>CM032665.1:20295950-20306351 GCA_019095985.1 Streblospio benedicti
CGATAGTGGTCACGCAAGTGGGAATGTTTGATCAACCAGGTCGCGACCTCACACCAGTCGCGGGCCTGACAACCCAGGAGGAATAAATGCTTTGTTAAAGACAGATACAGTATCGGCAGTGGTCGCGGCGGCCTAGTTAGAACCTTCGTCACTATGGTAACATAGGCGTCGGTGGGGAGACGGGCAGGGTCGGGCGGCGGCTAAATAAATAATCCCTTTACTGGGAGTCGGGGCAGGTGCAAGACTATCGCGCCTTTCCCAGTCAAAACAAAGCCATGTGTGCGCAAGTACTGAACGGTCAAAGGTCAATCATCATGCGGATCGGCTGCCGATTGGTCGGTCGGCCCCGTAGCGGCAAAAGGAGACCGGGGTGCTATGTAGTATTGCCGGTGTGATGAAATCATCAGTCGATTGACTGGTGACAGTACAGTAAAGACGTGCAGGCGGATTTGCTGTATTTTGTTACATCTTTTCAGCTTGTTGTGGTTTCAACACCCACTAATTGCTTTTCCCTTGTAGGTAGGATCCTGGTGGATCTTCATCAGGTGTAGCAGACGACACAGGGAGGGCTGGGCAGTCATGATGACTGACCTAGGCCCTGATGGAGACGCCGGGGGTGGGTCGAGGCCCACTTCCCCAACACGAGAAGATGAGTCGGTGCTCGATGATGTAGTCGAGCAGCCGATGGAGGGTGTGGAGGATGCCGACGGGGACGAGGTGCTGATGGCACGTCTCGCCGCCCTGACACACGACATGGAAGACGGGGCAGCTTTGGCTGTGCCCGACAACGAGGCTGTGGACGGAGAGGACGTCGACGTAGGGTCGGAGGAGGCTACTCCCCCGGGTCGTTTGGCGTGGGCGGACGAAGTCCAGCAGCAGGAGGATTCCCAGCCACAGGAGGAAGAACTGGAGCGGGACGCAGCGACTACTTCGCCAAAGCCTGACGGGTCGAAAGCCCCGCGGGTGGCGGCAAGTGGCGCAAGGCGCCGTCACCCGACCTCAAGCGAGCCGACCGAGAAGGAAGAGCGGCGGTTTTTCGCGGAGCCGTACACACGACAGGTGTTGTACGTCAACAGATACGTGGGGGATCATCCCGAGGAAGGCGTCCGTTACCTGGCGGACCACGTCACTGGCTTGCCCCAACATTCTTACCAGAAGTCGGGGGAGCCAGGGTATGGGGGTCGTGCGGCCACCGCAGTGGTTGGCACGATCTCCAACGGACTTTCGCTCGCGGGACGCGAAACCGGAGCTGCGATGGCGTGCAGTAGGGAGGGTGGCGAACCTGTCAGGTCATACCGCCTATCCCAAGCTGGTTCCCGAGGTGACATTCTCGGCAGCCCGACTACCGGTGGACTCCATCACGCGTGAGAACGCGAGGTTGTTGTTCATCGCGTACCTCGAAGCGGGGATGAGGTGTCCAGTCGCAGGATGCGAACCCTGGGCAGCTCTGGACGCAGAGAACAAGTACGCTCTGCCCCAACCACAGGCCATGTTGACCCGGGATCGTCAGTTTCTGACTCGGCGACCCGGCAACTGTGCCAAGATGGACGCGACACTAGTATGTGCATCGCGGACACAGTCGCAGCGGGAGCATGGGTGGGATGGGTTCGAGAGTGTCCTGGAACACTGGGCCCATTTCCACATGAAGGGAGGATGCTGTTTCTCCGCCCCTTGCTGCAGTGGAGTAGCCATCGAATGCTGCCGTCGACCTGTCAGAACGCGGTCTTTCCGTCTCTGACAGCAGCTGTTCAGCACATGGTTGTTGAGCATACGAACGAGGTCGACATGAAGAAAGCCGAGCTCCTGGAGGCGCGGGAGAGGGCCCGCCAGCGCGCCAAGATCAAGGACGCGAGGAGCGAGGAGGAAGACGACGAGCGCGGGATGGGGGACATTAGTTCGCCTCGTTCCGTCGCTCAACAGTTGGTACTCGAGTTTATGAGCATCTACGTGTCTCATATCGGGTTACCCCAGGTCATCGGGAGGAAGAAGTGGTTCCCGATGCGAAGCTGGCGCGCGTCTTTGTGGGCTTCCATCTACGTGAAGTAGACATGGAGAAGCAGCCCCTGTGGGACAGCGTGCACAAGGACTGGCTCAAGACGTGCCGAGAAGACTTCGCCCGGTGGACGGCGCCACTCAGTTCGTACGCGGTGACAACCCCGAAGGGGCCGAGCCGGTACAGTGAGATGGCGGCGTCGCAGCCGGCGCGCACGACCAGAGCAGCAGCCTTGCCAAAGATCCCGCGCAAGAAGTCTGCTGCCACGCAAGCTCCTGAGCCTGTAGCTGCACCTGTGCCTGCAAGACACAGTGTGATGCAGGCCCTCTTCAAGTCCGTGAAAGGGCTCGCTACCCCTTCGCCGGCTCCAGCAACAAGTCCGACCGCCAAGAAGTCGCCGGTCGCGACTGCGACATCATCGTCGGAGTATCCTGCCACGGGTACTGCCGGCACGGGCACGCCACCTCCTTCATCACGACCATCCCGTACGGGACAGCGTGGTGGGCGAGGCACTGGGGGAGAGGGTGGAGCTGCGCAGAAGCGCGGCCGCTCAAACTCCGCCAGCATCAGCCCAACTTCGCGGGGAGGCAAGAAGCCCACCCTCGCAGGACACTTGCGTCACGACCGCGATACGTGGGTCAGTCGCGCACAGAAGGCTGAAGAGGAGCTGGCAGCATTGCGAAGTGAGCATGCGGCTCTGGAAAAGGAGTACCGAACCAAGGAGACCAAGTGGGCGCGAGATCGCGTTGGTCTGGATCAGCAGCTCCTTACGCAAACCAAGAGGGGCGACGATTACAAAGAGGAAGTCGATTGCCTGCGCGCCGAGAGGGACGACGCACGACGGGAGCAAAATGCACTGCAAACGCAGTTGGAAACTGCGCAGGGCAGCTGCAAGAAGCTCGCAGCCGAGGTACAAGCTGTTCGTGAGGAAATCGCGACAGTACGTGAAGAGGCGAAGCCAATGGCGTCCGAGCTGGCGTCATTGCGTGCAACGGCGACCTACGCAATTCCGCAAGGGAGTCTGCGTGTTCGCCACACATCAAGTCGGGCAGAGCTGCAGTGGTTGTCCGAGGGGGAGCTGGATCGGGCCTCTGGCGCGACCGCCGACTTTCGGGCAGCTGACTGGAGGACGCTGCAGGACCTCATGAACGCTCAACGTGGGGAGATCGCCAATGCGCGCGACATGCTGACGGCCCACAAGAAGACGGTCCCCGAGTTCGACGTCCATTCGGCTGTCTACACCTGTGTACGGCAGTTGGTGGCTGGGCTCGAGGACTACATGCGGCAGACTCTGGCCCCTCATCTACCCAGCACCACATCGGCAGAACTCTCTCTGGCCGATGAACTCCGCGCGGCGCCGGAGCGCTCCTCGTCCTGCATCGTGGTCGACAAGCTCGACACGACCGCGGACGGGGACGCTTCACTGCGGCAGGAGTTGGCCCTTGCGCAGCAAGAGGCAAAACTTTACAAGGAGTTCGCGCAACAACGGACAGCCGACATGGACCGCATGCATCGGCAAGGCGCGAAGAACGCGGACAACATTCGCGAGATGTCAGCCACCTTTCCAAGAGTTGATTGGCAATCTCCGCGACATGACGCTGCAGCATCGCGACTCTCAGGGAGCTCGCGACCCGGGAGCAGACAGCCCGCAGGTGACACTGCAAGCCGCCGCACTGGAACAGGAGCTGGACGATTGTTATGATCGTTTCCAGCATATCGAGGCAGCCTCGGACTCCGTCAAGATGACCAAGAGATCCGAGAAGGTCGGGGGCGGAGTGGGAACGTCGGGGGCGACGGGAGGGTCTAGGCCCGAGCGCAAGCCCCGCGAACTCTTAGTTCGCCCTCGTCAAGTCGTTCATCCAACTCCGTAGCGAGCATGGATGTAACGTCCGACACTGGGGGTCCAACTGTCGCTCCTGCGAGTTCGTCAGGAGGCGGTGACCGGGCCACCCCACCAGAAACCACCGGCAAAGGGAAGCGGAATCCCGTCCCCTCAGCATCTGCAGAGAGGGCAAAGGTTCGCGCTTCAAAGCACAGCGGAACGAAGTCCAGTATTCCGCTGGCGAAGAAGTAGATTGCGCCGGGTGGGGAAGAGCATAGCAAGCCGACCGACGGGTCGAGGGTGTTATGTTCTGAGTCAAGTCAGGCGGCACTGTTGAGTGTTGGCCGAGTGTTTGCCCAGCAACGCCGGACGCGGCGCGGCGAAATCTTGATGGCTGGGACATCAAGGGAGTAAGGGTTGTCCTCGCAGGCGGTGGGCCAGTTACCACCCCCGCTTGTGCGGTTGGGCTTTTGAGTCCAGGGGCAATCCGACCTACAGTGGCTTTTGTGATTGTTTGCCGTCGGCTAATCGTACTCTACACGGTACACCATCCGACATCGTAGCCGGCGGCCCCTCCATGTAGTTTGGCCCTTTTTCGTGTACGGCCCTCTTCCAAATTTCCCTTCCCGTTTTGTTAATAAGTCGCGGGTCCTGTTACCCCCTCCTATTTCTAACGGTGTCCACAGTCCTGCTGCGTTTTACTTATACACCAGGTGGACGTTGGGGGAGAGTTTTTGTTTTCTTATATTTTCAGGTGCTCGGGCGCGGCAAGTGTGAAAGACGGCCCAAGTTGCGACCAGTGTCGCTCGGCGTCACGCCAGCTCGCGGAATTAACCGCTGAAGCAGTCGTGAATTCCCCGAACAATGGAGTGCGAGTGGAGAGAGAGTGTGGCCGCGCCCCGAGTGCCGCCCCGCGCCGTGTACACTTTGGATACTTTCACTGTTTCGTTTAATGTGTAGTTCCCACGCAGGTAGGCTATACCCGTAAAAAGCGGTGTAGTCCTAACTCCGTGTGAACTGGGGGAGTGTGTAACGAAAACTAGTTCTTGTTAGGTTCAGTGCGCGAGGTTGCAGCAACCTCGCAGAGTATAAAGTAGCCATAAGTAAGTTGCACTGACTAGGTTTATTATCCCCTTGTTACACACACCTTTGTTGTTGTTCCTTCTTAAGCCCACTGTAGGATTAGGGACTCAGTACACTATAGTACTGAGACTTGGCCATTAGGGCCTCAGTTTCCTTTGTAGACGCTAGTCGGATAGCACGTAGGGCTGGTAACCTATCCTTTGGGGATAGGCCTTCTTTACATATCTGACGGGGCTAGCCGGTGGCGAACCCCCCCTCCCCCGCGCCTGGGACCACGTGGCTTCAGAAAAGGGGACGCCCTGATCGCTGCGTGTCAGCACCGGTGCGAAGTCCCTCCGCGTAGGGGCCTGTCGTGAAACCCGGTTAGTCACACCAGGCACTCGCCCAGTACGCTGGACGGTGGCCTGTACGTGGGGTACCAGTTAACACAACGAGGAGTAGTAAGGGAACCAACATCGCCAAGGGATCAGTCGTCAGTCGCGCGTCGACGCCGTATCTTCACGGGATTTGATGTAAACCACTTGAGCGGGAGGCTTAAGATGGGGTCTCATTAAAAGAACATTTCGTTTGTACGTTGTAATAAAATCTATATGGGTATAAGTTGGTATTTCAAAGAAACCCCATACCTAGCTCCCACACGCTTGAGCGGTTCTTTTCAAGCTTCGCTTCAGGCCTGGCAGGTGTGATAAAGGTTATGCTCGATCTGTGGTCAGGCAAGTATGCTGTGCATAATGAGAATTCCATCTATTGAAATACATTTTGTATGTCTTATAGGTAAACTAGAATAATTTCAATACCACGCCAGCCATACAACCATCAAAACACGTGCAGAGTCATTGTCAAAAATTCTTTTTATCATACTTAGGTACACGATGAGCACAAGTAATTGCCTATATCTCTACCATATCAAATGTTGTCTGATGTTGAAACAATGCAGCAATTATTCACGTAAGTAACTTCATATGACCTAGATTTTAATAAACAAGACAACATGACATCTCATCGATTTTTAGATATAATATTCTTATGACTGAGCATTATCTTTAAGAATTCAAAATGAATCACAATGTTCACAATATATAGCATGTGTCATATAGTAATACTAGGATTTAGATGAAAGATAGACTGAGTAGACGTGAGTCTACTCATAGGCTGTGAGGCAGCACGGCGGTCCCTATATAAGCAGGAATGAGGAGATGTAAGTGGTTTGGTCGTAGCGTAATAAATAGTAAAGAGTAATAGAGCGTGTGTTCTTGAGCCATCACAGTGGTGGAGATGTTTGGGGGGATTGAACCCGAGACCTCCCTTGACAGAGTGCAAAAACCAAGCACACCTATGGTGGTCATGTACAGGCCAATCTCCCTCTCCCTGTAATCATAACAAAGTCATATTAAATAATTTCTACGCTAACTGAACCTATAATAAGCACATGTAGTTCTATTTTATCGTAGATATCCACCGTCGAGCTGGGGACGACAATAACTGCGCCAGCACTTGGTAATAGCGAAGGCCACGTCGTCAACACGGGCGCGCGCGGCTGCCAAATCCGCAGGACCCGTAGACAAAGGCGACGAGACCTTCCACGTTCACCGCATAATCAGCAGCAATGGCATCCAAAAGTCATCGTCTCGACAGGAAATCCTACAATATAGGAACTAGACAATCAGCCAACAATCAACCATTAGTGAGCATCCATCAGCAAAAAAAAAAGAAAAATCATGAACAATGATTAATCAAAATGTCTAACCTCGTGCATTCCTGCAACCCAAATTCACGAAACAAACAACGTATGACACGGCAGAGTAACTGAACCATATATTCATCACCTCCACGGATAACACAAGTAAAGTTTTTGCCGTGTCCAGGCATCATGAAGATTTCAGTGCAAATGAAAAAAATGGATAGGGGAGATGAATATAACCAAGCCTGTCCAGGGAATTGAGATACTGTGGCATCGTGAAATGGAGATAACAAGCAAGATATTATTGACAATTATTTCATTTCCCTACACAGTGTTTCATGTGTGCTACCACACACAATCCTCAGGAGAATATGAAATAAAAAATAAAAAAGTATAATTACCCAGTACTTTGTAGATCTAAACAGTACATTATAAACGTGCTTTAGCTAACAATATTACAATGTATCAATGCATCTATTGATTTATACTCAGCGTTATTTATTGTTTATTAGCAAGAACTTGTTTTTATGTCTGCAAGTGCTCACGATCTCTGATCTTTTGTTTAAGGTGGCCATCTCTCTTTTATATACAATAAAGTACTTTTCTAGGATGCACAAGTTGCACCTCTTAGATGTGTTACTGTATGGCTTCGCTGTTCCGACTACTTTCCAAGAAATATTATATTCACTATTGTCTGCTTTCAATCTCCATATGTATTTACTTAACTCTGTTGCATTTTTCAATCTTTCTTTTACAAATGACTGTTTGTGGTTATTGTATCGTGTCTTAAATTCAGTCTCTGTTACACCTATGTACGTTTCTGTAGGTTTTCCTTCAGCAGACACATACCTCATATAAATAAATATATATATATATATATATATATATATATATATATATATATATATATATATATATATATATATATATAGCATATTGTGTATGTATATACACATGGAAAGAGAGAGCCAACCACAACACACACACACATATTAGCTTATTCACACACACAAACACACACACCATGGCTTATAAGCCTGTTTCATGTTACTACACCACTCATCAGAGCCAAACTGTTGACATTGCCAATCCCTGATATAACACACTACAGCATTACCAAATTTAAACTTATGAATTAATAATTCGATTAAACATGACATGGTTTCAAATATATGTTACAATGTAATATTAGATTTATCAGTTAAAAACGTGTCCTAATAGGACACGGTTTTAACTGACAGCATCCCCATACACACAACATCCAAGATCAAGCCAGGGCGTCATTCCTGAAAGGCAGTTATTTACCTTATGCAAACATGGCAGGGTGACCATCCTCTGTAATAGCCAGTGAAATTAAAGGCATTGTGATCCACCACCACCCCAGCATTGGCTATAATTCTTATTTAGAGAGTACAACACATAAATAATATTAATGCAATAACTACACTGCAAACATAAGCATCAAGTATGATTCATCGGCGGGATGTGTTCGAACCATATAACAGCAGTCGATGATATAAAGAAAGTGAAGACACCAACCATCTAAAAATAAATGCCACTCCGCAATGTGCACATTTTGACATAACACACCCATGTCCTGATAGTACCTGCCAACATCCCCCATCCCCACACCACTAATTAATAACAAATACTACGTAGTTACATCATCCACTCCCATGCAGATGCATAATGATAAGAAATTACTAATCTTGCAAGCATCTATAATGAGGATTACGATAGCGTGACTACAGTAATAGTCACTCCTATTACATGTTTATAAAAGCAGGTATCACAGTAATGTTAGTCTCAGCTGAGGTAGGAAATGTTAGTGTTTATGTAAATGAGAACATAATGCTCTCCATGGACACAGGAAAAGGACTTACAGCACTCATTTTCCCCAGCACCTACCCTTGTGCAAACCACGGGCATGGGTGGGGTCTACACCATTTGCACTGTCCTGTCATCCCACGCCTCGTCTTGACAGCACCCACCACTGTTCTATAACAACCTCCCCCTCCCCCTGCTGCACCACCACTGTCCTAACAAAGCCCATTCCGCAATCTGACCCCCTGACCCCCACCGCCCTGTCCTGATAGCACCTGCCCATATCCCCCATCCCCCACCAATAATTAGCAACAAATATTGCATAGCACGGGTCTACACCATCCACTCTCACCTTGCATTATTCTCATCCTTACAGCTTCCAAGTATCAAATATGATATGGAAACAGGGTGGTTTGGAACAAACATTAAGACTGAAGGTAAATTGAGAAAGGAAAGTTCTTGTACCACAATATATCTTTTGCAATAAGCAAGAAGTAACAACAGACCAAGCTATGGATTTCTGAGCATGTATATAGTATACTCGGTGCAAACTAAGAACTACCTGGATTGACTACAACTTGAAGATCATATGAGTACATGTATCTCTCAAGAAAGTCATTTATCACTGTAAATGCACTTGACATGTAATATGCAAAAGGTATGGGATGACAAATTAGTGTCTATGATAATATAGGAACATAATGCTCTCCGTGGCACAGATATTCCTACACACTTCAGTAGAACATCCCTATTAAGTTTAATATAGGGGTGGTCTCTTTCGGGACGTTTGCAATGGTCTTTTTCATGAAGACTTGGGACTGTTATAGATCATCTTATAATTAAGGTGGTGTCTTTATATAGGTGGTCTTAATTGAAGGTTCTGATGTACACATAGCCCAATTGGCAAAATGGTGGTAATCCCTACTATTTAAACCCATGTGACGCCTTTGGCGTCTTATGACTTCACACTACTCCACATGACGCTGTCATGGCTGCCGCTGTCTGCTATTTTTGTTATAAAGCCGCTCATTAACAATCATCAGGGCCATTTTGACGATGAAAAACATATTCGTGCAAAACTACACAGTACCATGAACGATGTCCTGTAGTCAGATGGTGTGCAGCTGGTCAGGTTAAAGAGGAGATAGCCGAACAAAGTCCAAAAATTAGCGTATTGATATATAGGATAATTGTCCAGATATATGTCAAATAGTTTGTAAATGATTTGATTTCTGAAGAGGACATTCTATTGTCGAAACTGGTAAAGCTTTATTTTATATACTTATTTATCCTTCTTTTAATTATTTGTCCAAAATCAACCTAAAAATAAAACTTTAGAACTATATGTGATTTGAATAACATTTAGTACTCTTTGGATGGTAGAAAGAATTATCAGTGTTTTTGTATATATCAAATAAGTATGAGAGGACCCCCTGCAGCTCAAATATTAGAGATAGCAAACATATTTTCCTTCCATTGAAACACGTCCAGTGCATTCCCTGAAAGACAATTACCAAAGTACATAAATCCTGCAGTTTTGATCAACGTAGCATAGACGCAGCATACGACTAGTGAAAACAATATATATCTATATTTCCCATTTACACCCTAGCCTATTCATGTTTACATGTATTAGCCTGACCCAAGAGTCAGGCCTATAAATAATACTAGTATCACACTAGCTATAGTTTTCAATGAATCAATCCGCAATAACCCCAAATTTATACTAAAATATAAGGTTTAAATTGCTTTTATATAGACTAAACAAGAATATAAGTAGTACGTATAAAATTATAATTCAACTAAACTAAAATAAATATATAACTTAATTTTTAGAAAAAGAAACAATTATGCAGAAAAAGAATGTTTTTAAGTACAATTGCTATTTTGCTTATGATTAAATATTTATCACAACGTTCCCATTAAAATCCAATATTATTTTTGGTGAAACGAGATTCATGTGCGGCATTCGTGGACATTCATGAAATGCAAGGATAT
>CM032665.1:20306451-20341363 GCA_019095985.1 Streblospio benedicti
GAAGCGGCCACAACACCAGGTAAGGGGCGGGTTTATAAGGACCGTGGGATGGAGAAAATGCCCCCCAAAAATTTGAATGTGAGGAAATGCCCCCCGTGTATCAGGTCTGTGTTCAGCCTTAAAAACACAGCCTTAAAAATGCCGCAACTAAAGAAAAATATAACCACTGCCTTAAATGACAGCCAGGGCAAATGTACATTATTTTACACGCGTTCGCATTCCTTTCGCAAGCTGAGAGCTGGTGGCGGGTTTAGTGACAGCATGCTGGCTATTTTTATTGGTCATTAGGGTGTATTGACCATCTTATGTAATACCTGCATTTACCCACTGTACTAAATTCTTGGTGTAGTACGTTACAACTGCCTACATTGTTTGCAGATTACCAGTCGATTGGTCATTTGTCATTTGGATACGTTTCCTTCTTATGTTATAACTGTAATACTCGAACTTGGCACCCTCAACCAATCATAGATGTATGTAGGCCTACCATACAATGACATTTGCATCGCAAAAAATGATTTTAAAAAAGTCAAATTTTTTAGCCTATACTGAGATTGCTCTTATAATACAATACAATATTTATATTGCATGCGCTACTACTTCTCAAAACAGGAATGTAAGTGCGCTGTAGCCTTATGTAAAGTGTTTGCACCACCTACACTATCCTTACCTGTGCACGTGTAATAGCAGAATGATATTGTGTCCTAATCGCACTGGCATGATCATACAATGCCATAATTAACGTGGCCTGTCGAAAACTGTCGCAACATGTCAAAAACTGTAGCATTTTTTCCAGACAAGCCCCGCGTGGTTGTTGTATGACGTATACGTGTCTCCTTGCACATCACCACACATTGTCGTTTGTTGAAGTAGCATTGTAGGCTACATGTCACACCTGCATGCTTATAAGTTGACTTAACCACGCAGTTTTGGATTTCTCAGATGTCAAATATAGTAGAACCTCCTATTAAAATCACCTCTCTATTGAGACCACCTCTATAATAAGACCACTTTTCACGGTCCCATGACTTCACAAACCTACCAAAATGAAACACTTTATAGAGATCACCTCTCTATTGAAACCAACTAAAACTGTTTCCAAAGGTGGTCCTAACAGAGAGTTTCTACTGTAAAATCAAATATCCTTGCATTTCATGAATGTCCACGAATGCCGCACATGAATTTCACTTCACCAAAGATAATATTGGATTTTAATGGGAACGTTGTGATAAAAATTTAATCATAAGAAATATAGCGATCGTACTTAAAAAACATTCTTTTTCTGCATAATTGTTTCTTTTTCTTACAAAATAAATGTTATGTTTATTTTTTCATGGTTCAATTATATCTTTATACCTACTACTTATATTCTTATTAAGTCTAAATAAAAGCAATTTAAAACTTATATTTTAGTATAAATTTGGGGGTATTGCGTGGTGGTGTATTGAAAACTATAGCTAGTGTGATACTAGCATTATTTATAGGCCTGACTCTTGGGTCAGGCTAATATATGCAAAAGATGAATAGGCTAGGGTGTAAATGGGATATAAAATCTCGAGACCGGGAAATATAGATATATATTGTTTTCACTAGTCGTATGCTGAGTCGATGCTATGTTGATCAAAACTGCAGGATTTATGTACTTTGGTTTTAATTGTCTTTCAGGGAATGCATTGGACGTGTTTCAATGGAAGGAAAATATGTTTGCTAGCTTTAATATTTGAGCTGCAGTGGGTCCTCTCATACTTATTTGATATATACAAAAACACTGATAATTCTTTCTACCTGCCTTACTCCAAATGTACTAAATGTTTTCAAAATCACATATAGTTCTAAAGTTTTATTTTTAGGTTGATTTTGGACAAATAATTAAAAGAAGGATAAATAAGTATATAAAAATAAAGCTTTTACTAGTTTCGACAATAAAATGTCCTCTTCAGAAATCAAATCATTTACAAACTATTTGACATATATCTGAACAATTATCCTATATATTAATACGCTAATCTTTTTTGACTTTGTTCGGCTATCTCCTCTTTAACCTGACTAGCTGCACACTATCTGACTACAGAGATCGTTCATGGTACAGTGTAGTTTTGCATAAATAATGATACGGGGGGGGGGGTGTCCATGAACTTTTTTTAAAATCATGCTACGGTATATTTTTTCAAATATTTTGTTCTAGCAATTGTCGGAAAATGCAATGACTATGTAGAGGACGTTTGCTTTACTGGGGGGGGGGGGTTGTTCAACTTTTTAAAATATTTATAGGTGGGTCGGTTAACTTTTTCTTCGAGCCCCAAAAAATGGACGTATGGACGTGGGTGTATAAAATCAAATCAGACTATTTTACACAATAAAGGAAAAGCAGCATACTGTTTGTAGTAATGATACTGAGTAATATTGTGCTGCAGAGATTATGATTTCTGTACAGGGGATTAGCAAAATGATATAATCCTTCAACTTAACTAACTATTCTACAGTAAAATGCCAGTATCTATTTTGAAATAGTATATGCAACTGATAAACAGATTTTTCATTATAATTAAGTTGATTTTATAGCAGGATTGGAAAGGAATACAATTAATGCATGTAGGTTGAAAAGACATGGATACGGATTTGCAGTTATATTTTTGTGCCACCCTGTAATGGTGGCAACTTCAAACCAGTGAAATATTGAAAAATTGTGATGTTCAAATTTTTTTTTGAGAAATATCATTTACACAGCTCTAATTCTTTGTCTTTATTATTAATTATATGTATGGTTTATAGATATATAAAGAACATATAATCTTAAGATCGGGAATTCTTTATTATAGCTATACAACCCAATATTGTCTATAAAATTAAGAACTGACACAGCAGCCTAACATAAACAAATTAATTCAAATTTTATTTTTTCAATATTGCTATTTAACCAAGGTTATTAGAGTAAAACTAATGGTGGATTATCGTTTTAAAAATTCTACTTTACTTAATTCCAATGCCAAACAAAATAATAATAGCATGTCAAATTATCGGCAAGTATTATATATAAATAGTTTTAATCATTATGGTCCTATCATTATTGCCATGGCTTTGGTCATTTGCTAAAGTGGTGACCGCAGTGTCTAAACATTTATATACAGAGCTCGTAGGCCTATCATTTGTAGATGGAGGTGTCTTTTTCATGTGGCATCTTGATTTCTATGCTCTAATGAAGCGTTAATTTTAGAAGGTTTGATCTGCACTATATCAAAGACGCCAGTCTGATTTCTTTTATTTTTTTTTGCAATGTAAGCATAAGATCAATCAACCAACCAATCAAACCCTAAATCTTTTTTGACAGGCCCTCAATGTCCATCAATTTGAGGGTGTGGCCTGGCGGCCCAATCCATTTCGCAACAGTCCTCTTCAGTCTTTTCTATCATTTCGATCTGTTTGGCTCATACCCAGACGTGATAGATTTTTATGCATGACTGCGTTCCATATCTGCTTTGGTCTTCCCTTGCCTTTCTCTCCTGAATCTATAAGTATTCACTTTGACATATTAAGAAGTCACAACGTATTAAGTCATGAGTGTTCATATGACCCCGAATTTTCAGATTAAACTGTATTCAGGACTGTTTGACGCTATCTTTAGATAGCCATGCATTGTAGGAATCTGTGGGTGTCATGATTGATCTAGTGACCATGGTCAGCTGAACGTACTGGTCATTTTGATGGAGCAGCGTTCATATCGAAAGGAATCTTTGATCGCTGTGTGATAGTCCATCGATCATGAGAACCAGAAAATATTGATTTAATATTTGTAAACATTTTGTGTCAAACATGTGGCGTGAAATGCAAGATGAGATCTTAATTTGTGTTTCTACGTTTTGCAAAAAGATATTTATAAAGAAACTAACGATTTATAAGGAGGAGCGATAAATAAATGTGCACCAACATCAGAGGAAAGGAATAATTGCTCAAGTTATCAGCGCACTCAGCTTATCATAGAGACAAACAGGTTCGACTGAGAAAAAAAGAGAAGATTGTCTCCAGCTAGAGTGATACGAACGTGCTCTCTAAATTGCACGTAGAGAATCATACACAGATACAGAGGGGTCACAGGACCCCACCTTGCATAGGGCGTTTGGCATGTCCGCTATCCATGTCGCATACAAAACCCATGAGACCCCCTACGTGCCCCCCCCCCCCTTCTGAAAACATGGATCTGCCAGTAGAGAATTGTGAGAGGGTGGGATAGAGTATAGATTTTGCCGGGATGAGTAGAGGATGAACTGTCCGGCTGACCACTGTATTTAAAGTGCATGTACTGCACATGTAAGTAATGTACATGTATGTTATCATTATTTGCTGCGAATATCATTATCATTACTAGTACCTGATTGAAAATGAATCATTGAAAATCATGCTTTACGCTGCGACGTCGACAAACCAACTTTGACTGCATCTAGACACCACCAAAAGAGGTATGGCGCTGCTGTGGAAGCTCAAATTAAGACCACCTCTCTATACAAATACCAATTCTATATTAAGCCAATTGGCCGCAACCAATAACTCCCAGCTATAAGAGAATCACAATGAACCCCTATAAGGAGACCGCCTCTAGATCTAGCAGTATGTTGAGGATCACCCAGGAGTGCTCTTGATTCAGAAGGTCATATGCTCTGTCTAGTTGGGTCCTCGAGCTTAAAGACCATATTATACTTTTTTTTGTAAAGAGATTCATTGGATTTCTTTTTTCTATCAACAAGTAACACTAATTTTGTGATAAATCCTTAAAAAACTTACTATATTGTCTTAATATTTTCGGACATTTTCAATGTCCATCGTCTGAGACTTTTCTGTCACCAGGTGGCAGCACGTGACGTCTCCTTAATGATAACAAGTTGAGACAAAGAACGTTGCTCACAGCATCGGACATCATGGAATTGCTAAGCCTGGTGTTGACTACAACTTGATAAGATGTGGGTGACGTGGTAACGACGATTAAGTGCGGCACTGTGGAACGTCTCAATGATCATCTCAACCAAGTAGATACGACTCGCAGTATAGTGTTTACTCATGAAAGTATGGTAGAGAATAAGATTGCTTTTCTTGACACCCTGATTGAAATTAAAGACAACGGCTCTCTAAAATCCACGGTGTACAGGAAAAGCACACACACAAATCAATATTTGAATTTTGAGTCTCACCATCCAACTGTACATAAGCTAGGAGTAGTGAGAACACCTTTGGACAGAATGGACACAGTCGTAACAGAAGAGATAGATAAAGAGATTGAAGAACGCACGATCGTGGATGCACTGACCACTTGTAATTACCCTAAGTGGGCAATTCAAGAAGTGAAGAGAAAGAAGAAAGGTACCAACGATAAGAAGTCTCGGAAGATAGCTGAAAAGGACTCTAAGGGAGCCAGAGGTATGGTCGTTCTCCCTTATGTTAAAGGCTTGTCTGAAAGCATGTCTAAGGTTTTAAAAGATCACAAGATCTGTTCAGCCTTCAAACCTTATAAGACTCTCCGCAAGATTTTAGTTCATCCCAAGGACAAAGTCAAACAAGAAGAAGTATGTGGGAGTGTGTACAATATTGGGTGCAAGAACTGTCCAAGTTTATACATTGGTGAATCAGGCAGGAAGTTTGGCACACGGCTCAAGGAGCATCAATGAACTGTGGAGACACATGACCATAAAAATGTGCCCACCAGAGCCACTCGCCTCAGCACCACAGAAGTTCACCAATCAGCCATAACTGACCACATGAACAACCTCAACCATGTACCAGATTGGGATATTGCTAAAGTTGTGAATAAGGAGTCGAACCTACTGGACAGACAAATCCTAGAGTCGATAACAATCCGGAAGACTGAGGAGAACATGAACAGAGATGAAGGAGCATACCAGTTATCTCAGGCCTATGACAACCTTCTGAGACCTAGGGCAGCCCCAAACCACCGCGCGCGCCCCCGACCACCCCTCCCCCCCAACAACAAACACTGACTGACTTCTACTTCTGTCACGTGCTGCCACCTGGTGACAGAAAAGTTTCAGACGATGGACGTTGAAAATGTCCGAAAATATTAAGACAATATAGTAAGTTTTTAAGGATTTATCACAAAATTAGTGTTACTTGTTCATATTATACTTGTTTTACAGTAAACAGCTTCCCGTCTCATTTTTAATTCTCTACTTTTTTCTAAACATTTTGAGATTTGATAATGACCAGGAGGTTGAAGGAATGTCAATAAAATTTATGTTTTAACCTTGTTTGAAAACTGTTTGGATAAACGCAGCTGTAAGAAGAAAAGGGTAGATAATTCAAAATGCGCTTAAAGACATAATGTTCACACCATCTCTTCTTTAAAGTGTACCTCTGGCAATCTGATAACAACACATTCCATGTTGCACAACTGCAAAACAATCTTTTGCTGTTAAACAATCTGACAGCTTGATTCTTAATAGAGGGTTCTCCTCTGCATCCACTACAAATGTTTTCCCTGTTCTGTTTAGCAACAAACTTGAGTCAACAATCATACTTGGTCAATTATCAGAGACATCGGTTCGTCCGAGTAACCTTTTAACAGCCCGCTGCTTGGGATGATGGTATCATTCTGGTCTCACAACCTTGGGGTCGTGAGTTCGAGTCCCGTCAGGGCCACTTGATATAGTAAAATGGAAGATTTCTCTTCAGCTATGTCAATACAGTGGTAGGAGCTTGCTTGGCAGAACAGTGAGAGTAGAATTGAATTCACAAGCAAAACCTGGGAAAAAATATGTACAGTTATTCATAGTAATTATGTGATTATGTGTGCTTCTGTGGCCCGGTCGGGTATGGTAGTAGGTGTTGAGAAAAATCATCCCTAAAGGAGTTGTACACTGCTCCATGGCACCTACCCGTTAATTAGGTACAGGCCATTCTTTTGGTTGAAAAGTGAGTGAGTGATTGTGTGAGTAATTACATTGTGCGTTGAATTTGCTGCCGATGCGAGCATATGAGAAATGTTCAACTGGTTATCAATAAGTGGGCCAATGACCTTGTGTGAATTGTAAAGTCGTGGGAGCAAGACATGGATCAGGACTATGAACCACCACATTTACATTTACATATCCACGCAAGACAGCAGTCATGAGTTATATGGACTGCCATGTAGTTATGAGACGGTGGAAAGAGGCGGGTTCTTTCCATAACTTTCGATGAAATACTTGGTTGTCCCCCTCAAACCTTCGAGCCCCCGACTCAAATCTCTGTGATAATTGTTAATGCTTGCATTTAAGTTGGTTTGGTCTTGTGTGTGAGAGATAGAATAGCATTCATATCTGACACAGAATATTATTATCATTACTAGAATTAACGTTGGTTGTGTTGTAGTATGATATAGATCATTCCAGATTGTTAATGATTGTTCTAATATGATAGAATCTTGTGGAACGTTTTAGCATGATCATTCTGGAAGTTCTAGATTGTACTATTCTGGTAGTATATAAGGCAGCAGCCAAACATCTGTTCAGTTCGATAACAATTCAAATACAGTTCAGTTATAGTTCAATGTTAGTTCAAGTGACGTCCAATTAGAAGTTAATCAATGGTACATGTTATATACATACATCAATAAAGGATATATGTACACAACACATCTGGCTGTTTAATGTACTGATAGTGATTATACACACTGTACCCACACAAATTATTTCAGGTTGATATGAGTACTTTATGTAAAGTTATCATTTACGGTCAGAAATGTTTCTCAAGCGGATCTCAGCATAAATTATAATATTATAATAAAAAACACCAACAAAATTATAAAGAAATGAAATAAATAGCTTTAATTATCTATCTTTCACAATGATATGTTAGTTATATAGACGAAATAAAAGAATATTATCATTCCTGTACGGTTATAATATGCCACTTCACATTCGATGTGTACGGTAAGCTGAAAGGCTAATGGCCTTCAACATATGTAATCATTTTGAAATACCACCCTTCTGAAAGTGGTACATAATATTTAATGAATGGTGAGTGTACATAAGCAGAAAATGGCGTATGAAAATAGGAATTATGTCATTCTTGATACAACACTAATTCAACTAGAAACAGATAGAACTCTCTCACGTACTGTGTTTTTAGATCTACACACAACCCCGCACATAAAAGTGCCAATAGATGTGTTTTTTTTTTTAATCAAGGTTGATTGAAGTTTTAGAATGTAGGGGCACTAAATACTCTTCTTGTGGAGAGGGGTTGGGGGTTTATAATGGATCAAGGAATACCTCATCACTGGTTTATTTTTGACTTACCATAAACCATGTACCTGAATATTTTGGCCTTTTTCCCCATATCCCACACATTTTAAGGCGTTTTTCACACAAGCCACTTCCTTGAAATCCAAATTTCGTCTTTTTTCTTTTTTCTTTTTTTCTTACATATATATTTTTCCCCTTTCCCCCTCATCCCACTTCCTTATAAACCCGCCCCTAGCAGATGGGGTGCCGTCAGACAATTGAAAATTGATATTATTTTGATGATCCACTGTAGTAATACCCTTATGATATGATAAAATCAGTTCATGAATTATTAGTATTGTTGGTCTATATTGCTTACGACTTCTGTATCATATGTATGTATCATATACTTGATTAAGCATTAGAAGTTTGACTCTTAATTTTTCACTCTTAGATATGTTTGTATTTGTAGATATGTTATTTGTTTCAATAAAATTGTACATTCGATATGTGTTATGTTTTCAGGACTAATCCAATTCCTAGCTGGCTGCCACCTGCAAACCACATGGTGTGTAAACAAACATACAAACATGTGTAACAGTATCATGTGAGGTACTGCAATACACGTGTTTGTATGTTTGTTTACACACCACGTGGTTTTAGGTGCCCGATGTCTGTTAAATAATAAAGACCTCTTACCGGTCCATTCTGAAAAATAATGACTTCCACACACAATAGTAGCATACATTAAGTCCATAAAAAGGGGTGTTTGCATTGTGACTAAAAACTGTAAATATTAAATATGCCTTGTTAGTCGTTTAGTCAAGTAGATGTTTTTTTTAAATATTACTGTAAAATCATAAATTTAACACGACGTATTACATCTTAATAATGTCTTTCTTATTGTGTTTTGTAATTAATAATGTAGTAAAATTAGAACACAATTATATAAAGGTTTTATTTATTTGTTCTGTTTTCTTTCTATAAATGAAACGGAAAAATAGAATTAAGGTGCGAAAGGTGACTATTCAAATACACAGGTGGAATACTTCGCAATCATTTCAAGCATAAAACAATACTTAGGAATTGTTTTACTGATATATCAATCAGTAATAGTATAAAGTTGAACAAAGCCTTTTTAATAGTGTAACATTAGAAACAACAAGGATTATAATGGCAAACCACAATGATGAGCATCAGTGTACAGTGTGTGAGAAATCATTCGGCCGAAGTGACACTCTGAAAATCCATATGAGAACTCACTCTGGTGAGAAACCTTATGAGTGCAGTCAATGTGACAAGTGTTTTAGTGTCAGTAGCAACTTGACCAGCCACATGAGAATCCACACCGGGGAGAAAGACCATCAGTGTACTGTGTGTGAAAAATCATTCAGTCGAAGTGGAACTCTGAAAACACACATGAGAATCCACACTGGTGAAAAACCTTATAAGTGTAGTCATTGTGACAAGTGTTTTAGTGCCAGTAGCCACTTGACCAGCCATATGAGAATCCACACCGGGGAGAAAGAACATCAGTGTACTGTGTGTGAAAAATCATTCAGTCGAAGTGGAACTCTGAAAACACACATGAGAATCCACACTGGTGAAAAACCTTATAAGTGTAGTCATTGTGACAAGTGTTTTAGTGCCAGTAGCCACTTGACCAGCCATATGAGAATCCACACTGGGGAGAAAGAACATCAGTGTACAGTGTGTGAGAAATCATTCAGTAGAAGTGACACTCTGAAAAGACACATGAGAACTCACACTGGCAAGAAACCTTACGGTTGTGGAGTTTGTGATAAAAGTTATTCTCAAAGGTCTCATGTTGTTAGTCATATGCGCACTCACACGGGAGAGAAACCATACAAGTGTGATCAGTGTGAGAAATGTTTTGTTGAAAGTTCTAAACTGAAGATCCACAAGCGCACACACACTGGTGACAAGCCATTTTACTGCCATATTTGTCACAAATCATTTACAGTTGGAGGCAGCTTGGTAAGGCACCATATGACTGTGCATGCCAAGAAGTGAGATCTTATTACTCAAAAATATATTTTGGTAATTAACATTTTTAGGATTAGACTTTCCCTCAGATGTTCACTGATGATGTGAGAGCCGCCACAGGGCAGCAGACGAAAATCAAATACGTGAAGAATTTGGACTACGGATGATCCAATGAACGGTGATTATACTTTATCATCCATCCGAAGAAGTAGATGCAAATTTCCATTTCAAACCTACGCTCTTAATACAGACCTCTGATATTTCTACTTGTCAAGACGGGATCTCGCCTTATCACCTGCTCTACAGTTCCTCACGATCCGTCGTCTTGATGATTCCAAGTGTAGCTCTCGTAGAAATACCTACTTTAACCTTTAAGTATCTTTGTCAGATTTTTGTTTCTACGTTCTTGTCAATCCCGAGTTTTATTTAAGTGTGCATGTTTAACCCAGTGTTCGTGAACGTTTCCACAATGTATTTGGTACAGTTGTGTGGAACTGAAGTCAATTTCATGTTTGTTATTCAAGATGGTCTTGCTCAAGAATTTTTTTATTGATGTTATTTTACATGTTCCTTTGAAAATTCAACTCCATGTTAAATGGTTGCATTCATTGATAGTTGATAAGTAGTCAGTTTAGTTATATGCGAGAGAATGAGTCGTTTGGATGAAGATGTAAGATAGATAATATCGATCCAGATTGTGACATCATATATAATGTAGCAGATTGATCATTTTGTTAATGTTTTTCCTCACATAAAATAGGACATGATAAGGAATAAAATAAATGTACATATATTGATATTAATATTTTTGTATGGTATGAAATTTTCTACATGTGTTGAAATTGTCTTTTGTAAAGAATATTCTATGAATGCATGTTGGATATTTCCTTTCATTTATTGAAAGCTATGGATAATGCTTATATCAGTTCTAATCAACTATCATCTGCCATTTGTCAGTTGTACATTTACTAGTTAATTTAACAT
The DNA here is from genome assembly GCA_019095985.1 of Streblospio benedicti. Lineage (NCBI taxonomy): Eukaryota > Metazoa > Annelida > Polychaeta > Spionida > Spionidae > Streblospio > Streblospio benedicti. The sequence goes on from CM032665.1 coordinate 20,317,650, forward strand.
AAAGATTTTTGATAGAATTTTTGTTAAATAGATCATCAATGTAGATAAAGACCTATCGGTGTACTATTTCATTGGAAACTGGTAAATGTTACAAATGCAAAAAATGTAAGTATATGTGCTCAATTGTTCTTACATTTATGTATTTTTTTAATTTTCCAGATCATTAATTCTTTTTGTACAGGAAAACTTGATTTTTAATTTTTATGGCATTTTTGTATCATAGTTTAACTGTGGGATTACTCTGAATCATTTTCGATTGAAAATTCATGTTTGTCTAAGTGTCCTTAATATTGTCTATTTGAAGTTGTGTAAAATGAATTGGTTTAATTAAGTTCATATTTTCTAAGAAAAAAGAAAAAAAAAGAAAAAAAAGGACTTTCAGCCAAAATATAAAAAAAAATAACCTATAGCTTTACTATGTGTCCATAATTTGTTTTCAATCTGTAGGTTTTTATATAAATCGTTTGAAATAAATTTTCTAAGTTACAATTTTGCTTTGTTTGCATTTTCATAACATGTTCATTTTCTCTATGTGTACCAAAACAAACAGAAATCATGTAATACAGTTAGACAAATGCATGTGTAATAATCTTAAAATGAGCTAGTCAAAGATTATCCCAATTTTAGCAAATAATATGATCATTACTTGATGTAGATATATTATTTTCATATTTGACAACACAAAATAATTTATAAATGTTTGACAGTTTTGTCTGCTACTGCAGACATTTTCAAAAACACTACTGCGCATGTCAGATCATGGTTTACTGCCGCCGTCCCCGCCTGCGGCAAGCACTGGGTTGTAGACTCTTGCAAGCTGGTGGGTCCCCTCATCTCATGTCAATATTTGAGTGCTTGTTCTCATTGAGAACAAGTTTATAAGGTTAAAGATTGATATTTATGAACACATTCCATGGAATATTCAGTGTAAGGTTATGTATGTCCACCGATTGAGGAGGCAAAATTGTTTGTCTATCATAGTTGTAGGTAAATGGAACCTTAGTGTTGTAAAACTTGTGCCTGGTAGAAATTAACCCGAAAATCCTGGCCTACATTTCGATAAATCTTCATTACAGCTAACTGTCTTAATGACAAATGTATTTGGTTAGGTAGAAATATGAGAGAGAAGGTGATTGAAGCTGTGTATATTACTAAAGGGAACTCTTGTTTTGTTATTTTGCTCTGTAGTGTACCCATTGATACCTCCTACCACGTGTCCTTTATGACTATTTTTGTTTAAAGATTTAATCATCCTTAGTTCAAATTGTGTTGTCGATACAAGCTATATATAAAATCAAGTATTAACGGTTTATAATATCCCGGGAAACACTGGAAGTTGAAATATATGTGACACTTTTCACGATAAAATAACAGATTAAACCTGCAAGATGTGGTATTAAACATATTTATATATATTTTCAATATTCATGAAAGGTGACGGGTTCATGAATCTCATTATAGTTTATTATTTGAGTGACTTGTTCTCATTGAGAACAAGTTTATAATATTAAAGGGTGATAATAATGCAAGGCTGAAGTGCTGGTGTACTGGGCACATAAATTCTAAGTCAGAATTGTGATAAACTATCGTAAATGTTGAGCAATAATATAAACATTTCCATTACTGTCTAAGTATTAGAATAATTCTTGATAGAAGTGAACTATTGTGTGTAATTGACAGCCACATGCAATGCACAAACATTGTATCTCTGCACCACTTTACACATCACAGCTGCCGTCGCACCATTATGCTGGACACTATCATCCAGCAGGAGGTGTGTAACATGCTGACAGGCCGAGGCTGCTGTTTTATTATATACACAGCACAGTAGTCAGAGAAATGATAATGTACTGTCATTTGTTTCTTATTGAACCAAATAATGCTGGGCGTAAAATAGAACCCACTGTTAACATATGTGTCTGATGCATATGGTGAGGTCTTGGTCAGCATTGTGACATGATGAAATGATAGATCCCAATTAAAACAAAACAGGTTATCTCATCATCTTCAGTGAATTGCGTAGTACATCAAATGATCCTCATTGTATTTTGAAAATAAAAGAGCACTTAAGTACTGAACAACAACGATGCCTATAAAGGTGGTCCATATGGTGGAATGCCTTATGCACCTTCGTGTGCATTGAATGAGAAAAGTTGCAAACATGCATCATTTGAATCTTTATCGCCTAGGGCACAAAACCACCCATGTTGGCAATTTTTTCTATCACATTAATGGGGCCACGGGAGGGGTCAAACAGTCAATTTTTCATAAAAATGGGCTTATCTCCTTAAATATGGCAAATATGAGCATAAGTTGTATTGTCGTTAGATAGAAAGTTGGGTAATGGAGTCTAAATATCACATTAGATTTTACTTTGACCTTCAAGGTCAAATAAGCACTCATAATGCATATAATTCTCGTTTTTCTATTGTTTCTCACAAAATAAACAAACTAATCATCATGAATTGGAATCATATTGTCAAATGACACAACACTAGATATGAAAAATCTATATACTACACTTAATATGACCTTGGAGGAATCTTTCAAGGTCAAATTGGCACATTATTTTCATGTGCTTCCGTGGCCGAATGGTTAGCGAGTTGGATTATAGAACAGAAGGTCGTGGTTTCGATTCCCGGTCAGGTCTGGTGGTAGGTGTTGAGCAAACCTACCCCCAACAGGTCGCACACTGTTCCGTGGCACCTACACGTTAAATAGGTACATGTCATTGGGCTGAATGAGTGAGGGAGTGATTGTGTGAGTGATAAGCATTGTGCGCTGAATGTGCTGCCGATGCAAGTATGCGAGAACTGTTCAAATGATGATCAATAAGTGTGCCAATGACCTGGTGTAAATTGTAAAGTCATGAGAGCCAGACTGGGATCAGGACTATAAACCACCACATTTACATTTTATTTTATCTATATAAAATATTCATTCAATTTCTTGGTAAGCAATACGTTCAATGCATCATATCTAAGAACGAACCGTGTACTGTACTAAAGTATATAAACAGTAGGCCTATACCCTGTGAGGGAGCAACCATCATTAATTGTACAGGGAGGGGGGTCATTTGGTATTTAATAGATAAAAAAATTGACCGCCCTCCTTAACTCTTTGTTTATGTTGAATGCCATCCCCATATGAACATTAAGAAACTGAGCGCCAACCCTCCCCCCCCTACTCACACACGTACATGGGAACGTTATGATTAAACTAAATAGTTTCTTGAAATTCCTTGGCCGGAAAAATGTCATTACTGTGGTAAGGGTGTTTCTCTAGTCAATCATATATCTTTTCAGAAGAGAATATTTAATCATTTCAGAGAGCTTTTTGTAAGTATTATAGCTTAGGTAACACTGTAACGAAATTGTATTTATACCAATGTTTAGCTTCATGTGCCAGATTTTATTGAATAAGTACTTACCTACAAATTAAAACTGTCCATAAAATACAAACTTATAGTTTTTGAGTCGCTTCAGGTAGCTGAAGTGAAAGCCTTGTATTCATTCAATTTTATCTGTGTGCAGACTAAACATAGGTGGGGAGAAGAGGGGGGTCGGTGGGAAATCCAAAGCCGAAGTGGGCGATACTGGTTAAGTTTGCTATGTTCTATCTTATTATTTTTAGTGTTTTTTTTCAGTTTGCCATTGTTTAATTACTTAAAAAACATTCCATGATATCATACCGTGATAATGAGTGTTCACTGTACTTTATCAAATAAGCGTTCGTGATAGCAATGTTTTTTACTGTAGGCTACTCCTGGTTTGACAATCAAGAAATTCGACAATTGCCTAAATTGCAGAAGTGATAACAAGGAATGCGCAATTGGAGGTTATAAAAAGATGCCGCCTCAATTGATTTCTGATAAAGACGCCGAAAGGCTCAAAACACTCAAGTTTTTAGGAACTCTCTTGAGAGGAGCAAACCTAACGCTATGTTTCGCAGACTATAAACGAGACCTGCGGATTTCGCAAGCTGGATAAGTAAAAGTTTAAGCGAGGCACATTCCACTGCAAGGTGGGTCTACAGCCAGTCTACGACCAAAAACATAGAAATCGTAACGATCCGTGAGTGTGCAGTGCGGCAAGCGTGCGTTTTTTTCAAGGCACGGTGGCGCAGGTTGGCCTGCCAAACGTATGTTGCTTACAAAAAATTAGACATAATATGACATACATGCACTTTTTACAAAACAAACATAATGAAATATTGAATACACACACGCAAGGGAGGCACAACTTTTAATATACAGTGCAACACTATTATATGAAACGTCGGTTTGAACGTTAATAGTTCCTATATATAAACAATTGTATCCACAGTTTGTTATAAGTGTCTAGGTGATAAATCACAATGCAAACATTGCGTTTGTAACTGTGCGGACTGGTCCTGATGTGCATTGGTTTTCTGCGAGAATGGGCAACAACTATGTGTGTGGTGGTTTTGCACTATGTCAAGAGGTCTCGGGTTCAATCCCGACATCTCACCACTGTGATGGCTCAAGAACACCACGCTCTATTACTCTCATCTATTTATTACGCTACGACCAAACCACTTACATCTCCTCACTCCCTGCTTATATAGGGGCCGCCGTGCTGCCTCACAGCCTATGGTAGACTCACGTCTGCTCAGTCTATCACTCATCTAAATCCTAGTATTACTGTATGACACATGCTATATATTGTGAACATTGTGATTCATTTTGAATTCTTAAAGATAATGCTCAGTCATAAGAATATTATATCTAAAAATCGATGAGATGTCATGTTGTCTTGTTTATTAAAATCCTAGGTCATGTGAAGTTACTTACGAATAATTGCTGCATTGTTTCAACATCAGACAACATTTGATATGGTCGAGATATAGGCAATTACTTGTGCTCATCGTGTACCTAAGTATGATAAAAAAGAATTTTTTGACAATGACTCTGCACGTGTTTTGATGGTTGTATGGCTGGCGTGGTATTGAAATTATTCTAGTTTACCTATAAGACATACAAAATGTATTTCAATAGATGGAATTCTCATTACAGCATACTTGCCTGACCACAGATCGAGCATAACCTTTATCACACCTGCCAGGCACGAAGCTTGAAAAGAACCGCTCAAGCGTGCAATTGGGGCTAGGTATGGGGTTTCTTTGAAATACCAACTTAAACCCATATAGATTTTATTACAACGTACTAACGAAATGTTCTTTTAATGAGACCCCATCTTAAGCCTCCCGCTCAAGTGGTTTACATCAAATCCCGTGAAAATACGGCGTCGACACTGTGACTACAGGCTGTTTCAAATGTATCACATGGGCAGATTATGTAATGCATACACGCATGATGATACAAACATCGAAACATTCTATAGAATCTACGGAAACACATTGATACGATGTTTTGCTTTACGGGCTTGTTATTGGTGACGTTGTCTTTATTCAATAACTGTTGTTGCAATTGAAATTTGTAGTACCTATTAGGCCTTTGTTTATACCTTTGCATCTTGAACTTGTGATATTTTAATTCTATTTGAAAATTTTAAACATGTACATTGTATGCCTGGATTATTCATATACACCACAACCACAGATGTGAAAGATAATAAAATAAAATATATGAAACAAAGTGTTATTAATTATTATTTATCTGAGTACTGTAAATCTATCTTCTAATGATGGCCTATCTCTATTTGAAAAAAAAACTGAGCTGGCAGGTAAAAAGCCTACCTCTAGAAAAACACCCCCTCCACCTCTTATAAAAGCATTTAATGATCAATGTGTGAGTTCTGTTTCGATTTCATAATTTGCATTTGCATTATTACGAGGCTGCATTGTGTACAGCTCCTAAAAAATCATGTATTGTTTGACAAAAGAACGCTGTCTTCCCTACATATTACCCGCCCACCTCTAATAAACGCCTCCCCCTTCCAGTAGAAGTATACCATTAACCAGCCGGCCATTAATAGAAGTTTTACGTCATATTCATATAAGTGTCCTTTAACGCTGCATCCGGCATCATCCGCCTAAAAAACCAATGACAGATCCAGGTTTTTCGAAAAGGGGGCACTCTTGAGAAAAAGGGGGCGGGGGGGCAAAGGGATTTCATGAAAAAACCCTATGAAAAATGAAGTATTTTGGGAGGGAAAGGGAAGCGCACACGCCCCCTGCGTCCCCCTGGATCTGCCTATGAAAACCATTTTCATTGACTGTTGTTCATGTCCAATGTGCAGATGTACCGTTGTCTGGTGTATTATATAAGCACTCTGAGAAATATTTGAACCCTTCATCCCATTAATATTTAAAGAGGGGAAAACTTCTCTGTAAGGGATCCAAACCTGAGTGTGAAGGACCCTGGGGTAGCGCCCAATGTAACCCTTCCATCATGGGGACCCCGGGTCACACCATTGAATCTCACATGACTGTCACTGAAGACATATTGCGGATGTTGAAGGCAAAATGAATGTTGTGTATTAGTAAAATAAAATAAAAAAGTGGTATACACGTAGTTTTATTCCTATTATATATGTTAATCACTAATTTGGTTATAGCATACTAGATCTACACCAGAAATTTGTTAGAGTTGAACCCCAACAAAATAATAAAATAGTATAAATTATCCTATATTACAAAATAAAAATATCATCAGCAAGTTATATTAATAATCAGACGTGATCCACATTCAACAATCACATATGAATGGTTTTATGTTTGAACAAAAGAATGTTCATATTTGTGTATCTGTGGTTTGTGTCACTGCATTCCCACACTTACCACACACTACAGTTTTTTTTGTCACATTGCATTAGGAAGCTAGCACTGATCAGCACTGATCAATTTCCTGATCACTGATCTACTAGTACTCCAACAGATATTTATGAAGACGGATTCCCACTATCACAATACCAGTGATCAGAGGCAAACTGAAACTAAGACTCTTTGAGCTTGCAGAAATAAAGGGTGGTATTGGTTCTGTACTGTGTAAGTGAAGAGTTTTGTTGTTACAGCCATCTTCTAAACACCAACAGTCTTCTGTTATTACAGGTAATATTATCTTAAGCTTCAATGGTTGACCGTTTGAAGTAGTTTATATTACTTCTCCAATTTTCCTTGTCCATGTGTACCCTTCTTTACCATGATCATCGCAAGCCGCACGGGGATACTCTTTTTCGTCGCAATATCGCCTATAAGATCTTTGGAAGAATCTGTACTTTCTCTCCACCACCTCATAAACATACTCATAAACATAATCTGATTTTTTTTGCATGATAGAAAATCACTCCTTTAATTTGTGTGGGCCTACTCTCGTCCCAATACGCATTAAAGTGTTCCCGGTTTTGTGGACTTATACTCGTCTTGTTTATGCTGCCTTCAAAATATATTCATATTTAATGGCTGGCAAATAATCTGGTACCATTTTTGTTACCAACAATGGTATTAACCATAGTTTGTGGATCATGTCCTGTCTTCTCTCTTTGTATATACATCTTTAAAAATGGATGCCGTGATTCTACCCTGACGCTGCTCTTTCCAGGCCGTAGTATCACTTTGGTCTCTAGTATTTTCCTCAATGCCATGAATGTCTACTTGAAGAATGTTTCTCATTAATGTATTGCCATCTCTTTCATTTAGAAGCAATTTGTGGTAAAGTTGGTGGAAGTGCCACATTCACAGTCCTCATTTCCTTATCCCATTGCTGGTACACATCGTATCTATTAACATTGGACTGTTCACCCAGAACAACTGCCTGTGGCCTGACTGTCTTCAATTCTTCTAAAAAGTCTTGATATGACATTCCATGATCGTGCTTGTGAGGCACAAATGCTGATTTTATTGTGGTGTGGAAACTGGTTTTTGGTTCTGTAAGAAAAATTAAATAAAGCTTTATAAATACACTTGTATAACGCAACAATTTTCTTCAACATGTTTTGAAAAACAAGAATTTTACAATCTTTTTACAGGATGTATGATTATGTTCAAAGCTCCAGAGGTTGCGTCGCTAGAACAACGTTGACATACGGGCAATTTATAAATAATATACTGAAATGATGTATATTTTATAATTAATAACTTTATGAATTTGAGGGGAAAACAGCAGAATGAATTTGCATTACATGCATGCATGCATGCAAGATTAAAAGTACACAATTGCAATATACTAGCCACAAATGATATGCCACATACATGTATGCATTCATTCAGATCAGCATACATGCCATGCATGCATGCAAGCAATATTAAAAGTACACTATTACAATATACTAGCCACAAATAATATGCCACTGCTGATTTATTGATCCTGTATAGCAGCAAATACTGAACAGCACCGAATATTGATCTGTTATTGGCCATTCAATAGTAATAAGACTGTTGTAAAGAACAATAATTGCACTGTGGAAAGCTCAGTTTAATTGGCAGATTGCCCAAAATCGAATCACTTCGGTGTCGCCTCAAACCTCATAGTTGTGTAAAGTTTGAACGAAATCGGTTCATCGGTACGCCCGCTAGCTTGTCCGGAGACATACATACAAACATACAAACATACAAACATAGTTAGTTACAAACGAACGAAACACAATGCTTGCTTCAGCAGCTTTTGTAAACCCAACCTTGATGGGAATGTGAGTCTAAATGCACTGCAATATGCTTTGAATCATGGTTGGTGGCCATATAGCCATGCTTTTGCTCTTCGGCTAGCCAATCAGTTGCCAAATCATCTGGGTGAGGGATTGCACCGTCTGGTGTTTGCAGCAGCTTTTTCCATATGATCCTTCTTCTGCCGAATCACCAACGGGAGTCGGCAAAAGAGGCAACTTCTGAGCTCCCAAGCAACATATGCTCTGGGCAGCAAAGTACTTTCTTTGTTCCTGTCACATTGAGGCCTCGTTTCCTAACAAACTCCTTCAATGAGACCCACGTCTCTACTCTGGTAGTGTTAATTGTTCTTCACTATTCTTATCCATTTTATCCGAATGAATTTAATTGTAGTGTAAAATCGCTTGTAAAAGCACACGACTTCACAATAATAAAAAATGAGTGCAAACCGCGCTTTGTTTACAACGTTATTACCATAGACCTTTTGACCTGTCAAAGTCAAGAGCCAGCAGGATAGCTGTCCATATTGTTGTACTCATTGTGGCCTACATTGAACAAGAAAAAGAAGAAAATGTGTGTACAATAAAAAAATTAACCTGAAGGTCTAATGGTCGCCTCACCCATGAGGACATTACTCATGATGGAGTTTGCATCAATTCTAGATCTGTCACGTCGCACCAAAAGACACACAAGTCAAAAGTAAGTTCCCCCACCCCATCGTACTTTGAATTTAATTATGTGATTTAACACTAGAATAGGCTTTTCTGTATTTTTGGTCGCAGTTTCTTTTGAATAACAACAAACATGACAACTTTGGAATGAACTTCGACTGAATGAATAATATGAAAAAATAAACTGGGCAGCCAGGCAACCCCACTGAATGAGGAATAATTACGGCCTAGTAGACCCACTGGAAAGGAGTGAGATAGGCAGATCCGGGGGGGGGGGTTGGAAAAAGCATCCTTCAGGAAAAAAAAATAAAAATTCTAATTGTAGTACAACCAGTATACATCACATCCATCTAAATAAAGTATAAAATACAATCATATGAAGTATCATTCACACAAATAAATTTAAGCAAAAAAGTCGACCTCTCGCAGAGAGTGGAAATCACATATATTTCTCTGCACTTTTCACAGCTGTGTGCATCACATATCTAAAAGAACATAATTAATCTATCATACCTATACAACCTACTTTTTGGACCCCATAGCCATAGCCAAATAGACCTTATTTTGGAGGCCATCTTGAAATACTCAAAACGCTCAAGGGTGAGAGGTCCACACCCATATGGAACTGAACGCTCAAATTTGGTGTCTCATAGACAAAAAATTTCTGGAGAAAAAAACAACTATATCCTCAGAGCATGTTGAATTCTGCGTAGACCCCCAATCAAAATTTGTCCAAAATCGCAAGCCAAAAGGGTTATTCGTTGGGCCATTGGGCCCAAAGAATTGATTTATATTTGGTGTAAACATCAATTTGTAAAATAAGGTTTTTTGAGGAGTACATACGCTACTTTCATTTTTTTGGGGATTATTGATGTTTCTCCAAAATAATATCATTTGGACGTAAAACCCTAATACTGCATATGATCAGATGTCTAGATTATGTTTATGGGGGAACATGTGTTTGTAATTAATCTATCATTCATCAACCTATTTTAAACCCCCATAGCTAAATGGACCTATTTTGAACAACTTAAAAAGATATTAAAAAACACCAACAGCAAACATACTGTATATGTTCTTGACAGCAAATAATAATCTGGAGACTACCAACGTCAGTTTATTTCCGTCAGCCCCATATTCCGTCCACCATGTCCGCATCTAACCAAAGATATTGCGTTACCCGGGTGTAATCATGTAAATTCAAGTACATACGCAAGTTGGGACTTTTTAACAGGCGAAGATTTGTCGAAAAAAGTTTGTCCATATGTCCCTTCAATATCTGTCTGTCCGAGGCATGGAAAAAAGTTTGAAATATTATTGATGTTTCTCCAAATCAATATTATTTGACGTAAATTGATACTGCATTGATCAGTGACTAGATCTATATATGATGGTGTGTTTGTAGATCTACATTCATCAACGATCTTAAATTAATGGAGGCCTGGTATTCGCGAACAACTTAAAAAAGATATTAAAAACACCAACAGCAAACATACTGTATATGTTCTTGACAGCCAGCGAAACAGTACACTACCAGCGTAGGTTATACCTGAAGCAGATATTCCGTCGACCATGTCCGCATTCCCTGCTGCTAACCAGCTGCGTTCCCCGGCCGCTTCCGCCGGCGTGGGTGGCGACAGCTACCAATCCTGTCTCAGCTCCCCGAGGGGCGCGGCAGGTGCGCTTCCGGGCGGGGAGCCGTCGTATGTTTCCATAGTCCCTTCAACCTATTCTTTCCGGGGCTTTGAGGGCTGGATTGACCCGGTGGTGTGGGAGCTGATGCACGGCGAGCTGGTCAGGAACGCCTACGAGCAGTACGAAGAGGGTACGTATGGAAGCGGATCTCAGGGCAAGGTTGAGGGATTTAATTAACCTCATTCTCTTGCATCTGAGTGCACGCAGAAGTTCAAATTAACTTTTCCGAGGGGTAACTCCACGTAACCCCACGTAGGCATACCACACAGGAGCAATTTATAGAGATATGTTGCTCAGGGATGGGGTCAATTCCGTTTTCGTCAATTCCAATTCCAATTCCATTGTCCCATCAGGGTTCAATTCCCATTGGAATTGGAATTGAATTCCGCAATTCCAATGGAATTGACCCCATCCCTGATATTGTTGCTGTTTACTAATGTTCAATCAAGCGAGAACCGCAGAATCTCTACGGTTCTGGTTTGATTGCACATCAGTGAAACGTCTACATATCTCTATAAATTGCTCCTGTGGCATACCACCGTGAGATAATACGCTGACGATACTAGGACGATACTAGGATTATACTGGAACTAAAACTAGTAAAAGCCAATTTGCTTAATAACTAATCAGCCAAGTAAAAATGCACGCTCTGCTCTTGAGCTTGAACCACAGGCCTATGATTGAAATTTGTGCACCAGCGTTGGGTGTGTTTGATAATATTGAAAAATATATAAATCTATATTTGATGGGCCCTGAATTGTTTTTGAACTACTTGGAATTATGCTCTGAGGAATTACATTATCATACATGCTTAGGCCCCCTACACAGTCAACCCTCACAGGGATAATTTGTAGACGAGAAATAACTGAGACCCTCAGCGTCCACTACTCAGCCTTCTGGAGGTTATGGATTGGCTAGCTGGGATATTGCCAATTATTCGATGTGTTGTAGACACAGCGACGTCATGGCTGGAGTCTCTAGGGTTCAGCGTGGGCCGGCGGTTGGCGGATCTTATCACTATTGATGTGCCACGCTTCAGATCCGACCTGGACGTCATGAAGTTCATGTGCAAGGTCAGTGGCAATATCAGGCTAGAAAGTATTCCTCATGCTCATAGATTACGGTGTCTCGTACAATTTTAAACTAAAACCATTGATATGAGTTGACTATTTGTAGCAATTAACATCAGTAGACAGTAATTCTAATAGATCCGGTGGGTCTGTCAGCATTGTTTCTGAATTTTTGTGCACCAAATTGACCTAAATAACGTGATTGTACCTTGCCAGGAGTTCTGGTCAGCCGCATTCAGAAAGAGCATTGACAACCTGCGCACCAACCACCGTGGCCTCTATGAGCTTCACGACAGCAGGTTCAAGTTCCTCAAAAGGTGAGGAAAAAGACCAATTATTACATCCTCATACAGTAAGCACTTATAATTCAAGACCCCGCTTATGCTGGATGTTGTGTCGTGGCTTTGGCCAATGAGTCAGGAGCTAAAGCTTTCAGTAACGTCAAACATAATATGTCTTTATCTGTACATCTCCAAGTGTGATAGACCTTTATAGATTTTGCTTGTGACTAATGAGCATCAACTCAGCAATTTATTCTAATTATAAATAATGGTAGACACATTAATCCAGTCCACTGTGAAAGAGATTGTACATGTTGAAAACAGATGACATCTTATTTCGTGGTTCTTACTAAGTACTTTGAAACTGAGCCCATAACGTGTTGCTGTGTACAATATCACACCATATCCTAGTTAAGGCCTCAACAGTTTACTCTTCAGCAGGACTAATGCATTGTAACTTTAAAAAGGCACTATACCCCAAAATTTACTCTTCTTGACAAGTTGCCAAGCGTGCTTTGGCTCAGCAGCTACTGGCATGCAGGACGAGCGAATTTGTACTAGTCCTCGCCAATCTCTACTAGTCTGGTCTAGCGAAATATATAGTGACTAAACATTATTTATTATTGCGACATTCGTGTTGCAGATTGTCTGTGCCTGGGCGTTGCCCGGGCTCAGCGCCGCGCCACCTCGCCTACACGTGCGGCCTGCTGCGCGGTGCCCTCAGCGCCCTGGGAGTCAATGCTCGCGTCACGGCAGAGGTGACCACCATGCCCGGCTGCCTCTTCAAGGTTGAAATTGACCAAGAGATATACTGACGTGGCAGAGAGTCAAAGAAGTTGGGGATAGAGTGAGAACCAGTGGTGGAGGAGAAAGTTACGGAGGTGGCTGGCGGAGAGGGTCGATTATAAGGGGAAGTGGTGGATGCACATTGGAACGGGGGATTTGGATTTCTTGATTTCTGAGTAGCACTCTTGGAAGCTCGTTGGATTGCCAAAAAAACTTTATAAATATGACTTTGGGGGGGGGAGAGAAATGTAAATTAAGTCTAATTTTACTTGTTTTCTTTTCGGATACTGTCCATTGAAAACTTACCTGATGCAGCATTGTCATCCACAGCATATTTGATAATAAAGTTTGCCCAACTTTAAAAACAAATCAATTACCAGCTTAACGCTGGTAAACAAGTGACATAGCCTTTGCCATCAAGCATTCACTTGCACATTCTAGGGCTTGATTTGGACCTCCCCTTTGAACTTTCTCACGTACAAAACTCATCAATTCCTCTGGTTAAGCTCCCCTTTGCTGAAAATCTTGATCTGCCTGTGCAGCATGTGTACTAATTGAATTTGTGTTGACTAGGATTTTTTTGTTTTAATGTAATATGATGTAATAAAATTCTATGAATATTGTAGTTGAAGATTCATATAGTTTATTTTTCAAATTATTTTCTCTTCAGGCAATTGTGTCACAACAGTAAACCGCCAAGATAGACGTTCTAGGAAGCATTAGGACCTATTATATATTTCAGCAAACACGTGGATAACTGGCCTCTACTGGTACAGGTGATTGAGAAATAAATTCCTTGTACCATGGGGCGTGCATTATTAGAGAATGTGGGAATTTCCACTATCCCAGCGGGAGTGTGAAGGAGTATAGATTTGAAACTATTCTTTGAGACTATCTTTTTATCTTGTACACACAAGACAGTAGGATACTTAACATGATTTAAAATCTACGACTACATCGACGCAACATGACAGTAGCACCCCCAATCAAGATCTCTTTATTCAGACGACCTCCATAATAAGACTCAGCACCCCAGGTGATCTTAGCCTACTACTATAATGGGAAGGCTCTACTCTACACAACAACAAACATGCATAAAATACACGTACCTCTTGAACCCATACGTGATGATGAACCGAACATTGATTCCTCTTGCTACCAACATGAAAACACACATTACAACTTCCAGTCACTATAGACAATGAGAGAGAGCAGTGCGTCCACACCGCCCCAGGGGACACATCAGAGAAAACAAGAAGCCTTCCGGCCGTCTGGCTTATGCAGCCTTAGCGTCAGTCAAGACTACAAAAGTGAATGAAAAGTCTGTATTGTGGTTTACATTGGAGAGTTTGTGTTTTTCTCAGTCAGTTGATAAAGCATGGGAGTCCGGGTTTTTGTGCATGGTTGTAAAATACTCGTTTTACATATGTATGGTCCATGTTGTGAATGAATAGACGTTTGGATTGAAAAATGCTTGGAACAACTTACTAGGTCCATGTTAGCACCCACAGGGGTGGCTAAGCTATTTCTATTACAGCGTTATTTTGCAATTAGAACAGTAATTATGTGATTATGTGTGCTTCTGTGGTCGAGTGGAGATTGACTCGTGACCGGAATGTCGTGGGCTCGATTCCCGGTCGGGTCTGGTGGTAGGTGTTGAGCAAACTCAACCCTAAAGGAGTTGTACACTGCTCCATGGCACCTACCCGTTAATTAGGTACAGGCCCTTGGATTGAAAAGTGAGTGATTGTGTGAGTAATTAGCATTGTGCGCTGGATGCGCTGCCGATGCAATAATGTGAGAAATGATCAATTGATTATCAATAAGTGGGCCAATGACCTTGTGTGAATTGTAAAGTCCTGAGAGCAAGACATGCATCAGGACTATAAACCACCACATTTACATTTAATTATCCACGCAAGACAGCCGTCATGAGAATTAGGGACCGTTATGTAGTTATAGGACAGTGAAAAGAGGCGGGTGTTTTCATAACTTTCTATGAAATACTTGGTTGTCCCCCTCAAACCGTCCAGCCCCCGCCTCAAATCTCTGTCATAATTGTTAATGCTTGCATTTTAGTTAGGTTGGTCTTGTGTGTGAGAGATAGCACAGCATTCATTTCTGACACCGAATATTGTCATCATTGCTAGAATGCACGTTGGTTGATTTGAGTACATTATGTAAAGTTATCATTTACGGTCAGAAACGTTTCTCAAGCGGATCTCAGCATAAGTTATAATACTATTAGTAAAAAGCACAGACACAATTTAAAACAAATGAAAGAAATAGCTTCAATTATTTATCTGCAACAATGATATGTTAGTTACATAAACGAAATTTAGCAATATTATTATTCCTCTACGGTTTAAATTTCCCACTTCATATGTGATGTGTATGATAATCTATGAGAGGCTAATGGCCTTCATCACTAGTTTATGAATACCACTTTGCAGAAAGTGGTATATAATGATAAATTTAGAGTTTATTATTATGCTGTGCTGGATTGCCAGTAACCAAGATATATGGTCGGAAAACTACTTTCCTCCATAGAAATTCCTTGAGAAGCATTTCCTGTTACTCGGATTGATTATGGTTGGCGTTAATTCATGTCAATATCAATAACTCTGTAGCTATGTTTAAAATGTTAGATAACTGTGTTTCCTATACGTTTAAACATAACTGTAAATATTTATGAAATAAGAAGGCTTTAGTGTGGGTCCATTAATATCTGTGGGTGTGGGTTCGGGTTCAATTTTTTAATTAAACATGTGGCTGCTGGCTTGGGTGCAGGTTTCACATGAACCATGCAGGGAGGATGTGAGTGCAATCTTATCGCCCGTGCAGGGCTCTAGACGAGGGATGGTGCTGTTTCTCGGGCGCTTATAGTATTAGACAGCCTTTGTTGCACTTTATGCATAGTAAGCCGTCTAGTACTTTGAGCTTAGATTTCGTGCTGAGCGGACATAGGGCAGACAACCCAACTCATGTAGAGTTGGGCCCTTAGTCTCTATCAGTGCCCATCCTCCATCTTCCATCTCCATCTCCATCTTTGATTTTGGTGGAGATGTTTTACTAATCCTACTTTCTTACAGACCGAGACCTAGGGATCACTACTCTTTCTTTTTAGCTGAAGCCCACTCCAGATGTCCACTCCGTCGGGTGTGACTTATATGTGTCACTACCGATGGAGAGGATCGACATCACTAGAACACCGCATGGATAACACATGGACATTCCGCGGGGTGAGTTTTCATTGCACAAGTTAGTCCCGAACAAGCGGACGACCTTGTTAAGTGAAAACTGGGGGAGATTAGGATAAAACTCCCTGTTAGTGATAGGTCTATGCCCTGTATAATTGCGCCAGTTAGGATTAAAACCTCCCACTATGTCACACTTTTGTAGAAACCAGAGCCCTGCGTGGGGCCCCGCATTTTGGGGGCTGCTGGTTGAATAGTCACTTATACTCCAAGTGTTGTTGAGGGTGCGGGGTTTAATTCTCAAAATATTTTGCATCACAGGCTTACTGAGGGCTTAAAATCATGAAGAGAACCGGCAAAGAAACCCGCATGTTCTACAATTTTCTAGTATATTTTCCTGCTTTACACATTTTATTGCATGTATATATCTTCTACTTAAATAGTGCACTAGATGTATTTCATTATATTGATATTGCAAACAGGAACATGAGTGGCTTTATATCCTTTATAGTAATAGTTGATCTGGACGTTTTCAAGCTGAATTACTTAGCAATTCACACAAGATCATAGACAGATATGTTTCCTTTACAGAAACTCCCTGAGAAGCATTCATTGTTACTCACATTGATTAGGTGTGGAGTTCATTCATGTCAATGCCAATAACTCTGTAACTGTTGTTAGAATTAGTGATAACTGTATTTTTACTATATGCTTAAACATAACTATAACATAGAATATGCTGGATTTAGTGCGGGCTATTGTGGGTTTTGTGCTGGTTGTCCATTAATATCTGTTATTTTGTTGAAAGAATAGTTCGAACTTGACAAAA
Organism: Streblospio benedicti; assembly: GCA_019095985.1. NCBI lineage: Eukaryota > Metazoa > Annelida > Polychaeta > Spionida > Spionidae > Streblospio > Streblospio benedicti. Next base: position 20,334,762 of record CM032665.1, read on the forward strand.
TGCTAAATGAATATCATGTGTTTGATTTTGGCACTTTACCTATTAACGTCTGTCTAACTGAGAGCCATTTTGAGTCACTATCATAATTTCCCCCAGAGTCTTTTCATAGCATTTAAAACTCGACCACCAAATGTGGTACAATGCTTATATTCGATCAAGAGTGCTCAGAGAGCACATTCTCAATTGAATAACATTGACAATAGCAATATAGACAATAGGATCGTCGTTTCACCGCTTTATACTTTACACTGACTTTAACAGTCCATGTATTATATCTAGTCGTGGAAAAAAATGGACTGATTATTGTGGAAGTTATTGCAGTATTGCACTCGAGATAAACGGAGCTCTAATAGAGAATCATTTAGATGATTTATGGCACTGTGATCAGGGCTCTGATACAATGCACACTCAACATCTGGTCAAATCTTGGGTGGAGTATGTGCGCCAGAAGAACTTATTTTACACCTTTAAAAAACTCATCTGTAATGAGACCATGTGCCACCACGGCTGATGGGGGTTCAATTTTTGCGACTGTGGGACCCTAGAATTTGATGCAGTAAAAAATGCCAACCTGTTTAAAAGTAAATTACTAACTTTTCATTTCAACCTTCTGTAAAAGATAATTATGATGCGTGTCTTTGTTAGACCTTACACAACTCAACGTAGAATACTCATAGTCCACCCTCCACAGTCTATGTTGTTGTTTTTAGGTGATTTCAACTGTTAATATCGTTCTCACAATTGAATGAAGCAGTACCCAAAAATTTCATGTTATCTTGTTTTTTATACACCTATAGAAGATTCATAAATACTTGCTTTATTCTGAAGAAAGTTCATGTAAGTTTCTTGTTGCGTGCACTTAAAGTAATTTTAAGACTGCAGTGAAGATTACTGTGACATATTTTTTTATGCTCTACACATCTGTTACATCTCATTATCCACAATACGACTTCTTGGTTGGATATAGCATCTGATTAGACAACACACTGATGTATGTACGTGTAAATTGAAATGAACGTTTGCTAGCAGTTTGATATATTACAGGGTATATTAATTAAAATGATATGCAATTACATAATTTCACGTAATTTACCAGATGTAAAAATAATGGAACAAAGGAGAAGCTACAACACTCTTACTAATTCAAAGAAAACTTGAGTAAGCCAAATTCATTATTTGAACTGCAGAAGGTCCTCTCATTATTCTTAGTATTTGTTGTTGTGTCGTATTAATTGCTGTATAAAATAAGTGCCAAAGATTAAAAAAAAATCAAGTTTATTTAATTTTGCTGAGCGCATTTTAACATATATTTATGTTATACAAATTGTTTTGTATAAGCACAAGACATTCTTATATTTTTGGCTACCTTTAGATATTTTAGCTCTGATGAGGAACTTTATGTTCGAAACAATAATGAGTGTCTAGACGTCATTGGAAACCTAGCGATGGCAGCACCAATCAAACACCACGTTGATTTGTAGAACGTGATCAAGAACATCAAAACGAGGCTGCAAAAGCAACACATGGCTTAACGTGCTCAAAGATTTAACTCTCCATCTCCCTCTTTCTTCGAATGGGTCTTCAAAAACAGAGCCCATGTTACCATGATACTAAATTTGAAGATTGTTTTCCCAACAAACTGAGGCTTTTTATACTATGCTGAAACTGTATCTAACGTTAGGTATGTTTATGAATGACTTTGCTCAACATCTGCATTCAGTTTCAACAATATGTTGGTAGCGTGGATGAACGTCTTGACTACTCGCACATACGTAAGCACTAGAATATTCGATGTTGTGCATGATGCACCAACCGATAAAATAAAACAGAAAAGAAATCTTGGTTCTGAAAGCTGACTTTGCTCTACCTCTCTGCGAATGATGTAGCAAGTTAATGGTCGATTCAGTATTTATGACAGGGTGGGGTAGGAGGATTTTTAAAAAATGCTGTGAAAAAATTAATAGCCCCCCTCGAATATCTGTGAAAAAATGGTGACCCCCCTCAATTTCATGTGATAAAAATTGATGACACCCCCTCCTCAACAGTTTGCACAATCATTGTCAGTTAAATCAAATTCTATTTGATCAATATCAACATATAAAAATAAGTAAATTTTAGTCCAAATCTCTCAAAAATTGATGTACGTTGCAGTGAAAAAATTGATAGCCGCCCTCAAAAGTGTGTGAAAAAATGACAACCCCCCCTCCAAACATTGTGACAAAGTCCATGGCTCTCCCTAAAATCCTCGTACCCCACCCTGTCATAAATACTGAATGGTCCATAAATGCTCTCGAATGAAAAACATTGAGCTGTTTCTCAAAGCGTTTAACGAAAACAGTAAAAACTAATTAGTAAAGTAGCCAGTATATATAAACTCGGCCTGAACTTGCTGGAATAGATTGTGATTTGGCTTAAATGGAAAATGACTGAAGTGTTGATACAGTTAGTTCTATGAAGATGATGATGCAATGTATATATAGCAAGTTTGATGCATTTGCATGGTCATCTTGAAGAGCGTCATTGAGTGTAAGCAAACTAGGAAAAAACAGACAGTAATCCTGTCATCATGTTGACAATCAAAGATACAATTAAACTACAACAAAGACCTGCAGGAAGAGCACAGTGAGCCTTACAATCAGGACCACCCCTATAAAAAATAAACATATATATTTAGAATAAGGCCATTTCTTGCAGTACCAAATTCTCATTACGAGCACAACACGAAAGCCTTCATGAAACAATGGCAGATCCAGGTTTTGGGAAAAATGGGGGGGGGGCACTTAACGAAGGGGGGGGCGCAATGAAGGATTTCATGAAAAACCCTATAAAATTGAAGTATTTTGGTGGGAATAGGGAGGGGGCCGCCCCCTGTGCCCCCTGGATCTGCCTATGATGACAGTCCACCTTTCTAATAAGATCACTTCACTTGAGGCCTAACCCGGGCCAGTGATCTCAGTGGAGATTATCTGTTTAATCATGTGTTTCAAAAACAAGCCATAAATTGTGTAGTAGTTTATGGTGATTGAAATAAACCATGTGGTAGATTGGCGTTCGGGAGTCAATATTGAATAATTCTGTCAGGGGTTTATGGCTATATTCTCAGCATTTGCACTAAATGGGCTTCTCTGCCTGTCAACTGTTGCTGGTGCTTGGCATAATGAAGTGTTTGGATGAAGATGTCAACTACTTACAGTGTATTACACTTCTAACGTTGGGGTGTGACTCTAAAAGGGGTCAATGGTTTCTGCATTCATCATTTTTTTTTTTTTACTTTTCTCTCATATCCTCTAGGTTAATAATAATGATTTGTCAAAATCCCTGAAGGATCAGCTGTTAATAGCAATTATTAAACAAGTTAATTAGCTATGTATTTGATAACATAAATATGATGAATTCATCTTATCAAATGCAGGATAATTGCATATTAAAATGACCTTATGTGTCAATCTTTTGTTGCTGTTGTTTTTTGTTTTGTTCTTTGTTTTAAATTGAATTTCTTTGAAAAAGATGGACTGAAACCCATTGAAATATAAGGCCATTTTAATATGCAATTATACAGCTGTTGATAAGACGAATTCATCATATTTATGTTGTAAATAGCAAGCTTTTCAGTTTGAACGCATGTGTTGGTGTGGATTATACAGATATAGCACAGCGAGCCTATTTGTCACTCACGCACCTAGCAGCAAGTACACAGACAGGATACACCTTACACACTGCTGTCCTGTGCATGCTATGCCCGTATGAATCCATGTAAGAGACAGCCCCTGAGACAGGCTCACATTACAACTTCACTCCTGGCCAATGCATAGGCGCCACTGACCTATAGCCCCCGAGGGAGCTCAGGTGTCTGAAGCTTATAACATCCAGGGTAGAACTACATGTATCGCTACAGTAGACCTGCTCTAATAAGACCATCATGGGGTTATCATCGAGTGGTCTAACTGAAGAGGTGGTCTCTTTATGGACGCTCGCATCTGTTTGTTATTTATGGAAACGAATGATTCTGTTAAGAAGGACTCATCTCAAACATGCTACCTTTATATTGCAAATAACAGAGTTTTGTACCAAAAACGTACCAATCTCTATAGCAAACAAGTCTGGTATTTTCCGTGTTTTTTTCTGGACTAAAAATGAGTAATGCTATTTGTACACCCACGATATTCTGTGAAAATAGCAACTGTTCTTCATCGATGAAGTCCTATGTAGAATTCTACCAACAAACATGGAATGAGGAATGCAAATTGAAAGAACATGGGTTCATTGTTACACTGGTCTGTAATTTCAGCCTTGTGTCTGTTGCTATTTTGACATGAAAAAAGTAGAATATTATATTTTGAGCAGATGGATGCATGCATGCATAACCTTTCTGCTAAACGCATGCACTCAAGAGCACCCTTATAATTAACGTTTGTTTCACTAAATAGGAGAGGGGTACTATGTTAGGGAGTAAAATGTAAATAAATGTAAATGTGGCTGTTTATAGTCGCAATCCAACGTTATCGTGCTCTAGCGACTTTACATTTTACACCAGGTCATTGGCATCCTTGTCACACTATATCCTTCTCAACTCCCCGAGGAGGTGGCGCAGACATGCTACTCACTCACATTAGCGTTCACTCACCTGACCTGTACCTATTTAACGTGTAGGTACCAGGAGTATCGAACCCGCAACCTTCTGGTCACGAGTCCAACTCCCTATCCACTAGGCCACGGAACTGCACTAGCAAAACGGAGTACACAATTCTGTATCCAATGTTAATGTCATCAACTTTGACCGACGTCCGACAGCACACACATTCAAAATGAATGAATTTGTTGACAGAGGTGGTCTCTTTATAAATAAAGGCATACCTATTAGGATGTGCTGTTGTTGTCATGATACTTCTGACAAAGATTTCACGTTTTAACATGTGCGTGAAATTCGTGGGTAAGGGAAGAATAAAGCTAATACAATACCAATTACCAACTAGTTTTGCTTATTAGTGACCGTATTGCAACCTAAATGCTTTCTAAGGCTTTTGGGTTTTTGCAGTAAATTTCCGCATGCAATATGGGAATGGGCATTGCAGGCAACGGGGAGAAGAATGTGAAGTTAATTGCTTTTCTAATTACCGTTAAGGCATCGACCATTTGATCTCAGGGGGGGGGGGGCAGCTATTTTCACCATAGCTTCAATTATTTTTTTTCTTGAAATTTGACATATAATTCCTTTTTTCTTAGATTACTGAACCTCAATTATTTTTTCTAAGCTGTATAAAGCTGAGTAAAGCCATATTTGACAATTATTTTCTTTCTAGCCAAATGAAACCTTATTATTGTTTTCACCATATTTCAGCCTTGCGTTTTTTTTCAATATTTTTGCTGTCCCCCCCCCCTTGAGATCAAATGATCGATGCCTAAGTCAGTTCTAACAAGCTATTTGCTGCATGCAAAGTCATGAGACGGCAGGTATATCCAATGCTGCGGTTGGTTTTGCCGCACCGAGGAAGCTGAATCTCCCAAGATGTGCACTTTTGCCTCATCACAAATTTGTTTTTGAGAGGGATAAACGGGCTTGGTGTGCAGCAAAAAAAAAAAAGGGGGGGGGGGCACGGGATGTGTGTGCCGCTCTATCTTCTTTCTTAAGTCACTGTCACATAGAAAAACGGATTAATCACGTATGTTGGACGTACACATGTTTCAGCGTTTTCTTGATACACGGGGCTCAGTGGAAAAAAGGACAAAAACTCTTAATTGGTCTGTTGAAAATTAAGCAGATTTAACACGAATGATACACGCACAAAACACTTACACAACACTGATGATACACGGATTGTCCACGTACACTCAACGTACACTCACCTAAACATATTTTGGTTGAAAAGTATTGGGAAAAACAGCGTAATCAATAAAATCAATCCAACATGACTGATACTTAGTGTCAGGTCAGTTCACACAGGGATGATGCCAAGTTTGGATTAAAATAGAATAGAACGAAAAGAATGAAGTTGATCCCCCCTATAGCTGGAGCGGTACTGACCAGGCTGGTGGCGGTGAGCGTCTGCAGGTAGCGCATGGGCCGGCAGAAGAACACGTAGCGCTCGACGGCCAGCAGCCCGATGGTGCCGATGTGGCCGTACACCAGGATGAGGCCGATCACGGCGCCCACCGGCCCCAGGCTGCCCGACCAGCTGAAGCGGCCACAACACCAGGGTAACGGGCGGGTTTATAAGGACGTGGGATGGAGAAAAATGCCCCAAAAATTTAGGAATGTGAGGAAATGCCCCCCCCTCCCCCCGTGTATCAGGTATGTGTTCAACGTTTTTGGAAAACATAAAGTGGGAGGGTGTGCTTGTGTTCCAGTTTGAAGTGTACGGTGTAAAATCCTTTAACGTTCGTGGCAGACCCGAGATGGCCAGGGTTACTGGGTGCCATGCTTCCCATGCTGATAATCCGTTCTCAGCCTGTTAGATCGCAAAATATAGCCAACGCAAAATATTTTATAACCAGTTATGATTTGCGTTAACGCAAATAAAAAAAACAGCCTTAAAAATGCCGCAACTAAAGAAAAAATATAGAGTCTAATCACTGCCTTAAATGACAGCCTGGGCAAATGTACA
>CM032665.1:20341463-20416001 GCA_019095985.1 Streblospio benedicti
AAATTTGTCACCATTTTCATGAAGAAATAAACATTTGACAGATTGCTATTATGGTGGATTAATTTTATATTTTCAAAGTATTTTTTTTATTGCAAATGTAAGGTTCAACAAAATAAATATTTGTTTAATAATCTTTGTTTGTTTTTCAAAACATAGTTACCACAAAGTAAAAAAGAAAGATCTATATCTTAGCTTTTTTAATTTCCTTTTCTATGACAAGGAAGAGCAGTTGTAATTACAATTTTGACGATTGTATATGAATAGGTATATCTAGCGAATATCACATAATCTCTTTGTGCGTTGGTAAATGTAAAAATAAAACATGTTTTCACACTTATAATACAGCAAATTTTAAAAATATGCTGACATATATCATATAACATCTTTTTGTATTGATAAATGTAAATTATACGTCTTTGCTGCATTATTTTGTTTGCACGTCCACCAAGTTCAGTCTCCTCCATGATAAGAGAAAACCGCTGTTTAAACAGTTTAAAAATAAATACTGTATTAAATTTGACACATTGATAAGCTTATGATTAAATTTCATTCACTTAAGCTTATGGTAAAAAACAACAACTGGTATATAAAGTAGTGGGTGGGTTTTTAACTTCATTTCTCTATTTTTATTTCTTTTCTGCTATTTATGCCAAAATCAAACATATATATTTTATTAAAGCTTTTCAATACAAAAGTATCCTTTTCAAAAATAACTTGAAGTTACTATCAATAAAAAATGCTATGTTTGAAAGTGCACCAGAATCATGAGAATATCACAAGCATATCGCAAACACAAGTAAAACGAACACAAACTAACGCATTACATCTCAAATTGATAATCAGCAAAGAAAACTGCAAAATTCTGCGATCTAAATGCAAACAAATCCTACTGTCCATATTTGGACCGCATGGTATCCGAGTACAGTAGGTGTAAGGACAGTGTGTATCTTGTTCAATGTAAAAACGGAATAATGTCACGGTGTGTTCTGGAGGGCACTTATAGCGTTCTAGAGATGGTTCCAGAACATTCTAGAAGATGGTGTTGACGACACCTGCCAGCACGCAGCCTCCGCACATGCCAAACAGTGCGCCCTGGTCCACCAACCCGCCCATCTGGTACGCCGCACCTGGATAAAATTTAAATGTGCTTGTTTTTAGTCGCAATTCACAGTATATTGTGCTCTAGCGACTTTACATCTACACCAGCCCATTGGCATCTTTGTCACACTATATCTTTCTCAACTCCCTGGGAAGCATACAGCTCATCGCAACTGAAACGCAGATGTGTTTTTCAAGCACATTAGGGTTTGCTTGCCTGACCTTTACCTATTTAACGTGTAGGTACCACGGAGAAGTGTGCAACCTCTTAGAGGTAAGATTAGACACGCGAGCTACAGTTACATGTCAATATTTATTCATGAAATTTGTCCCCATAAATCTAGATGGACACAAATTGCCATCTGACACTCTGCGTTTTGTTAATCAGTTAGATGTATTCATGAGCATATTCATGTATTCAGTATTCACGAGAGTAATTTTTTTTGTTTCAAATTAGCCATGGCCATTCTATGAGAGTATATTTTAATAAAATCATTTAGTAAAATAATCATGCACTTTTGAGTATGCTGGCAGACAAAATAAAGGTTTTAAAACTTTTATTTTCCCTTAAACTTCTAATAGAAGACAAAAAGCTCCACTGAAGCAGTGGCCTGACTGACCTGCACCAATGATGCTTCCCAAAATGCTCCAGCGATCAGCGCGCACCTGGTTCTTGTTCAATCGCAACCTGCACAGGTAAAGCTAGGAGTCAGTCAGTGCAATGGGAACAATTAACCATTAATAATATTGTTATTATTATATACAAGGGTTATTTTCAATGACTTGTGAATTGAAAAATAAGCCTGGAATAGATGAGGATGTGGACATGTGATTAACACCTGTTTTTCAGATGGTTCCGTTACCTGTACGCTCTGTCAGCGATAGAGTCACGTGACTTGTTCCTCACAAACGCTGCCGTGAGAAGTGGCCCGACAATGAGTCCGGCGATGACACCATACTGGCCAAACGTGAACGCCTTGTTACTCAGACTGTCACAGTCGCGCTTCCCCTGGTAATGGAAACATTGAAATAAATAAATACATTTGCGGAGCGCTTTATCCATTAAAATGTTCTAAACCGTTTTTTAAAAAGTACAGAGTATTAAAACAATACCATTATATTTCATAGTGCTTTTGGGCGCTATCGGTCGCTCGTATGAAATCCATGAGATCCTTTGAGTGCAACCCCCCCACCCCTTTCCAAAATCCTAGCCAGTGATTCATATTCATATACATTTTGGTAACAAGCAATTAAACCAACGGGGTGGACTAGCATCTGTTTTGGGTAGGTATGCTCGAGGTGACTTCAAAATGTGTGGTCTTAATTTTTTGTAAAATGGGCGGTCTTAATTAAATATGGTTTATGCCAGAATAGGAGTCGTATACGACCATCCAAGTGCCCACCCTCGTGTAACAGCCCTCCCCCCTCTTTTTCTTAAATGTCTTTAAGAATTTTGTAGAAACTGCACTCTCGTGTAACAGCCCATCCCCCAGTTTGAGAAAATTTCAATTGAACAGCACTGGGCGCTTGGATGGTCGCATACGGTATATATAACATGAAGGTAATAACAAAATATCACCATGCTTCAGTTTACTTTATCGCAAAATTTTGGGTCTTTGCTATGAGATTTTGAGAAATTAAGGGGTCTTTGAGGTTTGGCTGCCAAAGAAAAGGGGGTCTTGAATATATTGTCATTTCAAAATCGGGGGTCTTTCTACTGAGCATATATACCCAATCCAACTGTGAAAGAGCACCCCCCGGGATAAAACCAGCACAACACAGCACAAGTACTGACCTGTATTGCCGATGTGGCTGCGCCAGCACTGCAGCCGAGGATCCCGAACGCCTGCACGGTCTTGAGGGTGATGTGGCCTCCGAGCTCCGCGTACGGCCGTGGCACGTCACTCAGCTGGTCATCACGGAGACGCACGCCCGCCAGGTTCAGTGTGTAGTTCTTGCCCGCGATGATCGCCATACTGCAGCGGGCAGAAACGGCCATCATTGAGATGCGTGTTATGTGTGTGGTCATTAACAAGTGTATAGGCCTAATAATCATCTAAGCTAATGGTACAAACTTGGTGTGGTTATTATTGTAGTGATCTGCACATATCTATATTACTGCACATAATGTTCTATACAGCCAACACTGCAACGGACTACATTAAAGCTGTTGTATTTATGAGGGGTAAAGAATTCAACATGATGGGTTTACGATGTAGGTCTGTACATTAATTGTACTGTTCATTACTCAGACATATGCATAACTGACCAATTTAGACTTCCATGAATCAACCTAAAATTTTAACCTGACAATATCTTTGACGCAAAAGCATCAAAAAAAGAAGTGAATATTTGTGTTTTTCTATCTCACTTTAGAAGGTCAATTGCAATACCCTTATGAATTTAGAAATGATCTGAAAATAATTTTTCATATTAAGTCCATGAAATCTCTTTTACTTGTTAATTAGAAGAAAGTTCTGCTTTCAAAGATAAATCCCTTGATAGGAGGTTCATGGTTGTTTTGTTTTTTTGCAGTTACTTTTGCTTATCGTTTTTCAATATTTCTCATTAAGAGAAAAATTTTCATTTCTGTGACTGACCAATTACACATTTCCATTTCTGTGACTGACCAATCACACACACACAAAAAAAAATCTGTTGAAATAAGCTTACCTTTTACTTTTTTAGTTTATTACTTCTAAGACCACTGTAACTATTTATATTTAACCTGCTGCAGACACGAATAAAAAGTTCAATGGCTCCAACGTCTTTCCTTTATCAGTTTGTGTGTGGTCTCTATTCATGCACTGGTGATGAACAAATAATATTGCTGCCTGTTAAATGTTTATCAGTTGAACTGATTTTTTGTTCTCAGAAGCATTTAGGTCAATATATGCTCTATTTTCTGTCCAAACAGGTTGAATTCTTAATCCAGTGCTCTCTAAGTTATTCTTAGTCAGTTTTTTATATTTATTTCTTTATTTTTTTCATAATTTCAATTTATTTGAGGTAAAAGAGTGGTAGGGGTGGTTGGCAAGAATAATATTTTCAAACAATTATGTTACACTGAAAACAGGCGATAAACGTTTTACACTAAACAGATATAAACAACTAAGTCAGTTGAATCCAGTGCTCTACAAGATTCTTTTATAGTTTCAGTTATATTGGGTCATTTGACATTTTTTAAAGATATCAATTTATTTGGGGTACAAGGTGATGAATAAAAATTCTATTAAGGAATGCCACACTTATATCTCCTTATATTTATGCTCCAATTTGTTATATACAATGTACAGTAAATATTTTTTATTAAAAATGTTCTTAAAAATGCATTTGAATTATCTTTTAAATTAAAGGATATTATGCATGTATAGCAATTACACAAAATCAAACTATACTCTGTGTAAATGTACAAAAATAATAAGAAAAAAAAAATCATTTCAGAACACTCTAATACAATAGATCCTCTCTATTAAGACCATCCGTGGGACTGACCTCAATTAAGTGGTCTTGATGGAGAGGTGGTCTTTATATGTAGGTTCAATTTGATAATTTTTTTGAAAGTTTATGGGAGCTTGCAACAATGGTCTTATTACATAGGTGGTCGCAATAAAGAGGTGGTCTTACTTAGAGGTTCTACTGTAACTCGAAATATGGATTAGTCTAACCATATAACCATTATTTGCCTCCTTCAATTTCGAGTTAAACAGCATGTACTGTATTTGCCGTGCATCATACATAGAGTGTCTACCCCGTAATTCACGATGTTATGAAGTAAATCTGTAGGGAGGCCACAACCGCTATACTTGTATTAGGAATGTAATATGTTCAGGTACATGTAACATGTTTTATTGGTTTGGTGAGATACTTAGCCGAGTTTAGTATACAGAATAGAAATAGGCAACCCATGATCTATACATGCTGCAGAGTTAAAGATGCCACCCTCTTATACAAAAGTTAAGTGTAAATGAAAGTGGCAGCTGGAAAATTACCTTGGAACACCTACCACAAGATATTCCTTGTATCATCACATGTTAATGTAATATGAAAAATTGAAGAAGATTTCTACCTGTCAATTTCTTTTCCTGTCAAACAGTAGTTTTTGATGTTTGGATTGTCAACCTTCACAAGCTTATTTGAATATTAAATATACCAAGTCCCGGGGTAGACACTTTACATAAACTAGGGCACCAATTATATTTTGTATCTAATTAAAAATTTTAGTAAATGTTCACACACAATTCCTACAGTAAAAGCATTGTATGTCATAAAAGGTTTCCCAAAATATGTATAGTATTTCTTGGAAGAAGAATTAAAAATAAGAGATCAATCTTTAATTACATTTTCTATGATCTATAAACTTGAGCCCTAAATTAACTAATATTTAAACTAAGAGATCAAAGGACATTATCCGTAATATTGACAAAAAAATATATATATTTCCGGCATTGCTTAATTTATTTTCAATGTAAAAAAACAGTTATAACTTTCATATTAAACAAATATATTCATTGAATCTCTATTATGGTTTTCTCCACTTAGTCCAGTTATAATGTAAAATATGTACACGCTGCCTTGGATATATAGTTGTAGTTATTATCATGTTTTGATGTTAACGATAACTTCAACAATTTGTTTTGTTTTGTTTCAGAAAACATGTCAATTATCAAGAAATGGTTGAAGGTGTTTCAGTTACAAATAATAATCAGCGGACTCATCATCTTCGCTCTCTCCTACTGGATCTTCCCGTATATTAGACACTTATATTTGTATCCACATGGAATTCCACCAAAACATTATTTTAATTTGAATCCTACAGGAGACAATAATGTGTTTGGTGATGAAACAATATTGTCAGTGAGAAAAGTCAGTGAAAATATCTCTGCTAGTGTCAACCCAGTCGCATTAGATGCAAAAACATCAACTACAGTAGAGCAGAAATCAAGAGGAAATGAAAATTTCACAATTGTCATTGAAGATCGTACAGAAGCGCTAAAACGAGAATTAGACAACTTGTGTGATGATTCTAAGAATATTCTGATAAGTGTAGTGGATGCTAACTTCATATCTTTTGCTCGGAACTTTTATTTAGGGTCAATAAAACCACTCAAAATAAACAACTTTTTATTGATCTGCCTTGACGAAGCATCAAAAACACAATTAGCCAAAGACTCTATAAACTGTTTGACCTATAAAATCTCAGTACCCTCAAATGACACCAATAGTACTACGTTTGGAAGCAAAGCGTACTATGCAAGAACCAATGCAAAAACATACATTATGCTGAAAGTGCTGGAGCTGGACTACAAAGCTCTGCTGGTGGACCTTGATGTCGTACTTTTTAAAAATCCATTTCCAGTCCTGATTGCAAATCCCGGTGGATATGAGATACAGATTTCAATGGATAGAGAGATGTGGAACTCTGGATTTGTTTACGCAAAACCCACATCAAATTCTATACGACTTTACTCGTTGGCATGGGATCTCTACAAAAAATACCACAAGTCACATGATCAGTCGTACATCGGCATGGCTCTTCACACGCTTTTAGCGAACAAAACAATCAAAGTTTTAGAACTCAACCCCAAACAATTTCCCAACGGTTATTACTATTTTCAGTATGACCGCAGGATTTTTAACAACGTGCCAGTATGTAAAGAGTGCATTATGACTCATAATAATTACATAGGAACGGCAGAAGCCAAAAGGTACAGATTTAAGGAGAATCTTTTATGGCATGTCGACTATAATGGATACTACTCTAATCCAGATGCACGTTATATCATATATGATAATCCTGCTGACTTTGGTGCTAAAACATTTGAAGAAGAGGTGCGAGCTCTTAAAAATGCATTTATTGTTGGAAAGCTTTCGAACCGTATTGTGATATTACCTACATTCCGTTGCTGTGATTGCAAGTTAAATCATTGTAGCAATCCAGAACATCGATGTTCCCTTTTACATATTATCAATGTCAGGAAATTTGATGAACAGCTTTTGGGTGAATACAGGGAACACAGCTTTCTTAATAATTCTCAAGTGCCTAAAACGATTCAAGCTGCAAAATCTCCGCTTTTATTGATATCAAATTCAAAATCTAGTTTGACACAAAATAGAACAGACATTTCAACATTCCATTTAACAAATGACACTGCTGCTTCTAATTTGAAGAAATGGTTGCTAGGATACAGTGACTTCCGTGTTCTTCACTTCCATTCTATGTACGGAAACTGGGACTTTCTTTATCATACGCTGATGGTTGGTGCTGATGATGATGCATTTACATGTGCCTCTTATGAACAGTGGGAAGTAAAGTTGTGGATGTCGAATAAATAATTTTTATTTGACATTGGAATTATTACTCGTTGAAAATATTAATCACACAATTATTGTTGTTTTTCTGAATGTTGAATTTATGTGAATTTATCTTGAGTTCATTATTTATGATTAAGAGGGAATTATTAGATACCTATTGGATTCACCCAGCAAAACAAGGGGCACATCACTATAGTTCTTTTCATTATTACATTATTTTGTCACAGAACTGGGGTTATTGGATGAAGATGTGCCATCTAAAGTCTTGTCTGCACTAAACTGAAAAGTTCCAATAGGTATCTATTAATTACCTCATAATACACAATTTTTTCACGTGGTTACTTGGGTGATTTGATAAACTTTTATCTTTTCTAGATTCCAAAATTTCAAAATATTAGTTTATTCTGAAAAAAAAAACATTCAGGAAAACAAACATGAGACCTTGCACTGTACGCAAACAGGAACTTACTATTGTGCTGACAGCAAGACAGTTTATGGAGTAACATTTTCTACTACAATGTATACTTAAAAATAGTGCTGAATATCAAAATAAAAATCATAGGATTGATACGATATTTTTTTACCGGACCTACATAGAAATTTTTAAAATGCTGATTGGTTTACATTACAATGATCACTTACCGGTACATGAAAATGAAATTTTTTCAATCTTTGCCAGAGGCAGTCAGACATTTATGAACCCTCCTTTTTTTTAGTTAATATAGAAAATGTTCCTCCATGAAGTTGTCAGCACATCAATGTTTGCAGTCTACAAGATGCTTATACACATGTAAAACAAATGTGTAAAGCTATGGTGCACAATATTTATTGGTTAGGTACAATAATCTTTTTCTTATGATTCTACCAACTTTTACGGTAATACCACCTTACTGGTCCAAAAAAGACTAAATGCCATTAATTGTTTTCTTTAATGTTAATTGATTTTCAAAATCTATAGGTTTCTTTTCACAAAATGAAATGGAACCTTTAGGGTGTGAAAATCGAATAAAATTAAAATTATTAATTCCATTTAGGGTTCTTTTGGACCAGTAAGCAGGTATTACCATAAAAGTTAGCAGAATCGTGAGACCCACTGCTTTATATCACATAACAAGGATTAACTGGGAAAAACAAATCTTAAAATATTGTGTAAAATCTTGCACATTTAATAGTAGCAATACAATTTTCTGGTGACATGGGTAAAAAAAACCTGAAATCTAATCAATGATACATTTGCAAGAATCATGCTAAAGCTTTGGCTCTATCAAATTTTCCAAAAGACATAATTTCTTTAAATACATTCAAAACGAATATGAAACATTTTCCAATTTAAATCATCAAAAATAATTGCCTAGTCAAATGTCTAAGGTTTGTAAAATGTTCATCAGAGAATATGAAATTTTTTACATTCAACCATCGAAGATAATTATGTCAAACTTGTCAAAACATTTGCCTCTAAAATGTTTCCAATACACTCATGAAAATTGTATTCATCAGTGATTTTCTGTTCTCCAGTCTACATGTAGTTCACGGTTCCTTCAACTTGCCCTCTCGGTTGTAATCTTTAAGGCCATCAGTCGAGTGCCAGGCGAGAAACTTTATGAAAGCTTCCACCGTCCGCTGACCCTAAATGAAATAGGTTTATGGAGAGTGAAAATACTGTACGGTAGTGGTGGATCTGTTTGGCTTGACAGCAGCACTATATATGTATAAGAACTTGTTTACTAATCCAAGACTAGTACAATGCGATACAAAATGATATGAATTTCTATATTGCAAATTCCACAAAGTGTTCATGTGCACTTGTAGGTTTCCTTAATTAAACAAATGGTGCTTTATTAATTGGGATTTCAAAATGGCAAGAGTCTTGGACTGTCGTATGGACTCAGGAAGTTCATTCCGTAATTTTGATGCTGCTATTTTGAAGGTTATATCACCATAAGACTTGGTTCTTGATTTAAATTTCTTGAACAAAAAGTATTAAACCACCAGGACTAGTAAGAAATTATAAGTTACCAGTAATCCAGACTACCATCTTTTCTCAAAGCCTTAATACTGTGTAATGTGATATATTGAAAGTCTGGAGAACATGTAGGACGAGTAATTTTTTTGGTGGACTAGTAGCTTAGTTGCCATACTAGTCCAGTAGACCAGTAAGTCTTTTTAGTTGTATGTGACACTGAGCATACCCACTAAATGCACTTGAGACCGTAAAACTGTATCACGATTCGTTTTGCATACTGCTGATTTATGCCCATGATTCTTATTTCATTTCCTCTACTTTATGTACGTCAGAAGTCACGAAAGCTATACGAAGCATTACAAATATGAAGAGCATCAGTCAGCAGCTTACTATAAAGAGCAAAAGTCTGCAGAAATAACTGAAACGTGTATCTTTGCCTTCGATCTGTGAGTTTATGAGATTATGTTTTTTCATCAGTTTCAGGGAACCTCTTTAAAAATAATTATTGCAGGGTATATTATACCCTGCACATAATCATATACAGTTGTACAGGGACAATATCTCCCCGGGGGTTGAGCTTTGCCTTTTACCTGGAAGAATTCACAGGGCCTAACTTATATTGCAGTTAAAATCGTGTTACTTGGGATTGTAAAACCATACGTCTGACATGGCTGAACCAAAAGTTTTGTGGTATTTTCATTGGCTGAAACCGTGAATTGTTCTCCTTGAAGATTTAGGTCTTAAATGGTATGAAGGGTTATTTTCAATAACTTGTGATTTGAATGATAAGCCCAAAATAGATGAGTACGATGTTTATACAAACCGTGTGTCCGAGTTCCTGGTAGTCAGGCGCCATTTGCTTGCAGTATCCGCACCAGGGTGCGTAATACATAATGAGAACGTCGCGCCTCGGGTCATTGATGACCTCATCAAAGTTGTTTTCAACCACCTCCTGTAACCATAGCAACCATATTTCAATTTTAATGACTGATAAAAGCAAATATTACTATTATTGCTTATACTGTAAATTTATATAAGATAAAGTATTGATTTTTATGACATGTGGCATTGATTTTAACCCTCAATATTCGCGTTAAGGTCTTAGGGTTCTTAGGCTGTATATTTGGAAAATGCTATTAACTGCTTGTTAAATGGGTAAAATACAAAATTCATCACTAACTTACACGTTTATATTTTTACTTAGTATGATGCCTGTTTTGTTTTTTAACCATTGTTATGACTAAATTACATGCACATGCAGATTCATATTATGATTACTTCTTAAATACACATATCAAACTATGAATATTGTGTGGTATTTTGAATATCAATATATATTATACTTGGATATATATCTAAAATATTTGAAAGTAATAACACATGAGACCCTTTGCTATGTTTAGAATAAATACTAATACCATATATTTATGCATAAAAGCCCATTAGCGTTTTTTCCAGAAAAAGAACCATTTTAGTGAATAATCAATTGGAAAAAAAATATTTTCAAAGATTTATTTGCCCAAGTTTGAAACATACCCCCAAACCCTGTTTTAGCGATGAATAAGGATTGAATTTTGGAGAAATATAGAACCATTTTCCGTAACCATGGGCTCTTACGTGTTGACATTGGGCTTATTGTAGACAATAAATGTGTGGACTCAGAAATCCATTAACATTATACCATAACAGGTGTCTTGTTCACTTCAACTGCAGGTTTTTCGGCAGGTTTTACAGGTATCTTGTTCGCTTCAACTGAAGGTATTTTGGTAGGTTTTACAGTAACAGGTATCTTGTTCGCTTCAACTGCAGGTAGTTTGGCAGGTTTTTCAACAGGTTCCACAGTCCTATCGATGGGTTGGATGACAGGTACCCTCACAGGTCTATTGATGGCCGCTGGCATGGTATTTGCAATTTGCGCTGTAACAAAATGAAATATTCACATGTATTCAAAATATTCTCACAAATTTATATTACCATTCATGTGGATCACTCCAACCCAAATTTCAGTGATGGACTGTGTTGGTTTTTTTTTCAGTCTTTAAAAGTCTTAATTTTTATTCTGTATTTTTAATGATGTGAAGCAATGAAGATTTTTAATGAAAGAACAATGTAATACCTAATAACATCATCCAAGAGGGCTAAAGACTAACAAAAATATCATTATCTAATCGTAGGTCTATGGCCATGATGGCTACATTTCCTAAACGGATAAAAGAGCACACGTCTTGTGTATTTCAGATGTTAAGTGTTATTTGTCATTTTAATATATTGCAATAATGTAAATATCTATACAATTACCCCCAAAAAATTTTATGATGTAAGTGTGGGATCATACACTAATCGGCTCTTAATTATTAATCTAAATACTACGGTAGCTATTAATGGTTGCAGACTACCATAGTTTCTTGAATAGCCGAACCAATTATTCAAGACAGGTGGTAGTTCAAGGCCGGCGCTTATCAGAGAATACCGGCGGGACCAAGTTGATTAATATATTCATTACCTACGATATAGTATTTTGCTAGTTAACATATCGTTTTAACGCTTAGAATATTGTGGATACAGCTATCTAAGTCATACGAATATTTCTATGACCGAAAAGAAATAATGTTTAACACAGAAATACAGTAAATTTTGTTTACTTAAATCTATTTCTGAAATTTTTGTCGACAAATTTTGAAATTGTAACCAGATTGAACTACACCAGTCAAACTTCATAAAAAGAATTCTCATTCTAAGGGACTTGTGTGAGTGCAGGGCTGCCAACCCCTCAATAGCCTTTTCACAGTACTTAGGATGCCCGAAATTAGTATTTTAGGGGTATTCCGTGGTGGAATGGCGAACAGTCTACAAAAATACTGGGTGTAAAAAGAAATCCATAAGCGCAGAACTGATATGTATGTATTTCTGGTGTAATGTAACCAATATTCAGGGATTTTAACACCAATCACAAATTCAAATATCTATGTTGGGATGCATTTCCTGTGCTTTTACTTCATAAAAAGTAATTATTAATGAGAAATACACAGTGGGGAAATCTGTATTTTGAAGGTAGAATTAGTATTTGGGTACTGTAAAACCAGAAATGTTTGCACACGATTTAATTTGCGAATTTCATGGGTAGGTGTAAAAACGCAAACTCATCAGCAAACACTAATTGCCTATGTAAAGTAGGTCCAGGATGGACCAAAATCGCAAAATTAAAGTTACAAAATAATGTATAGATGAAAATTGTAAAATTTAATAGCCACAAAATATTCTAGTTTTAAAGTATTTTGGGTCGGATATCTGTATTAATACCCGGCATATCTGTACTACTTGGCAGCCCTGTGAGTGCATACTACTTTACAAAACAAACACAGTACATTTTTATCTAAATTGTTTATTGATGACATTTGATGCGAGATGATGGTGAATGAACAAATACAACAGAGCCACGTTACTTTGTACAGATTACAGATCTTGGTCACCATGACAACCACAAAAAGCGGCGTCTGCTTAACTACTAAATCACAGCTCTGCTTACAAACACCAAGTGAACAGCCAGATAAAAAACATTCAAACATGATCCAAGTTCATTATCTACTAGGCTAGAATTCTATAAATTGATGAGGTGACTTTTGTGCATGGACCAGTTGAGGTTCATCAAAACTGGTCGATAGAAAATTGCTGCAAGAAGCAGTTAGTTCTTTCAGCACTTAGTAACCTCATGGCAGTTCTTTCTAGGTTAATTTCCAATTTCCAGCCCTGTATTTTTTTGCTATTTTTTTCTTTGATTTTATCAGATATGAGCATGTCATGATGGAAAAGTGTTATCAGCCACTGGTCCACCAACCAATACAAAACGATGAATTACATTATGAAATTCTTATCACGAGATTTTCCACCGGACATTTCACTAACTACACTCTAAGTGAAAACACATACAATGAAACGAGATGAAGAAATGAATATGGAATGACAAATTGACACACGTACAATGTGTGTAGTATGAATTTAATTTAAATTGCATCGATAGTGTATCAACCAGCATCAGCGTAGTTAAGTTTAGCACGTAGAAAAATAAAGAATATCGTTGATGAAACACTTAACGCAATATTTCTATATTAGACGTTCATTCATTGTGACATTGTTTAAACATGGCAAGTGGTAACAGAAATTTCATGACCGTATGACAAACACACAATTGATATTCGACACTGAAATCTTAAAACTACTACAAAAAAGCAGTTTTTACCTTGAAAATTCAACATCAAGTAGCATTATCAAAAACTAAGTAGCCATTAATCCAGACGATAAATAAATAGAAAACAAATTGACAGTATATTGTCCAAAACAAGTGAGAATGAACATAAATAGGCCACTCTTCTTCACGACACTACACTCTTTGTTTACAGCTCTTCCTTCTTCTTCTTCTTGCCATCTCTATTGTAACCTTTCAGTCCATCTGTTGACTCCTTAGCAAGATACTTGAGGAAATCAGCGACTTCACGGCCTCCCTAAACACGCAAAATAGGTTTAATCAGCTCGTGTTACGAAGAAACATGCAATTATTCTAACGACCAAGCAAACAGCAATTTTATATTAAAAATATTTGGTCTATTGAATTTGCCTTCATAAAAAATATTAAACCTTGTTTTAAATGAAATACCCAGAGATGCCCACATTGCAAATTTGAAATAAAAAAAAAATAAATAAAATAATAATAATAAAAAAAGAATAATAATAATAAACATTAGCACAAGCTTTCACGTCAAATACATCATGCATTAAACCATTTGTATTGTGTCACTGCATAAAAAAATTGTTAATTTATAATAGAAGTTCACTAACCTCATATTTCTTGGGGTTATCCTTGCTGTTCTTAGGAGCATAGTAAATTGTGGGGAACCTGCAAAAAAAGAAACAAATATCAATGAATGGTACAGTTTGCTACTTCCTTTACACATAGCTGTAAGTCAACTATTATCTATATAAATTTAGTTTGCATTGCTGTTACATAAAATTGTTATTTTGTGAATATTAATTTCATTAAAATTATCTTTTGTAAGTAATTTTGACAGCATGTCCAAATATATTAACAGACGTTTTTTTCTTAAACTAACATCTAAATCACAATCGTATAAATATTTCAATTATAAGGTTTACGAAATATAACATTCTATGTCCAAATATCTTCTTAACGGAAAAACAATTATAGACAGTTAAATGAAAATAAAGTATGTTGGCTACATTGGCCACATCATCTCACCCTCGCACGTTATACGTGGCAGGAACGTCGTTTGCTGTGGCGTCCATTTTTGCGATCGTGACCGTTGGGTCGTCGCTCAGCTACATGTAGCAAACACATGAGTCAGATATTGTGAGACACAGAGTCTAAGAGATTGTGCACCCTCTACAGAATAATATTTCTACTGCACTTAACATCTGTCTTTCAGACAGTTAAACCCTAAATAGTAACTCTTTTAGCAGGACTAGTAACTTTTAAAAGGCACTAGTCCTCCCCAAAAGCTACTCATCCTGACAAGTTGTCCAATATGTTTTGGCTCAGCAGCTACATATATGGAGGCCGAGGGAATTGGATTGAGAACGAGTCCTCCTCAATTTCTACTAGTCTGACGAGATGACTAGTGACGAAATAGGAGACTGAATATACCTCTCACTACAAACTGTATGGATGCATTTTTGTTAATTCTATTTTCTTTTTCCTTTGTACATTGTACCAGATCAATGAAAATTCCATAAACATACACAAAAGCACATTTTAATGGTAAACGATCTCTTTTTTTTTTATTAATTTGGAAAGATACACAAAAGGAAAAGGGTAATAAAATTAAAATGCATTCAGTTTCACGAAATTGCTAGTGAAAGGTTTCTTTGTGCAAGGCTGCCAAAATATGTACCAGAAGTTAAATTCAACAATGAATAAGCTTCTTCGTTTTTATAACAAAATTAAATCAAATTAGTATTATTAAATATAGGCAGCTCTACAAGATTTAAGTGAAATATAGCAATATGTATTCTGAAGAAATGTACAAGAACAATTGACAGGCAAAATGGATATGGTGCATTTCTAAGAGTAAACAACTAAAAATATATAAACAAGTAGTTAGTGACGGAACGATTTTTCTGGAAAAGAAATTGGATGGTAAAATGTATTCCACTTATGAATCTACCTGAAATTCAAAGGAGAGTCTGCAGTATTCACTGAACTTAACAGAACAAAACAACTTATAAATAAATAAAATGTCAACTATCAATAATCCATATTCACAATGGACAAAAAATAATTTCGAGTGACCGGTTATTTTCAATGAAACCAAACCACTGTGATGGGAAATGGCTTTGTAATGAAGTTTTCCATAATTTTAAGTTATTTTAGGCCAAGACAACTGTAACATTTCAACACCTATCCATCAAAAATGATCTGAATTATGATCTAAAATTCTTTCGGTTGACATTTTAAAATAAGAAAAGCAACAGAACAGAAAAAATCTTTTGGTGGCTGTGACGGCGACGTACCCTTCTACTTCATACGGAGGAGGAAGGTCATTAGACGTGGCGTCCATTTTGGCGATAGTCAATGTTTTTTCACGCTTCAACTGCAGCAACATTAGGTTTGCATGATAAAATTATAACTGAAGAAGGATAAATATTTACACTCTGTAGCGTTCGCAACTGCGAGTATTAAATCAGACACCCATAAGTCTTTACGTATTTCTGATTTAATAAGACCATATGATACCAGTGGAAGGAATGCTTGATTTCAAATTCAAGAACATTACAAGTTTCTGGATTTATCATTACTTCTGACTTAAGATCAATATGATGTTAGTTTTCATAAATGACATTACTATATTTTAACATATCTTTCAAAATATTCTTTTGTTTAAGGATTAAGTATTGTTCATTTTAAGACAATCCCATACACACCTTCGCAGCCAGTTCATCGTATTTCGGTGCCAGGTTCTTGCAGTGTCCACACCAGGGGGCGTAAAATTCGATGAGAACATCACGTTCGGGGTCATTGACGATCTGCTCAAAGTTCTTGGCAACAACCACCTGCAACAGAGAATTCCATTTTAGATTTTCTTGTAATACTAACAGATTTTCACTTGTCTTTTGAGCTAAGAATATCTTCAGCTAATATTCAAAATATTTTTTTGTATGGAACCAAAATTCTTTTGCACTCAGTGCAGATCTTGGTATCCAGAGCAGCCTGATCAGATAGGGCGCTACAATAAGAACGTTCTTTTTGCTTTTTTGCTTTTTTCTATGATATGTGTTAGAATGTTAGGAAATCCATGATTGTGTATATAATTATTAAAATTTTGAAGGTTAGTTGCAAAAAAGGATAACTAAATTGATTATTTGAGATTATTAAAACATCGATATGCATTAAAAGTGAGAACCGGACCTTGACTGGGTCAGAGTTGTCTTCTGGTACTGGCTCCGACTTGAGGTACGGTTCGATTTTGCCGGCCATGAAGTCTTTGACGAACGCTTCCAGGGAGTCCATGCTGCAAGGAAAAAAACTAATGAATTTTTGTCATCACATGCAGTTGCTTTTACACAACAGCTAATTTTTGCCATGCAAAAGTTGAACTAATTAAAGCAGGTCTGACTATTTCAAAATGATTCCAAAAATAGTTTTATAAAAAATTTAAAAAACAAAAAAAGTAGTCTGCAGAATTTGACAATCAAATGCGGTTTGCAGTGCAGTAATATTATCATAATACATACAAGTCTCAAAAAGTAGTGGGTCACAGGGTCAGAATTAGCAACTCATCCAGAGTAGTAAAACCTTGTGGAGGACAAATAAAAGGTTTTAGCATCTTGTTTTATAGGTACATATAGAGCATATACATAGAGCTTTGTGCAAGAACAATTAAATTATGTGGATGGGTAGATAGATATAAGTGTTACTCGTTGCACTTTTTGGGAGAGGTGAAACAAGACACCGATGCATCGCTGAAACAGTTTATTTACTCACGATGAAAGTATTGATACAATAATCTATATAGCGTAATACTTTCACGATACAACTGTTAACATGTTTATATGCAAAATATTAGTTTTATTCAAGTAAATTCCTCGCATTTCCACACTTGTGGGTGGCACCATCTTTGTTGTTTTTGCGAGCACATGTATGTAAGTATCCTGATATGTATCGTATCGCTAGCGGAGTATCATGATGTGTATCATCGTATTGTTACTCAAGCGCATCGTTGCAGCCCTACTTTTGGTGTTTGGTGTTTCAATTTGAAAAGGAGCCTTTAAGGGCTTTAAAACGTTAAACAAAATAATCAAATCAAAATTTACGTTTTTAGAAAATTTCATTTTAACTTCACACAGCCGAAACAAACTATAGATGACCCCATGTGCTGTAAACCAAATATGCAGAATCTAAAAAAGAGCGAAAACCATATTAACTCCTTACGAGAATTCGTCCTTCATGATGAACTTCTGCTCCTTGGCGTCTTTGGCGGCCACCACGGGTTTGTCCTTGAAGTCAAGGTTGAACTCTTGGAGCTCGAAGCTGAAGTCGTTGGCGTTGGCAACGGCAAAAGTGACGGCCAAGTCCTCAGATAGCTTCTTGGCCACTTTCATCACCCTGGAGCAACAAATTCATCGTTAGATATTGGACGGATTGGGTATGTACGTACATTAATTAAATCATTCAGCACTTACATAACTTGCGTAATAAAATAAACTGAAACGTTAATAATATAGTAATACTATTCATGTCAATTACCTTGCGACAATGTCAAAAAAAAAAATTGCATTTATTTTTCAACATAAACAGTGGTTGTTGTTTTTAGTCTTTCAAAGAATGTTCTGCAAATTTTATGAATTTCTACTAATTTCTACTATAAAATCAATAATAGACAATTACAAAAATAAGAAAAATTTCTGTACATTGCCCTATGATCAGATATTTAACAGCCTTCCTTGCGCCCCAAATTCAAAAAATGAAAATAACAAATTTTTCATAACCTATTTTCCTACCTGTTCCTCCAGTAGTTGGTGCCCTTGGCGTTCTTGACATAGTCGACTTCGTAGTAAACAGTAACCAGGGGTTTGACGAACTGCTCCTGGTTGGCAGTCGTTCTCTGACCAGCTAGACCATGGCTGTGAAAAACATACAAGGTAAGTGGCATTTTGAATTCATACATACCTGCTTACCCACAGAATGTTAGACACTGCCTTTAGGGCCATGGACCTCGACCACAAAGACTGTAGCTGTAACTGCTTACAGGTTTGCATTGCTCATTTTGGACCAATTATCCCCTGGACAAAATATGATCTATCTTAAAATGCGCCAAGAAAATAGTGGGTAAAAACAAAAAACAACGGGGAACATTCATTGACAATGAGACTAGTTCAGTACAGAATATTTCAATCATATGTAATAAATAAACCATTCATGACTGTTGAAATGAATTTTTTAGACATAATTTTGAAGTCAGTGCCATAGTAATCATGCAAATGATCCTACTCACATGTTGTTGTTGACCCAGGTCTTGAGTGCACTCAGCTTGATGTCGCCCTCAAACTTCACCTCGCTCTCCTCAAACTTGCTGGCCATCTTCTTGGGCCGGAAGATCACGACATTGCTGAAAATTCACAACATCAATGAAAACATTAATAAGAAATAATACTGCTGCAAATTTTAAAAAGTAGCGTGGTCATGAATAAAGCATAAAAAACCCATTAAATTCAACACATTCTATTTGATCTATTATCAATCCATCAAACTTTTTGCTTCTATAAATCAGCTTAGCGAGTAAAGATGGACACAAAGATTCATTTATTTTTGACTATTGAAAGGTCACTATTACACTATTACAAAGTTTGGTTAAAATAAAACTTTCTGAACTCAACAGTTTGTCTCATAAAACAGACTTTAATATTGATCTTGCAAACTCCATAATGCAGAGCATTGCACAGTGACCCTGAATACACTTGGAGCCTTGTCCCATTAACAGCACTATTCTATTCATAATAAAACAACTTAAATTAAATAATCTTTAACAAATGGTGATAACCAGTGTGCAAAATACATTTTTACACAGATTGTTAACAAAATATTCATCAGTTTCATTTTTTATAACACACTGGCTTCGTGTGCATACAAACTCACTGTGCACTGTTCTTAATAGATGTATTTCTTACTCCTTGTATCCGTATTTGTCGAGGACGGCGGCGTCAGACGTGTGAGCAAAGCGGAAGTCCTCACTGAGCGCGCTCGCGAGCTTCTGGAACTCTTTGGCCGCATCTGAGTCGGCCGACTCGAAGAAACCGCCAACAGCAGCCTCTGCGCCTGGAGTATAAAGCAACAAATAATCCTTATTTCAAGTAAGCAAATTGACAAATACAATACATAGTATTTAACAAAAGTGTACCCATATCAAAATGAACTAAAAAATAATATGAGATTGAAGAAAAACAATTGTTGTCAAATGCTTAACTATACCATGCATCTGGTCGACCAAATTCAATTAGTGTCTTTTTTTCTTTCTTAATCTAGCACAGCTAGAAAGATATATTCACAAATGAGTGAAAATATATCTTTAGCATATCTTTAGTAAGATTTTTAACGTTATTTTACACCACGAATTTTGTGTTAGAATATTACGCAGTATTCATTATGAAAAAAAAATAAATACAAGCTACGTCTGCCATCATTCCGACACGCATTTTCAAATACATACGTTGGAATGATGGCGTACGCTATCTATTGAATCCTAATCAACTCACCTCCAAAGAACTTCTCTGCAGCTGCCACAGACTCGAGGGCCTTGGAGACGGGGCCGGCCTTGGATCGCATGTACTTCACGATCCCATCTGCCCAAAAACATGGTAAATTAAAACCTGACCGTAAATCTGAACCTGAACAAACTAGATGTACTTCAATTTTAAATGGATCAATTTATGAACACAGGTAGGTGATCCTCTTACATACTGAATACAGTAATGATAACTTGTACGCTTAAAAATAATCACTATTCAAAAGTTAAGTCAGAGGTAATCAGATTTTACATTTCAAAGCATGAAACGAAGAATATTAAGTGAAAACAGTAAATGCAGAGACTGTCAATTACATATATTGCACACAGAAAGCATATAAATGTTAAAAAAGACTAAGAGGTCAAAAACGGGATCCCTAACATTTCAGCAGCTATTGATATAAATATCTTGTACCAGCTTCTCTGGGGCCATTATATTCAAATGCCATCTCTCCGTTCTTGAAGGCCTTCAGTGTGGGGAAGCCTTTCACGTCGTACTGGTTGCAAGTTTCTTTGCCATCAGCAGTGCAGTCAACCTAAAATATCACAGAGAAGAAACACGCAAAGTGAATTTGAAGCAAAAAGATGTGACCAATGGGAAAAACAACTACATGTAACGCTGGAGAAGAGAGAAATGAGGCACAATGTTGATATCTAAAAAAGCACACTGAAGATTTCATATTTTCAGCAATGCAACAGTGTCATTCAAGGCATCAACATCTACACAAAACGTAAAGCGCCCGATTTCTTTCAAAAGGTACATCCTGCACAAACAAACTTAATGAAGCAATAGAATCAGCCTCAGGCCGTCACATCTATCTCTACACAAAATACATTAACGAGGCAAGAGCAACTTATCAGTTGAATGATAAAATATTTGTGTCCCCCTCCACCAAACACCAATATACTGGTGATATGAAGCTCATTAGGAATTGAGATAACAAAGACAAGAAAGCCATGACACTATTTGCTTACTTGAGTGGCACATATCTTATGGCATGGACAGTTGTTCCTGATGATGTGACATTTCAATAGATGATAGATTGAACCAAATATAATTCAATTAAATTTAAAAGAACCCGCACTATTGTCATTCAACTAATTCAGTTGGGATTGCTGAAAATGATTGTAAAGTGATAGATTTTCAAGGAATACTTAAAACAGAGCATTCACGGTCAGACGTACATAAAGCAGGAAATCTGAAAAGATAGATTATAAAATTGATGAGGAAGTCAAAAAGAGAAGACCAAACATCGCTCCTTTCACCTGATGTTCTTTGGCCATCGTAATCCTCTGAAAACTCTCCATTCCTGAAGATTTTCAAGGTAGGGTAGCCAGTGACATCATGCTCCTTGCATGTTTTTTCTGCTTCTCCTGTACAGTCAGCCTATTGAAGTGAGACCCCATAAAACAAAGCTAAAATTAGTTTTCAGCACTCAGGAATACACAGCAATTTCACAGCTGGCATGCATTCATACGAAAAACTGTCTGGGTATTATTTATTTTACTTGATAGATCAGCGATCATTACACAATCATTCAGGGTGATACAAATATGAGCAACAAAACATTTTCATACCCAGGTTTGTTTAGCTTAGAAACTAAATTATGAGGGTAATGCAATTTTTACCTTGACAAGAGCGACTGGGTTGTCATCATTTTTCAAAACTGACGAAGCAGCGTCGAACTCTGGAGCAAGTTTCTTGCAATGGCCACACCTATTTACAAATAATATATGATATTGTGAGTCAGATCTAGAACTTTTTAAAAATTCTATCAGATTCTATTCTAATAAAACTGAAAAATATCAATACCCGATCTCCTAAAGCCGAAGAGGATAAGTGTATGACTTTGGATGCAATGATCGGATTTTAATGAAATAAGTTTTAAAATAAGTCAGAAGTTGTTCTTTTACTGTCCCAAAGTTTGGAAGAACATACACAAAATCTTGATTTTCATAACAGGCCACCAACATTTGACATGATTATTTGACAGCAAGTCTACTGATGTCAAAACTCAAAATATTTTCTAGATATAAATGTCTAGAGGCATGTAAGATTAAAGCAGCAAAAGTGACAACTAACACAAATTTCTTCGAAACACGTAACAGATACATTTTCCATACAAGTCTTCAAGTTTGAGGCATGCATTAATGATGTTACTTGCATTTTTTAGAAGGTTAATTTTTAATAACGAATTAAGCCGGTACTTACCATGGAGCATAAAACTTGACAAGCGCAAGGTCAATATTCGCTAATTTTGATGCAAAGTCGGAATCTCCCAATTCCAAAACATCACTGGCACGAACTGCCGCAATGGCAATAAAAACAAGCGCTGTTTTCAACATGATTTTCACGAAACTTCTGCAGAAAATTGACAGAAATCTCATGCATATAGCAACGTGTCTGCACAGTAGTGCTGTCGCCTGCTGATTGGTTGACCGCGGTCATGTGACGTCTTGTTCTATTTATTAACCAATCATGTCGTGACAATTAACTGGGTCACTAAGCACCACCTAGGGGCACCTGTTTCAACAGATGTCGCTTCTTCTTTTAATCCATCGTCTTCTTTTTGAGGCGCTCACTCAAAATTCATAGTTACAAATGTACTAGCAGTAGTAGTTTTTACTGGCAACATATTGATATTGTGGGATCAGAAAAATGTCCAGAACAATCAACACACATTGCAAAGAGCAATAACTGATTCACAAAATACAGTCCAGGCCTAAAAATCTACAATATTAATACAATTATCATTCATCAGGCATGAAAGTCCAGTACGTTCTACATCATATGTGGACTTGATAAATATATTAAATATATTAAATTTGCTTAAAAAGTTTTAAAATTTGTTTAACAATGTTTATTGCAAGTGAAAAGATTTATATAAATCAATGCTATCTTGTAAGGTGATTAATCAAGAAAATATTCTGTACATAAGACTAATTTAACTAAATCAAACCTGATCTATCCAATCCCTCGGATGATGACGACCGAGATGACGATGATGAATCGGACGAAGATGAAGCATGATCCTCAAATCAGAGATGGGTGCAATACTAGTATTGCAATATTGCGAGGCTTTGCAAAATTGCAATACTTTTTATAAATGCAATAAATCATTGCAAAGAATTCCAAATAGTTGCCAATACTTTTTGAAAAGTATTAAGTTTTTTTGCTAGAGGTCTATATATTTCCTAGGATTATTAATTGAATAATAAGCAATCATGGCTCGTGCATTTTCTATTACTAATTAAAATAGACTTCCTGCTTATATATTGTAGTATTGCAAAAGCATTAGATCTACTTTGCATAAACACATACTTTAAAAAATGCAATGAAGTATTGTAATAGTATTTCAATACTTAATTTCTTATTCTTAAAGTTAAAGTATTACTTTTTTAAGTATTGCCACTATTGCGCCCATCCCAGCCTCAGAAGGTATACTGTCGATTTTCGGAGGCTCCGATTTCACCTGTGATGACTATTACTCTATATAAGATTATGGTCCAGACAGTGTAGTGCATTTTTATTTCAATCCAAAATAAATAAATCTAAATATACATTTTCATATTGTTTTCAACAATTAGTTCATGATCAACATTGAGCTGACTCTTCAACGTTTTATAGGATATCAATTTCACATTGAGTTTATCAATACTGTTTGTGACTGAAATAACTAATAGTTTACCTAAACTTATATTAAGCAAAATACATTTTGTAATTTTATTTTTCACATTGATTCACTTCCTTTACGACATATTGATTCTCATTAAAGAAAATAATCAAAATATTTACTTAAATATTTATTAAAATTAAATCAGAATGCGCCCATTGTAACAAGACATTTGGTCATGGACTGAGGGACAGGAAGAGTCATGCAAGAAACGAAGCTATTAGAATACTTTCACGTGTATACTCAAATTGAATACATTCAAAATGTTACTGGCTTTTTTGGTAGATCTAGTCAGTCTAAAAAAAAGATACGGATATACTTGGCATCTTAAATCATACATGAAAAGACAGTACAGAAAATAATTGTACAAAAAATTCATTTGCAATATTGGCATTAAAAGCAAAGTGGAGAAAACACATATAACCCACCATAAAGTTTTTGTAACAAATCATCATTGATTTTCTTTCACGATTAATTAATAACATGTGTATATTCGACACATAGCATGCAGTGATTGGTTGGACAACATAAAAAAATATTGATTTGAAATTGAATGTTCTGAATGATTTGTAAATGATTTTCTGCTTGAACTATCATTGTAAAAATATGACTTGCTAATCGATTGATTTCACAATACAAATTCATCAACAGTTTTTCAGAATTTTGACAATTTACTTATTGGTGATTGAGAGTGGTCAAAAAATATCAGAATGAGTAAACATCGTAATTATATTTAATTGATTTTATTTTGATATTCATACACTCACATATTGACAGGCCGGTCACTGTTAAATACAACCAAAACAAATTGTGTAGTTAAAAAAACCTCTTGCAACTGAACATTTATCAAATACACTCACTGAAGTATGGATTTTGGACACTTTATGGAATTATAACAATTTTTGTTACATATAATGTCATACATGTTTATCAATATGCCATAACGTTGAACTAAATTAACCATAAATCTTTCACTTCTACATGTATAACTAGAAGAGGATCCATTTACAGTGACATTTTTAATATTGAAGTATGGATTTTGGACACTTATATGGAATTATAAAAAAAATTCTTTACATATAATGTCATACATGTATATCAATATGCCATGATGTTGAACTAAATTAACGATTATAAATCTTTCACTTCAACAAGTACTACTAGTAAAGGATGCAGTTATTATTTTACAGTGACATTTCTAATAACTTCATTTTTTACAATCAATACATTTATATGCTTTTGATGAGAGACTCAATTAATTGCAAGATATTTCTACTGTAATGGGTTCATGTAACGCCAATTTACCAATTCAAAGAATTTAATGGATACCAATAGAAACCATTGTTAATATCATTTTGGCGAGACTTTTGTTGTTTTCACAACAACTTCTTCGGGCCGAATGAAAAACTCAGAGAGTCACATGACCACCATGGTGGCGCCAGTCATGTGACAGCAGTGTCGAGTGCATGGGGGGCAAGTCGTAGCCGGTGTCACGGTTCAGCTCGGGTCGGCGTGTGCGGATTTCTATGGCCTCCCACACTTTCCTGCGGAACTCCTCATCCTCCCTTGCCACAACCTTGAAGTCCTTATCACTAACTGTGCATCCTGTGTCTCTCATGTGTTCCCCGATGGCGATTGGGGTCCGTTTGGGGTTCAAGCGTTCCTTGATGCATGTGGCCAAGGTTCTACCAGTTTCTCCTACATAGGAGTACTGGCACTGGAGGCACTGAACCTGGTAGATGACCCCACACTTGAAGCCATCCGGTGACTTATCCTTCGGAGACGGTAACCGAGCTTTGATGGTGTTGAAAGGCTTGTGGTATGTGCTCACTCCGTGTTGTCTAAAAATTGTGGGTCAGTTTTTCAGACAGACCTCTTAGGTATGGTAAACAAAACGGAAAAATGGCCTTCGCCCCACTGCCGCCACCATGGTGGTCATGTGACTCTCTGAGGTTTTCATTCGGCCCGAAGAAGTTGTTGTGAAAACAACGAAAGTCTCGCCAAAATGGTATTAACAATGGTTTCTATTGGTATCCATTAAATTCTTTGAATCATGAATAAAGAAACCCAGGATGAATCAAACATACATTCAGTTGCCAATTTACTAGTTACTCAATGAGCATAGGAGTCCAGTGATCCTCAATAAAGATTTCTTTAGATTTCTTTCCTGCAGATGATGTACACTGATATCTGCACTTTAAAGAACCTGGGTTTTTTTGTGTTTTTTTCTTTACAAACAATGTATCTATTAAACTTTTCATGAATGTGCAAGACTAAAATGGTATAAACTTGTAAGAAAAACTTCTTCCCTTTAGTCTCAAATCATGACTTTACTCTCATATTCCTTCTATTTGCTGCGTGGTTGGTCTCTATTTTCTTGGTGGCATGCGTTGTAAATCAAGTATCTATTTGCTGAGTGTATGAAACTTAATTGTTCGGACCGTGAGACGTGTTGAGCGATCCTCACTTAAGAGTCCAATGTGTCTGTATTTTCTGAGTCTATAACACAAAATTAAACAAAAGTCTCGCCATCCAAACTTTACAGTCCTGTTCTCTATTTGCTAGGCGGTCGTCGCGGTCGGTACGTGTGATTCGCCCACAGCGTGTTGTCCGTGATGGAGACGACGTTGACGCCTGCCGCCTGAAGACCCTTGATTGACGCCTGCAAATGGGAGGGAGTCATATAGCAAAGATAATCAAAGGAGTGAGACTCCTGAAAAGCTGAGCTTGCTGTTATAAGTCTCTCTTGAATGAAATGTGCGTGAAATACTACAACTTGCGATATAAATCGGAGTTGTTGCATGTATGCCGGATAGACAGAAAAAAGAACAAACACACGGGCCGGTTTCTAGTGGCACAAACCACTACGATTTTATAAACAATGTGCGTGATTTGAGAAATATCCTTTCATCCATGTCTTCATAATCGGTTTATAATTGATCCGACGTGTCAATTCTTGATGGGTATGTTATTGTAACGATGATAATCCATTCGTTTCACAAATAAATTACTCTTTGTTGATTTAAAGGTGACGCCATTTGTATGCACATGCGTGTATATGTAGTGGCGTATTAATTTTGATCAGCTACAATGTTATTGGCGTTTCCCCAGCTCATTAACATCGGCGATTGTCAGCTGCATCAGTTTCATTGATAAATTCAAATTGGGCAGTAATTTCAGCGTGTATGAATATGCTTATAGTAAATGTAGTA
This sequence comes from Streblospio benedicti, assembly GCA_019095985.1. Classification (NCBI taxonomy): domain Eukaryota; kingdom Metazoa; phylum Annelida; class Polychaeta; order Spionida; family Spionidae; genus Streblospio; species Streblospio benedicti. Next base: position 20,368,516 of record CM032665.1, read on the forward strand.
GCGGTGAAGGGGGAACAGAATGAAATGCCGACGACGACTAAAAAGCTCGAGTCTTCTGCAAAGCTCGGCTTTAAAAATGTGATAGATGATTTGCCCTAAATCTTGAGCTTGAATTTTGAGCTGGTTGTATTTGAGTGTGTGAAATGTGATTCAACCTATAAAAATAGTAATTAGCCCTGACAAAAGTGTCCGCCCAATAATTATAATAATCAATATGAGATCATAAAAATCAATTGAGAACCCTCAATAAGCAACCCACCCATTGGCTCGTGAACTTGTGAAAACAGCCAACCCGGGCGAAAAGTCAGCCAGCACCAGGCCGCCGGATACGCTCTATTTTGTACTCTGGTTAAAGTCAAAGATTTTAAGGATAATGCAATATATACATACATTGTATCTTTAAAGATCAAATTACTTTATTGTTTGAAAAAAAAGACAACATTCGATTTCCTGTGATTGTTTTAGATAATGTTTATGTGCCACTTTTCCTCGCAAAAAACCCCTCAATACATAGTTAATTAACTATTCAAAGTCCCACACACAAATTAAAAAGAATCGTTATCATTTAAAAACTATCAATCTACGTCTATAAATATATAAACAAATTATCTAAAAGAAATATTTTGAATCAACTGGTTATCAGAGAATAGATGATTTTATCACTTTGATGACAGTCCATTTTTAGCAATAACAATAGAAGTCACATGCAGATAGTAACACATTGGACCATTTGTGTATTGACAAAACACAAATATGCACATTTTAGGCAGAAATCAATGTCGTTATGAACTTGTACTCAACATTGTAAAGTGCTCAATTTGCAGTTTACAACCATAAATGAAATATGGTGCAGCTGCCAGAGTGTACATATGTTTATGTAATGTTAAGACATTGAAATTGCAATTGAAATTATGTAGTTATTTCTCTGCAATTGAAATACATGTAATATGACAGATACCTTTTTTCCCTCTAAAATAATTATATCACAAAAAGAAGAATTGCAAAATTAATCAAATAAAATACATATAACATGGAGGCACGTGATCGAGTGTAAAATTTGAAAATACATGTATGTAACTCAAAATCCCATCTAGCAATATTGAGACATTTGAAATGGTGATAGAAATTCAGAAATGGGTACATAAAATTGAAGTTCTTTGCAATTAAAATTCATATAACATAGCAGATGATTATACAACAATACCGTCAAAGCAGAAAAAATAGTTCTATCATTACGAGACATAAGCTATCAATAATATATTAATTAATATTACATTTTTTGTTTATTGTATGTACCAGCAACACAATGAGAGAAATCAATAAATTGAGCTACAGGCACATCATCATTTGAGTTTGTGATCAAAAGCTACTTCAAATTAAAGTCAAATCACTCAAATCATTACATTGAGGTGACAGAAGATATTGGAAATCAATCATCTGAGTTTTTCTTTCATTGATACCCAATGAATACGCTTGCCTCTGATGTATTGAGTCTGAAGCCTCTGAATAAGAGGTATTTGCAAATTAGAGAACAGATCACGTCTTTTGCTCATCATGGCTTAGTTTAATATATGACCAGACCTCTATATACAGTATAGGTCCGAATATCCAGATAGTGATTATCCGATAATCCACTTTATCCGGATGTCAAACTTTGGCCCCATTTTTAGAGTTACAGACTCGAACATGTCTTCCATCGTGTTAAAAAAAATTCACCGAAAAAATACTGAATAGGCGCTAGCCTCATCATGTAGTTTCTATTAATAATCCAAGTTACATTACTGGTTCTTTTCCATGTGATAGACTAGATCTTGACCTTGAAATGGGGCCAATATGTTGCCGGTTCTTTTCCGCATAATGGAGTGGTTTGATCGTAAAATAAATATCATATTCTTAATCTAGACATTTTCCTGTTAAATGCATGTATTAAACTTCAAAATCCAATGATCTCATCAATGTCCCGAGGTGTCCGTATAAGCGGACCTGTATTGTACATATATTTTGTTATTGATAGGCTAATCAAATTTTTTTTGGAGAAAAAGTGACAAAAAGTGACCACATCCATTTGCTGTTATATAAATTATTAATATGCAAGTTTTTTGTAAAAGTAGCACGATATTTCATCCACCAAATTTCAGTCCATTACTGATGTTATGAATATGTTTATGTAACATGTTTATTCTTATCAGTAGCGAAAAGGTATTTGAAAGAATAGCTTTTAAGGTAGAGAAATAATGTGTTATAATTTATGTTTCAATTTGAACTTGTAAAACAAAGTCTAAAAATCAATTTTTTGACTTTGTTTTGTAAATTTTAATGGAAATTGAGAAGGTCTCTCTAGAGATAAAAGCTTTTTTAAAAAAAAATATATTTATATTTGTATTTTTGAACTTTAAACTTAGTGGTAAGAAAGAAATTAAAACAAAATATGCAAATGACTGCCTCTTTCTCAATACATACAATATTGTTAATACATAATGTCTCATAAACTAGTTACCAGTCTGCCCTGACCCAGGCCTTTTACAACCACACGCATATTCTTCACTCCTTTCTTTACGGCTCTCTGAAAAATAAAATATGCAAATATAAGAAATGCATCGGTGCACAAAAATACAATAAAATAAATAACTCTTGTTACAAATTTCATCTCTTATTCATAAACAGTAACTTTTTTATAATAATATAAAAAATATTAATGCAGTTTGGATGAAGTAATTGATTCAGATTCAAACACATTATAATACTAATGCCAAATTTCAAATATGGCCATTCAAGCGCCCTGGGCGTTTAGATTTAAATTTTCTCAAATTAAGGGGTGGGTGGTTACTTGGATGGGAGTCTAGAAGTCAAAACAAAATTCCAACTTTGATTGGCGCACCGAGACCCGACACTGCCATGAGTTGTTGTTAGAGACCTAATAAAAAATGTCCGATTTCCTGTCAGCAAGTAAATATAATCCCCATCAATATTTATTCGAAACATCTGGGGGTGCTTAACACTGTTTGCAGAAAGAGGGGGGTGGGCAGTTCCATAGGAGTGGACGCTTGGATGGTCATATCAGGTAATTGCATGTTAAATTTAATTTCATATAACAATAATAATTTTCCATTAGAAAGTGGTTGAAATAGGCAATATGAACTGTGATATTACACTTAATTCAAAAATAGACCATTACCAGCCAATTTTCAATGAAATATTGTTTACTAAACAATTACCAAGTTAAAATAGTTTCACTGGTCCTTAATATAAACTTTAATATTGTCAAATCTCCATTGATTGTTATAATCTGTACTACATGTATATTGTTAAAAACTGATAATCTTGCATTGTACATTTTGCTTTTGTTTCATTTCATTTGGTGTTTTGATTTTGAAAAGGAGCATTTCTGAGCTTAAAATCGTTTGAAAAATAGTAATGTCTAAATTTCTGAATACACAATTATAACTTTTGAAACCAAAAATACAGCCGTAAAATAAACCAAAAGATTATACGATAATAAAAAGAAATAGAAAAATCGCTTATCTTTGTGTAGCCTATTGTTAGTAGTAGGAATATTTGTTCAGATTAAAGTTTATTTTAAAGAACACTACTACTTGCTAATTTACAAGAGACTTGACTTTGCTGTCATCATCGCTGAACCTTCAACCGAAGTGACAAGATGTTGTGATTTATGTCCAACAGGAACTTCACCTGTCAGACTAAGCACCAAAAACAGACACAACATCTTGTCACTTTGGTTGAAGGTTCAGCTATGGTGACAGCAACATCAAGTCTCTTCTAATTAGGTAGTGAGTAGTAGTGTACATGTACTTAAACTTTAATCTGAAAAAAATAATCGCTTACATAGCCCAATGTCTGATCTCTCACCCCAGTCGTATAATTACCTATTTCTCCCATGTTTATCATTTTAGGCCTTTAATTTCGCAGTGTGGTAGAGTAATAAAAAAGTAGGCTTACATATCCCAGAGCAAGACCGGTGGCTTGCGCAGCAACAGCCGTCTTCTGCTTGGCATTCTGGAAGCCCTCCGTGCCCTGTAACCATAACGTACATGGAAAATATATATATTAGGTATCCTTTTGAATAAAACAAACCAAAAATTTAATAAGTGCCAGTGTTAAGAAAAACTAAAACGTTTTCATGATGAAGAGACAACTTCTCTATTTGGACTTCAATTTGTTCATAAACCAACAAATGGGGACACACAATGACACGTTTACTAGTGACGCCAATAAATCAGCTGCAATATCATTTATCATTCCACTTATCAAAGTTAAGAATCTCATCTTACATTAGTTTGTCCTTATATCTCCAATAAATATAACAAAATCAATACAATTTTCTTCATATATTTTGTGCTTGATTTAGAAGCCTCTACAAAAATACAAATCAAAATTGAAATGACAAAGAATGCATTATATACTTACACATGAAGCTGACAAGATTTTTGTTTGTCCTACAAATGCAAAAAAAAATAATAATTGTTACACAAGTCAGGTAAAGAAGATTAATGCGAAGAATGGAGTGCATTAGTTACTAGCCATAGAATGTAAAAAAAATTGAATACAATAAAGTAAATTTGAAATTGGAATATATTAGATTGAGAATCCTACTTCAAAGCCAGACTGTCCAAATGTCTTGCTTGCTACTAATGTACTCTCTAATTATAATGAAATATTGATGGAACAGTATTAATGTGGTAAGTAGAAGTCTCATTACATTTTTATACTATATATATATAGCAAAGTCTCACTACATTTAATTCCTCTTTTTAGCTCCAAATTTTCAATCAAAATAAAAAATGCTCAAATCAAAAATATTTTTCTTTATTTAATAAAGTTCCTTTTGAGAACTAAAAGTCTCCTATTCAAATAGAAAAAGTTTCTATGACGGAACAACGATGAAATATTCTACAGGATGCATATTTTTTCTAAGCTATTTGGTTCATGTTAAAAATACATGTACTAATTATCACACAAAAAGCTTCATCACAATGCCTGGTCTAACACCATGTGCTGCCTTCTCCATAGGATAGATACAAAGTTTACGTTGTAATTTGTGATAGTGATTCCAACCACACTAATTATTGCAAATACTTTGTTACCTGTATGATTGGTGAGGGACATGAGCGTGTTGTTTTTTGATGATTTGATGAAGCATATTGGGAGATTAGAAAACGCGACTCCATCCACAGTGCAGTTCAACGTTTCCTGGGTGGGAACAAGTATTCCACTTCTGAAACAGAATTAACCATTTTTAGTCATTGTTTACTGCGTCTTTTTCTGTGTTCTTTTGTGAAGACTAATGTCGAAATTTAGATATTCAAAGAAAATAGATAATGTAAATTAATCTATAATTTATTTCCTAAAAGTAAAACAATCTAAATACTCTCTGTTTTCTTCCCTTTTGAACACTTTTCAATCAGTCTACAGAAAAATAAAGAAAAAGAATAAGTACACTAAAAGAGAACATCTGTAATATATAATGTTCAAAATCAAAGGACTTTCACATATAATTAAAGATACATTTCAAACATAGTATTGTTTATCTCATGTCTATACCAGATATGCCTCAAATGCCATTTAGAATCTCCATAATCAATGAAGTAATGGACTGAAAATAAGTTAGAAGTCATTTGCCAGCATAACAGAATTGGAGTGCATATTGTTATACCAATCCCTCATATATTTGATTAAAAAAAACTGAGGGTATTCGGAAAATGTCTAGTAAAAAAAGAAATCAATACCACAGAATATTAAATTAGCAAAATTCTAATTAATGAAAATATGTTAATGGTAACCATTTTCAGACGTCTTAGAAAATGGAAAAGTTTGAGCTTTTAGAATAATACTAATCTCTATAAGGCAAGCTAATCTTTCAATGAGCTTACAAGTTGATTCCTTTTAAACCCTTTTCATGGTCGGCGCCATCATCGTCCACATTATCAGTCGTCTGTGCCGGATCATTTTGAGTAGATTGAAATGCCCTTGTTGTGTGAAACAATGCTCTGGGTGCAACTTGGATATTTTTCAGAAGACATGTGCATGTGTAGACCTTACGGCCCAGTTCTGTCAGGTTTCGAAGCATCTTTACCTACAATTACAAGAAATTTTTTAATAAGTAAAATACATTTTACCAGTATTCTATGAAGTCTTATTTTGATATATAAATGTAGTAACTGGTCCGGTGACTTTTCTATATATGTTTATGCTTCGCTCAGAGGGAGGCCATGTGGTCCTTGTACACGAGCCTCCAGGGGCAGGTCACTCATAAAGCCTCTCACAATGGCAGTCTCGGAGACCCGTTAAAACGACGTTTTTTCGTTCTGCCACCCGGCGGCACTGCAGTCGTCATTGTGCTCTATGTTCCTAATTATGTATTGTGACACACACAGACATGTTCCCATACTTCTCTGTTTTCATATATGATACTCACCTTTTATTTGGAATTGTATTTCATCAGCCTTGATCAGATTTTTTTAACTTGTGTTTTTGTCTCAAACCCAAGCCACTATAGACTTTTCGTAACACTGCTCTTGTCGCTCGCTCTTGTGTAGCGAGTAGTATGTGGACGGTTAACCAGATAACCGGCTACGGTCGATTTTCTAAGCATAACTGGTCCCTACATTGACAAACCAGTTATTGATTTTGATGATTATTTTCATGCCTAAGCTATATATATCCATATATTTCATTAATTTTGCGTGATTTAACATTTTTGGCACTTCAAATTGCCTTGCTGGTGAACGTAAAAGACGAAATGCATAAACCGCGATGTTTTTGTCAAAAGCTAATTGATACAGGGTGTGATATACTTGTTTATCAATACGACAATTATGAAATACAATTCATACCAGGAAAAGAAATGCACATTGCAGACAATAGAATATTGAGGATAAATAGAGTACATTTAACAAAAGTACATAGCTAGGTGTGTTCGCCTGCAAAACAACACACATTTTCAAACGACACAGAGATGCGGTCACCAGTCTCGACATACGTTAGCATGTCGGCACACGTACATTTTAGTGACGTGAAGAGACTGATGGATGTCGAGACTCTGGCGACTGCATCTACCTAATTCAGTGACACATCGATTTGCAGGCACGTGTTGGTTTCCCAACAAACGCATCTACTATTGACAATGTGAAAGACGATATATGGATGATAATAAAGAACAAGCAGAAATAAAATATCAAGAACAATGTAGCTACCTAACGAAACCAACACCACACGGTCCGCACACTTTCATCTTTGATTTCCTCTTACCATTGAACGTCCCTCACCCTTACTAACACGATCTTCCTTTCTCTTTGTGCACAACACAACCTCGTACGGGATATATTCATTAAATTTGATGTTTACGCCGTCAATTTCACACTCAGATTCAGTTGTAGACCCTCTATAGGCTCTAACTCAGGTCTAAGTGAACTGAAAGTTAATGACAGCTGTGTAACGCTGTTTTATCGCCCAAACAGAAGGCACATTTCATTAGTTAGAACTGTATGAATATGTAATTTTCTGCCGTAATTTCAAACACTCATATTGTTTGAAATTAAATCATGGTTTACCTTAAACAAACACTTGTGCAAATAAATACAATTTACTAACAAATATGTATGTTCGTTTTCTGTACAGGTCAACCTTGTTCATATCGTTTATGAATACCCGCTTATTTGCAGGCACACCAACATCAAGTTAAGCCTTTGTCGCATACGTTAGCTCACTTCACAAGCAAAAGATCGAGTCCACTTGTTATTAAATGCAGTTCATGGGTTTTAATTTTTTGCTTTCACTTGCATGGGAAGATCCAAGTTTTCAGAGAAGCAGGGTCGCACTTAAGGGATGCCCTGGGTTTTGTGCACATGACCAATTAACAGACAAGCCAAACACCTAATCATAAATTTATTTTGGTGAAAATAGAGGGGACTGGGGGGGCTAGGGGTGCTGGATGATTGTAAATGGAATTAACTATAGAGATGAGTAAATAAGGTACATTACAGATATTGAACCATTTGAATTATTCAAATATATATCTCATGTGAACTGCACAAAAGAGGAATTGTGCTTTGAAGATAATAATTGCGTTGTTATATGTTGAAATCCCTAGTGTGGCAAATGGACATAAACCATTGCAGGACGTACAGAAACTTGGCAGCAAAACATCTACACAGATGGACCATTTATATTCTAAGCCTCAAACCCACTTTATAATTATTGACAAATGAAGTGTTTGCATAATTGAAATTGTTCAAAAGTAATCTATATATATATAAAACAATGTCTGTTTGTATTATTATCTTTATAGACTCCTAAATCATACATCCAATCACAATGAAACGTGGGCAAATCATTGTGCATACTAAGTATTCCAAGAGTAGTTTTCTTCAAGTCTAAAAAATCACAAATGGGCCCACCTTTACGTAAATAGCAATTATATTTTAACTGTTTAAAAAATCACAAATATGGACTGTTTCTAGGGTAAGTACATCATATTGGCAACATGACAGGTATTACTACTGTACATGAATTGTATACATATTGTTTCCACTATTAGGAAGAAAATGTAATAGTCCACATCCACAGGATGGTGATGGATTTTATGCAATGTTTTGTCACTACAAAATGATGTAAAAAAAATACAGTCTTTCATCACCGTAAAATATAGACTGTCAAATGTAAATACACCATACCGTCCATGATATGTGCATCTACAAACTATTTCAAAATATAAAATCTATTTTATAAATTGTAAATACAGACTGATTCAAATGTTGTATATGATATTGGTTGTGTTAGCATTGTGTGCATGATCACTTTGTTATAGACATTTTGCTCACACTGGTTCATGTTTTTTGTGAATAACCAATGGAAAAAAAATATTTCAGTAGCAATCAACAGTATGGTGAGGAGTTCCATCCCATCCCATGTATATTGCTAATGCACATATGGCTGGCAACGTCATAATGTGCGAATATATCGAGTGCGCTTACATATACGTTTCCCCATTACAATAATTATGGTCTAATATGTAGAAATACAAACTGTTTCAATGGTGACCATGCTAACATTGGTTTCATCACTACTAATAGATTTTTTACATTATTTCATTTTTTATAATATGTCAAGAGCCACTTTGAGCCACTGCAACGCATGGCCAGGGAAAGCTAGTATAATATATCAATGCTACACAATAAGAGTGCAAAATAACTGAAAGTAAACTTAAAAGTACACGGTATATACCGGTATCATCTGGGCAACTGGCCACAAAAGTACAACCTTAGGTTTTGGCCTCTTCATTGTTATATAATCAGAAGCAGTATGAGAGTATAATTGTTTTGGTGGAAGGAGGTACAGTGTCAAAATCTGCACATGCTTATCAGTTGAATTTATATGACAAGAAATAGTCAAACTAAGAATAAAAGAAAAGAACTGATGATAAATAAATAAATAAATATAGGAGTTAGCACACAGATATATCACATTGACATCTTGAACTGTCATGGATGGTTTGTTCAGTTAATATTTTCACTAAAGAAATTAGTATTCTTGCGTATTTCTTGTGATCTCAATTGGTAAAATCTGAGTTTTAAATAGCACACTATAAAAATGTTTAATTAACACGTAATCGAAGGCATTTTCTACAGGATGAAAAAGAGTGGTTATGAAAAATATGTTTATTCTCAAGACTACATACATAGCAGTAAAATCTTTATTTAACAAAATCATTCCATTCTTTCAGTCACAAGTACACTATCCATGAATGATACAGCCCGATTAATACTAGATCACCCAATTATGTTGAGCTCATAAAAGTCCAACTTATCGATAAATAAATACTTCTCTTCACAATGCACTGGATTTTATGTTGCAATCATGTAAGTTGAAGTTTCAACAATCAAACTATATTTTTACTCCATTTAATCTTGGAATAATCATAACAGATCCTTTACTAAATGCCCAATTGTTTTTACAAAATAAAATGGATGCAGATTGATCAGGAATCCTTACCGAATCAATAAAAAATCTACATGTTAATATCACAAACAGTTTGAATTGAGATTATCATTCCACAATGTAAGTTCAAGTGCATCATATTACTGTAACTACATACTATCATTAAAACAAAAACATACAACAATAAACAAATAAAAAACAAGGAGTTCACTTAAACTATAATATTTTCGGTCTCCATCCACGAATAAATCGTTGTAATTTTGACGCGTTAAAAGGGGTAAAATTGAACTCTTTGAGCAGTACTTCCTCTTTGATATCTACAAGAAGTTTTCCATCCATCTGGTTCTGCCTGAACTGTTCTATATGTTTCTCCATATTCAGCAGTTCCAAACATTTACAGACATCGGTCACAGTCAACGAGTGAATTTCTGATGGTACATCCTCCATTTTTTCTATGGAAGACGTCTCCTGCAGCTGCAGTTTAGTATAAGCAGATGAAACTGTATTTGATGCTGATGATGCTGTCATAATGGTCATCTCATAAGGGTTTTCTACTGATGAGGGATTTTCTCTAAATGTTGGAGGCACAACATTTATTGCACGCATCGATCTGTTCCATGAAAAAATAAGCATTGTATTAATGATTATAAAAAAACCTAAACATGTACAATTGAATAAAAAGGAATAGATCTTTTTAAATAATGGACTTATAAACCCTATTCCTTAAAACCTACTCTGAGTATCAGCTGTCTCTGAAATGTTTCACCAGAGAGTGAATTACCACAATTTTTTCATTTATGTAACCTGATTCTTAATTTTACGTTGTGTCGCTGTGTTTTACTGGATTGTAATTTGTAAGCATCATAGAACTGTTCAAACCATCTGGATATGGACTGGTCTCAGAGTTATAACCATAAAAAAGTTTAAATAGAATCCGTGAATGTTCAGATTGATCACTTGACCTAATTCAAATCCCTGGATTAAATAGCCTGTGATTGGTCAGAATTTTTAATGAGCAATACTATGCTACAGAGGTCAAAACTTGACATCCGATACTCAAAGTGTTAAAACAGAACAAAATTTCAGATAAATTATTCATAAAGTTCCCAAAAGAAATCGTAACTATTGATAAACAATAATAAACAAGAGAAGCTCGCACCGTGATGGAACAAAGGCGTCAATGTCGACTTTCTTCTCTCGCTCCATGCTCTCTTCTCCTAGCTTGATGACATGATTAAACATCGACGGGATGTCTGCCTCGTCAATCTGGTGCAGAAAACATAAACATAAATATTGATGGGATGTCCTCCTTGTCATTCTGGTGAAGAAATCATAAACATAAATAGGATGTGCGCCTCGTCATTCTGGTGGATAAAAAATAAAAATACATGTATATCAAAACAAACTTGCATGCTCCCCTCCCACCCCACCCGTTGGAATTTAGGTATTTTGTAATAACTTTCTGAGGCTATTTTTTAACAAACATGTTAAAATTCAGTTTTATTCAGGATTTGACAGAAAACAATCCCCTAAAACATACGAGGCAGTAGTTTGTAATCACTGACCTCTGAGAAGGGCGTGCTTGCCCGGCCGCGTGGTGACGGATCCTCTGCGTGCACCTGTGCTTCCTCCACTCTCAGGTTTGCCGGTGGTGGATCGAACGCCGACAACTCCACGTCATCCTCATTGTTTCTGTCAAAGCCGTGGTTCTGGTATGCTGCTGCTGGTGGCGAGTCCTTGCTGCCGGCGTAGTGAGGTGCCACCAGTGGCAGTGACCGGAACTCCTCATGACTCCCACTCACCGGCCTCGGAGCGGCAGACGGCAGTTTGCTGCCTCCACCACCCACGTTGAAACTCCGACTCAATCTAACAAAGAATAATTAATGGAATGCAGAAAACGGCTCTGGTGTGTTTAGGCTCTTTGCTGACTTTTAAAGGGCTGCTGTATAGTTTGAAAACTATCACAAGAAATACATGGATTAAATATGATTGTACCTTTAAAACATGCCCATGATGATACAATGAGCCAATTAAGATCAATTACAATTAGGCTTCAAATATTGGGAATGCCTGATCTTAAGTTTTGTTTCAAGGACAGATAAATGAGGGATAGACATTACCTGTTGCTTTTGGGTGGCCTGGGTGGCAGTGTTTGGAGGTTGTCGTAAACTGGGTCATGCTGTTGCTGATCTGCGATGGAGGGCTGGCCATACTGCACCTCGGATCTGGTGCCCGTGTTGGTGTACTGGTACTGGATGCCAACAGAACCCCTGGAAGGAGGACAGCAACATGGTTACATCTGCTATTAGAATTTACAAGTCTCAAATTATACGGGTTCAAAATAGTTAAGTTTATGGGTGTGTGTTGTTGAGACATTTTTTCAATCATTGGAAGGTGGAGAGGAACATGCTTCAATGTCAATTTTAGGTCACATTTTAGCATGTTACAGGGCCCAATTTGTGTAACAAATATGTAATTAATAATGTTTGTTTGTTAAACATTCTTCAGTCCATCTGTCTGCCCGTCAAATAGACTCGTTGTCTTATGTTGGGGCCGATGCCCTTTAAGTTGGAAATGGGTTTATTAAGTGTGAAGTTACCTGTACGGCTGTGACTGCCGGCCGGCCTGGTCCTGACTAACGATGCCGCTGTATCCGACCAGCAAGTGGAACAGCAGGTGCCTCACAGCCAGAGAGAACATGTTGCGGTAGTCGCGCCAGTCCTCTTCGCGAGCCGCACGCATGCCTTCAACAACAAGAACAAGACATATATTTTGGAATCAGGCAGCATGTAGGATGAAAATGAGCATAAGTCAATCCATCTCTCTGTTTGAAATAAGATGCGTGGAAAGTTTGGACTCACCAATGGCGACGCTGAACTCCACTTCGAGGAACGATGGGATGAGGTCGACCGTCTGCTGGTTGATCCAGCCTCCAGAGATGCTGTTTGCACGCAGGAACATGTCGTCATAGACACGCGTCACCTCCAGCTCCTCGCCTTCCATGTGCACGTTGGTCAGAGCCACGCCTGCAGACTGCTTCAATACCTGCAATGTAAACAAAATGTCATTTGAATGTAGCCTACAGGGTTACATTTTAAACATATAATGTAGATGTAATTGATTTTTTGCTGAGACATCTTTGTGGTGTAAGGCCCCATAAGCCACTGGCATCCCAAACTAACGCTACCTCTATGAAGAAATTATAGCCCAGACTGACTATCTTCATGTTACAAAATCCTAGGGTTCTCTCCTTTACCCAGAGAGACTACATATAGATTTTGATGGAGCCCTACTGAAAGTTGATTTGAATAGACTTTCACCTTCACGCGAAGTGGCAGCGTTTTGGTTTTCACCACCTCCTTAAACGTCATTCTCTCCCCACTGGTGTCCCCCACCAGAGCAACCTCGATGGGGTAGTCGTAGGGCAGGCTCACTTGGCGCCCACGGCTGTCTTCTGCCCACACCCGACGCTGCTTGCCATAGCTGTGGATCTGCAGCACCTAGCATATACAGAAAAACCATTGGAAACAGAACATATCCTGGGGTTGGGCGTTGGGGTTATAATCGGTCAAGAATTCGCACATCCCTAATTGTTTTGGCCTTATTTTCCACATCCCTAATCTTGTTTGGCTTTTTTCCCACATCCCACATATTTTAAATATCGGGCACAATTGACAGGGTCTTAGCCTATGTAAATGCTGGAATAATACAGATTCTAGTGTACACACATAATATATTGGCAGATAGCACATTCTTACATGCATAAATAAGCCATTAGATGAACTGAGTGTTACTGCAGAATAACAACAACATCATTGTGTATTGTTATAAATCTGGTGTGCTGTGAGTATATAATGCCTTGATAACATTGACAAAGTCTGTAGAAAATGTTGTAAACAATGTGTTGTTAGTTTTCAAGGTTTTTACAAACTAGTCTACAAGCTTAGAAACTATCATTACCTGTTTATAAGGGTAGTAAACAGTTTATTTTCTTTTGTGTTTTAGACGTTTTCCCCACATCCAACTTTTTTCAGCTTTTTTTCCCACATCCTTATTTTTTTGGCCTTTTTCCCCACATCCCATTTCCTTATAAACCTGCCCATCCCTACATCCATTGTCTGGTAACAATTCTTACAATCTAAATAGAAGTGGCTGAAAGTAATATTGGTATCACTAATGCAGTTCAGAAAACAAGCCAAAAATAATGTAAAATTTACAACAATAAATGTGTTCGAAATGAGTTTGACTATGTGATATAGTCCTAGCCTGACTTGGAGTCATAAGTCTAATGAATTAATTAGATATAATGAATGTGTGATTTTCCGAACCTTCGTCCTTCTTGATAATTTTTTGAGCTTGTCTGAGGCTTTATTCTAAGCTCCAATGGTAGGCACTAGGGACTAACCCTGCCAGCTGTAAATGGTAGTAGAAACCTACATACCTGATTGGTGGAAATCTCCGTGCCGAAGTCTCCATAGTAACCCTGCGCTACCTTGACAATGAGCGGGAACGAGCCGTGGAACTTTTTGGCAAGATCTTTTACGCCATATGTCTGGTCAGTCCACTCCACATTGTCAATACTCAGGGTGCTGGGAAGAAGAAATAGATGATTGAATGTTAACCGTTTGAGATCGTTTTCTAAGGAGACTCTCAACCTCCTCTCTGAATTTGCCGCTAGCCAATTCATGTCCCAGAAAGAGTGGGAGAAGGATGTGAATGTGCCACAATGACCCTCCACAATAAATCTGGTGTATGAAGGTAAGACAGTAAGCCACCTCCCTTTATGTATCTTTTACTACTCTATTATTTTAAAAAACAGTTCTTGGTACATGTACCAGTTGTCGTTTACTAAACTTAATCACCTATTGATCTAAGGAATCCCCAAAATTTGGATATCTTGATTGGAATGACTACAAATGTTCAAATTCAGCCACAAGTATGCAAATTAGCTGTTCTGATTGGCTGCATGCAACAGTAATTTTATGAATTTTGAGGTCAATGATGAGACAATGTGCCAATCCAACAACTGATTTGACATCTGATTTGTCTTTAAATTTGCGACTGTGTGTGACCATAGCTTTAACAATTTTGAAATATTTCAGACTTGCAGTCATGTAGAAGTCAGTCTGTACAAAGGTTTAAATTAACCTGTTCTGATTTAACAGTGTAGCCACTGACGCTTTCATTCCTTTATTTGAATGTATGAAAATCTTTGCCAGTAGATGTTTGTGGCATGTCATCAAACCCTTTATTACTGTTTGGTGTCGCATACTACGGGCAACAGACCAGAACAATCAGAGCCAAACAAATACTTCCGCATCTCTCCCTCTACAATTACATCATATCATATGTACAATAAAATATGCTATCTCAAATCTGTAGGGATAACAGGGAAATTTTCAAAATAGCCTATATTCTAGATAGCCAATTGCTATATGTTCATTATGTGAAACTAACCTCAAGATATAACAAATTTGAGATATTCAATGATAAATGAAAATAAAATCAACTTCTAGTATTAGAGACAAGCAATATCAAGAGATCGAGGTGCTACTGTATGAACTAATCTGGACAGAATTCTGCCTTATGTACAATATCTATATCGTGGCTCCAGAAAATCACACATAAATCAATGTACATGTATATGATGTGAACAGATACCTGTTGTCTTCTGGGTGAATCATTGACAAGTAAACCAAAGTTCTATGTTTGAAAATATTCCCTCATGACCATGAGCTGAGAGTGCCCCTCCCATTACGCCATGACTAATCCCATCAAATTCCCAAAATACATGGTCATCCCCTCAGGCAAATAATACAGTAAAACCTCCCATCAAAAACACCTTAATGAAGAGCCCATCTTCATAATATATGAATAGGACTTTTTTATAGTCCTAAATTAAAGAACCCATAGAGAGGCCATTATGAATGAACATTCCGAGGTCACCTCTCTATTGAGACCACTTCTACCTAGTCACATGAATGGTCTTGTATATAAATGGTGATTCCCTCAAGCAAATGATAATTGCTATTATGCACCTCATTCCCCAGCATCAGACATAATTATGCACCACGATTAGTGGCGTTTTGTCCTTGGTTGATGGTGGCGTGTTGGGCACAAAGAACTTGTGAATGTCAGAAGCGTTCTTCAGGGACAAACGTTTAATCATTGTTACGTGATGAAAACTTGTGCCTTTTATCAGATTCATGCACAATGCCAATGTCATTCATTCCTGATTATTTTTCTTTCTTTCTTTCTTTTTTTTAATACTTTATTTTATTTTTAACGCCCATGTCCCACTTTACATAAAAGTCGTATTGAGGGACTTACAATGGCTCTTTACATTGTGCAATGTTACACACAACTGTTAAAATACCAAAAATTCAAGTTTAGAGAAGAGCAAATTTTCTTGAGGTTAGTATACTAGGTTACTCTACTACTTACTATTCAACAATAAAACACACACACACTGAGGTTGCGGCTTCCATCATGGAGCCTTTGACCTAAGTGACAATTCTGGAGAAATGATGTCACATTGGCGTGAGTTCGATATCCGCCAGGTGGAGTTCCTGGCAGAAAGCAGATGGAGGAGGACTCATCTAATTCAGGACACAGATTCCATGGTGACACTGCCAAAGTCATAGGCAGAGAAGATCAGACCTTCCGCCGGAAGATCCTGGAAGCCGTGAAGATCCACCAGAACCGTCCGAAGCTCAACCTCAACCAGAGCAAGAGCATCCCCCCGAACCTCCTCCATCTGCTTTCTACCAGGAACTCCACCTGGCGGATATCAAACTCGCGCCAATGCGACATCATTTCTCCAGAATTGTCACTTAAGTCAAAGGCTCCATGATGGAAGCCGCAACGTCAGTGTGTGTGTGTGGTTTTTGTTGAATAGTAAGTAGTAGATTAACCTAGTATACTAACCTTATGAATATTGAATATTCTTAAAACTAATAACAGTCTGCATAAAGACAGCAAATTTTCTTTTATTTTAAATTTTCATAAACAATATTCACGCATAAAATGAAGGTTTCAATAGCAAAACAAAATAATCATGAGAATTCAGGGATAATCTTTGATTAATATTTATTTATATCATTATCATATTATACAAATATTTTCAATAACTTGTGAATAAAATAGTAAGCCCAAAATAACTGAGGATAGGTGTGGATTGGCAGAGTCTGACATATGTGACAGATCCAAATTCTTTGCATCTTTCCTCCATGCATTGTCGATGATTAACATTCATAATTGTCTGACTGGGGCTTAAATCAGTTCAACACACTGAATTATGAGATTTGTGCCCAATACAATTATGTGCTTAGCTGGCCGGCAGGAATGCACAGAGAATGATAAGCCGTAAATGTGGTTATGCTGAATAACTACGATGACAGATTATACTACCTAAGCTTACATTCACTTGTAAGCGACTTTGGTCAAAAGACATTTCGATGACAAGATTTCTACAGTGATTTGCATTTTGATGGACAGTAATATCTGGATAGCAGAAAATAGAATAAACATCGTCCAGGCAAAATAGAGATCCACAAATATTTCGAATCACCTACTGTAAAACTACTAGGAAAAACTACTTAGACAGACGGAGTGATCAGATGATCATCTCATCTGATGACCACATTTAATGGGTATATATTCTACCAAGTGGGTGAAAAACAATAACGTTGTGTAGGTAGACAGACATTCCCTAGTGAAATACACAAGTAAAAATCATAGGCAATGAAGGAGCATCATAAAAATCAGACAATTTTAAAAATGTGAGGAAAAAAAAGAGCATCATAAAATTTACATTCAGTAGCCTTAGAAATCATAAAACTGAGGCAATTATAAACATGACTCCACCAGCAACTGTCACCACTCTTTTGAGGACATTTTCATTCTTTTGAAATTTCAAGCCCTGTTTGAAGTGATGACTTGCCCTGTAACAATTTTAACCCATTGGTAACTAGCATTAACTCCTATTTTTCTAGCATAAAATAAGAGATTTCAAAATAAAAAACAACAAATATAGTTGGCTCATGTAACCAACTGGATGTGAATGTTTTTTCATTAATACACTTTTCTGAAATATTGACCACATTTAAAATATGACTTCTATATCCACTATTACAAGTAGATGCCCTACAGCTGGTATGCTACATCATTATAATAGTCTAGGTGAACTGCCATTTTTATGTAAGTATTCATTATAATATAAAGCAATCAATCAGAGTTTTGTCATCTTATTTTGCAATGTAGTTCTGGTGCATTATTCCAATGATTATCAGTTGCATTTTATTTTCAGGTGTGCCAGAGAGAACTACTCCATGAACTTGTTGTGAGGACATAAACTATGAAGGGGTTAAGGGATGACAAAGTGGGTGTCTAGGTTATTAATTACGATAGACGTTTGACATACTAATGGTAGCCGCCTTGATTGCTTGGTGACGAAGATAGATGGTTGTTTGAGGAATATATAGCGCACACATGTCTACTGTATCGTTATCGAGGATTTCCAAAGGTTGAAATATAGCACATTTTAATAAAACATTTTCATGAAATACAGCTTGCAGTGTAAACGTTACTCTATCAGTTAAGAAATAATTACTGGGTATATGATCTATGTAAGCCACCCAGGGAAAAACAGAACTTGCGACTTGGGCATAAATAGTAGTTCATGGGTGTTTGATGAACTTATATGGTATGAAGGTGAACGAATACTGAAGAGACTTTATGGATTCCAAGAATGATATCTATTCAAACTGTCACACGAGTTAAGATGGAGATAAGAGAAGCTTATAAAGATGCAATCTTTTATGAAATCATGAATGATAACGGTATGAATCAAAATGAATAATCATTCTGCACTTTAAAGGCATCAAAGGGGGAAAATACAATAAGACTAATTGAACACATTCCCTATGCTGTTGACACTAATTATGGAATCCTGTTCAGACAGCACCAATTCGATGGGTTGAAGACGCTACAACTTCCTCATTGATAATCAATGGTAAGTCTATGTATATGTATCAGACAGCATAATTCTGCGGCTTGAAGGTGCTTTCTTCTCACATTCGTACATAAGTACAGTGGTAGTTTCAGGATTTCTGGCAATGTGGGCTACATGTCCAAAGACGTCTGGATTGCATGCATACCTGACACAGGACATGGTTGAAATGATAAATGATTTGGCTGTGACTTTTTCACTGAAGTTTCTGCCTTAATGTCTGCATGAGATGGGTATTTGTGTTGGACTGGTACACATGCACAAGGTTTCATGTAATTCCTCAATGGGATCTGCACCAGAGGAAGCAACAAACACAAGATTAACTCTAGAAGCCTGATTTAGGAACAATACCGAAAGCGGTGTGTGTGTGTGTGTGTGTGTGTGTGTGTGTGTGTGTGTGTGTGTGTGTGTGTGTGTGTGTGTGTGTGTGTGTGTGTGTGTGTGTGTGTGTGTGTGTGTGTGTGTCTCCCCTCAAAAATTGGTACGGGACTATGGGTGTGTCATTTTAATGCCATCGATATACTAATTTGGCATAAAAAAGTGATCCATGTCTATACCTTGACGATGTAAAAGTGACCAATGTTTATACCTATTAAATAATGAAACCACATGCTGTTAACCTTTTATCAACAAAATATTCAAACAAATTATATAAGTATCAGACAAAATGAAACTTACACTGGCAATATCTGCACAATTAATTTCAATCCCATAGCTATACCAAAAATCACAACATTTAGACCGATAACTATACCAAATATCACAAAATTTAGACAGTAGCTGAAACTGTCGACCAGCAATTTTTAATTCATTTTGTTAAGATGAACTCATCATATCTAGCATCTTCAATATAGAGTTAGGACGTGACTCACCCATAACTGGGCTCCTTGACGGACTTGCGCTTCTTGGGCTTGGACTTGACGGGAGCGACGCACTTGTCCCCGGCAGCCACACGGACACCACCACCGCCACCACCGCCAGCGGGATGCGCACCTGGAACATACGACAGGCGTCAGAGAAATACGTCACATGCAAGTGATTACGCTACAACACACGTAGATGTAATTACGCAAATTACAGCCCACACACGTAGAAAAAAAAACAATTATAAACGAAGGTCTAGTTTTTGCTATAGCATTAACATATTCTTATATAAAAGTTAACAAAACAAAGGCAAGCCAACATTTTCTAAATATTCACATGCATAGGCCTACGTGGCGATATGAAATTCATCTAGGGTGTGATTTTGATGGAAAAAAGTGATGGGGATGGTACAGCATTCGATAAAAGTGACATGTAATTCTTGCTTCCGAGCACCATGAAAAAATGCATATGGTGAAAATAATGTAATGTGCCATATATATGCCATACCAATAATGATGATGAGTTTCCTGATAAATCTTGCACCCGTCAATCCTCGCTCTCAATAACTTGCTAAATCGTTATATACTAGAACAGTCTCTGACAAAAAACACCTTTTCAAAACTAACGAAATGACAAAATGACATAATAAAAAAGGACAACAACCTCCTATACGTGTTGTGATTGATAACAGAATAAATGAAATTATTTTGTGGAGAAGAATCAATGATACTAAAAGGTTAAACGTGAATGTGAAAAAAGTGTTTTGATTTTATGGGTAAAATGCCCCTTCAGCTCATTTGTATCAAGTCGGTGTTCTAGTAAGTAAAACATTGAATTAAAGGGTTTAAAATTGCCAAATAGATTTGAGAAAATACAGGTGAGTCAATATTAGTTGATAGTGGATCCATGAAGCATACATTGTGTGTTCAGAACTAGCAAGCTATGCCGGTTGGTAAAAAGCTATTAACCCATCAATTCATTTTCACTGGATATTTTCATTCAGTATTCAACATATCAGTACCTCTAATAATCTTTAAAACAACCCCTAACTGTTAAAAGTTTGTCCTAAAAATGTTCTTGTGCCTTAAAAGGCAAAGGTGATGGGTTGATGGGTTAAACCATTTTCAGTTACTTTAATTGCTACATACAGTAGAACCTACAAGTAAAACCACAACCCACAGACCATTTTTTGTGGCCCAAGCCTTTGTGAAGAGATAATTGCAAACCTCCGCAGAGACCACCTCTCTATAGAAATCCCCTCCCTGTAGAGACCACTTGAACCATTTGAGAACAACTCTCAGGTGATCTTAATGGAGAAAATATATGAATATGATGCATGCCTCAATAGGCAAAGTTGAAAGGGTAATTGGTTAAACCACTTAAAGCTCCCTAATTGCAACATATATCTACATGATTGACAACGAACTAGCAGTATACGTGAAACTAGTTCCCTGTCAATTGTCGATGGTACCGATTTGTGCCATGACAGAGTCATGTGGTATGACACACTTAAACTTTTATTGTTGGTTACACTTTAGCATTCGTCTAAGATTGCCTCTAGAAGATAATTCACAGATATAAGCTGATATCAGAAATAAACTACTCTAAATCTTCAGAGATAAACCATCTCAGAATTGAGAGCACGTGAAGTCAGCTCCCAGGATAATAGACAGTTCAGTAATAAAGTTTTGCCCTATACATAACGTAGATAAGACAAATAGTGTAAGTTGGGTGGGCGTCTGGTATGCAACAGGTCATAGCAAATGGAGAGCTAGAAGATATTTATTTGTAGAATAACTGAAAATTTTGTAAAAATGTGGTTATCACCGGATTTACACAGAGAGGACTTGTTTTTTTACTAGTATGTGCCAAGGCGCCATAGACAAGAGCTGTACAAGAACGCTCTTATACAACCCTTTGTTAATAGGTGCCACATCGGTAGCGGTCCAGGGTTCGCATCCCAGCAGAAACTATGTGATGTCCCCCAATAGATTTAGAAAAAGAATCTTCTATGTCTACACGTGTCTTGTGATTCCACTTCAGTGTCAAAATCTTGGCCAAGTTCATTCCTGTAAGCAGTCTTACAATATCTAAATAACTTGTGAATTGAATAAGCCCGAAATAGACAAGGATCCTTTTCTGGTCGCACTCACGACGCACTGTACCAATCCTCCTCTATCGGTCTTTGTGTGAATGTTGCAATCCTATAACATGTATCAGTTATAAAATACAAGCGCTCCCTGTGTGAATGGGGTATCAGGTTCTACCACAGCCAATGTCAAACTGAACAATACTTGTTGGTTTAATACCAATTTACTCCCAAAGTGACAGTCATCAACGATAATATGACTGGTAAAAATCAGGGAAATTGATGAGGTTTTACCTTCATTCTTTAACTACTAAAATAAATATTGAAGCAAATGTTCTCAAAATAGGTTTTATATTGTGGAGCATGCAAAAAATGTTTTAATAAACTTTGAAACATATTGTATTTGACAAAGGATCCTGTTTAAATATTTTCAGATTGTAACTCAATATGTTTAAACAGACAATTACCATAGATATTACAACGCATGTGTTGAAAATGGGTATCACTTTGCATCGGTTTCATTAACATTCTTCCTTTTATTTCTTTCGAATGCTTGCATGGGCCTATTTTATGGAAAACAATATATAGTTACCCTCTTAAAGTCGCAGCATTCGGTACCAAAAAATAATTAGAGTCTGCACTAATTAGATACTTCCTGCATTTTCTATTGTGGTCATTTGTGAAAGTTCTTGTTTTAAACACTTACACTCCCTATGCAAACTGATATACAGTTTCTCCCTGTGTTGTGTAATTTAGCATATCGCGATACCTCTACTTTCATATGGGTTCTCATTACATGGGTTTGAAAAACCAGTCACACGCAACTTTACTCGTTTTCATACGTGTGAAAGCAACACACTTTTAAATAATAATATAAATTATTTTACATAGACACGACGTACACTTTTCTCTTGATGGACATTTGATTTCTACAGTTTACACTGAAGACTTTTTAGAATATTAAAAAGGAAGATCATACATTGTATATTGGCAAGCCAAGGTTTTCAATCAAAAATCAGGTTTCCATCAGGGGCGTGAGTGACAATTCTTTTCTGTGTAGCAGCAGGTTTGAAGAGGCAAGCAATGTAAAAGATCCCTTGATATGCTACTTTCAGCACAAAAAAAATGGGGGGGGGGGGGGCGCGGATACATGCGCAAACTTCCTCCCTCCTGCTCCCTTGATCTGCCACTACAGGGCCATGGCACTTATCTTCTTTCTGAACCTCGACATTGAATTTGATGGTCTTTTCAGAATGAATATGAGAATGAATTACCATTCAGTATCTTAGCTTTAGGTATTTTAGTCTCGCCAAACATATGTGTTATATTTTCACCTGTTTACAAAGCTCTCAGCTGGACAAATTAACAATCCTATAATGATCCAAAGATTTAAAACAAATTCATTCTACCAAACAAGACTGATTTTATTTGAGTTGTGCAAACACTAAACCTGGATTACGATAACCTTACAGTGTTTGCATTTTGGGCCATTTTGTCCAGACATTACACATCAGAGAGTTGCACAATAATGGTGTCAGTTATGGAGACGGCTCAAGTCGCATTTTGCCATGCCGAATCCTTTTTCATTTTTGAAATAAAGTGTGTTTAAACCAATGTTGTCTATAATATTTAAGCCTTATAACAAGAGCTACAAGCTGCCTGTTAAATCACATTGTAAGTTGTATATTCCCAGCAAAAGGTTATTAGTTGAATATGAAAGTATGACAAAAAACTTGCAAATTGTTTGACAATCCTGACAACCCCCTCCAATAAGAGTATGCATAGGCTCTCATCCAGTATGTCGAGTGAAAATATTCAGAATTCTATTTGCATTTACCTTTGTATTGTTGTTTTAACAACAAATCAGGTCACACAAATCAGGTCACATAAAACAAGTCGCCTACACTGTGCGTCAAACTAAAAACAACTAAATACTAAGACCAGCTGTACAGCATGCTGTACAGCCACAAATTTGTATGAAGTGATGCTACAAAAACACCCAGACCAAAACCTCTTAATGGAGACCACTTGTGGCAACCTCTGAGTACTCGAGTGTCTTAATGGAGAAGTTCTGCTGTAGGCCTATACACCAATCATGTAAAACCTCTCAGCAAGTTCAGTAGGACCTTTCCTTGGTAAAGGTTTCTACTGTACGGGAACCGTACAAATTGAAACCCGTATTTGCATATACCTTTCTGTTGTTTGATGTCTGTCTGTGGCGGGCCTGACGACTTTGCCTGGTATTTAAACGTCTTGTTTTCCTTGGAAAACATCGCTGCTGCTGCTGCAACTTCTATTGACGCAACTACTTATCCATCATAATTGGAGATCACAAAGAATCTATATTTACTATAAGCTTTGTTTATATTCAAACACACATCAAGAATGATATCCACTTAATATTTATCATGTTTGACATATATCTATTATATTTGACATATGCACAGGAATATGCCTTCAACTACTTTGAAGATAGATATCCATAGATAATATGCAGTTATTTATTCATTTGTAGATTGCAGGGTTGGAGAATATCCACAAGTTTTAAAAATCTATTTACAAATTTCTTCTACTTTAGTTAGTCTACTAACTTATAACTTTGCATTTTCATTTCATGCTATCATCAAAATATACTATTATTTACTTGTAAATCATGTTATTCCTATTTATAGGCCATTCAAAGTGTCCAGTCAATTAACCAAAACACGTACTCCGTATTATTAGCGAGGGTGGCAGCTATAACTTAATATTAGAATAAAATCGACAATTACTTATCCATGGATAAATAAGGGTAATAAATTCAACAACTTAATATCCTCCATGTGGTCTAAAAGGGTGTTTTTATCTTTACACTATCCTTATCCATATCAACAAGTCCATATCAGGCATATGTACTTAGTCACCCCACTAGACCCCACCATTTTCCCCACACATTCCAACTACTTGAGTCAAAAATAATAAGTGTATCCTGTCAATTGTTTATATTTTCCTCCAATAAGGAACTTACATGCCAACAGTGGGCAAACCAGTATCTGACCCTCAAAGTACCAAAACATGCAGCATGACTATATAAAGTCTCTGCTTGCAGGATCAGCCGAGTGGAAAGCTAGGCCTATATACTCTATATAGCTAATGCAGGAAATCGTGACACCTTAAAAGGAATACATACGTCATGGTCTAATCATTAAAGAGTTTATTCATCATTATTATATGCAAAATGGTTGGTCAATCTTAAAAAAAATGATAGGAATACAGAGAGGCGGGCGGGGGGCGGGGGAGGGGGGCATAATAAAATAGAATAAAAAGTATAAGGTCTTATCAAACTTGAAAGTGAAACTTCCATTAGTTGGTCTTCTGTAAAAGAGATAAATGAGGGGGGGGGGCGAGAAAGACACGAACAAGGGGGAGGGGGTATAGAGAAAATAAAATGGGTAACTAGCTGTAAAAAGAATGACACCCTGGATGAAAATTAGGTTAAGAATTCTTTTGATGGAAATTCATTTATCCTGGATATGAAATATACAAGTTCAACAATAGTTTCTAAACAAGGATAATACTGATGATAATAATGATAATATTATCCTTGTTTAGAAACTATTGTTGAACTTGTATAGGTTAAGAATTGCCATTTTTGGAGGTCTGGTTGAGACCTACGCGGGACCAGGAAGAGATCTAGCCCTTATTTAGGAATAAATACTTTCTCCGCAGGTCGACGAGGGACTCGGTACCATGTCGTAACCTAGTCGAATTCGAAACCACGTCTGGGCCCTGCCAGGAGCTAGTTTTAACCTAGTCTTCTCGGCCTTGACCAACTCCATTTCCTTCTAGCTCAAGACTAGGTCACAACTTGGTATGGATCCCCATTCCACTATCGTAACCAGCATCAAAACCACGTTACGATCTGTCAAAATGTCTTAGTCCTTACCTTGTTAACATTGTCGGAATCATGTTATAAAACTTCTGTTTGATTTGTCGTCTTCAATATATGATGAGAATTATTTAATAAGAAGAAAAAGGAAATGGAAAATAGAGAAAGAAAATACGACTGTAAGAAGAAACAAGAACACGATTGAAATTACAGAACAGAAAGAAATTGACCACAGTGATAGATATACTAGTATATACTCAAGCCATGCAGCATTGGGAACCCAGTTTGGCTCAATGAAGTTGACGCCAAGCAAGCACATGTGGTAAATGTAAGAAGCCTGCTTCTCGTATGTAGGTATCGTCTCAACGTGCACAGGTGCTCTAGAGTGAGCCAGTCATCATCATGTCCGTACTGTGAATAAGATGAGACAGACCATGGCCCACTTCTTGCCCAGGTGTCCATTGTACACGGATATCTGTAACAAACACACGTATAAAGTCCAGCAATACGTAGTAGCTGGTGATTTTCGCTGTAATGACCTGATAAGGATCCTCGTTGACCCATCACACACCTCGACAGGCACAGATCATGCCATTGCGCTTTAGTCGCGCCGCAGACAAATGTGTTTTGCTATAACAGCCGTGCCGTACATGACGGCAGAGGGTGCATGTTTGTTTGATCAAGACACACGGAACATTTTCTACCTTTATAAATCTATTAAAACATGATCAATTTTTCATCATTTTTTCCCCAATTATATTTTGAAATTCTATGCGCCACCTGAGGGGCCAGGGTTCTCCTAATATCGAAGACACAACACAAGTATGCAAGTAAATATTTCAAATGGAATGCTGAAAAAGTATTGTGCATTGCTTGGTGCCTCTAGACTGGGGTGTCCTGAAGTCTCTGAAGCTTAATGTAAAGTATTAATTTCAAAGCCTTTACATTCAATAAAAATAACTTTAAGGCAAATATTCGAGCACGGCAACCTCAACATTGAAGGTCAATTTAATCTCAGGCTCTCTGTCGTGACGAACCCATGATGGAGATGAAGGTTCTTGCGTACAGTGGAACCTCCTATGCATGTAGACCATCCAAATTCATGGGGGAGGGGGTATAAGAGGTCAAGAAATCCCACACCCCTAATTTTATGGCCGTATTTCCAACATCCTTATTGATGTTTTTTTTTGCTTTTCCCCCTACAGCCCCACCAATTTTTAGGCTTTGAAATCCCACATCCCTAATATTTTGCCTTTTCCCCACATCCCACTTCCTTTTAAGCCCAACCCACAAGGTCCCTTGTCTAAGGAGACCACTTGAGGGTACGTTTAAAACCCGGCACCAAACTCAACCAAACGTGATCTACCAGATTACTAGACAAAATGATTTTTAGCATAAAACGATACCACTGGTTTAAAGAGACATATGATACTCAGAGAACATAAAACACAACTGTGGATATCATGATGGTCCTTGTAGCTAGGTTCTACTGTGCGATGAAGGTCAATTTAGTCTCATATTATTCATAATAATAAACCCCATCCTTGCACGAAGGTTACTGAAGTGCAATTATAAACTGGTAAGAATGGGACATTGTCGGCGAGAGGTCATCTTCATGTGTGTGTAACCGCAGTGTGCAGGTGTAATAGAACCCCTCATTTACGTGTATCAATATTGTGTTAAGAGCTTGTATTTCACACCAGTCATAGGCCTACTGTGACTTGTCATCTTGCCAACCTTAAAACA
Organism: Streblospio benedicti; assembly: GCA_019095985.1. Taxonomy (NCBI): domain Eukaryota; kingdom Metazoa; phylum Annelida; class Polychaeta; order Spionida; family Spionidae; genus Streblospio; species Streblospio benedicti. Next base: position 20,396,047 of record CM032665.1, read on the forward strand.
CTCCTTGAAACTAATGATATTGTAACTTTTTATTGTATAACAAACTGTTATATAGTTCAATAATTAAGATCAAATCATGCACATGAGGAGGAACTTGATAAGTAATCCACTTTTTGGGGCGCTCCCCTGCCATCTATGTTACTAGTTCTTTTTACGTGTGATGTGATTTTACGTACGATCGCGTTTTAATGGTTATTGTAAATTGCCTGAAAAGAAATTAAAAAACAAACAAACAAAAACAGTAGCTTATACGTTCTTACTTTCTTCTTTGTGGTTCCCACAAAAAACTTCATTCAACAAATTGTTGATACATATATGGACATTGTTAAACAAAAAAATATTCGAAAACTACAATTTCTATTTTTCACTCTAGCCCCCCTATTTTTTTTCAATGTTATATCATAATTCTAAGGTAGAATATAAAACAGAATTGTGCCATTTATTACCAATGCTATTCAACAATCACTGTCATTTATATATAGGTATACATGTATACAACAATCCACTGTTCCACTTCCATCTCACTGTAGCAGTTGTCCGAGGCCCCTGTAAGTCTTGGCCGTGTCCACAATCCTCGGGCCCTTTTTTAGGTAATAGTGGTGAAAGTGTTCGGCGATTTCTCCTGCTTTTGCTGGCCTGAAGAAGACTGGGTCTCCCAGCTGTACACCACCATCACCACCGTCACCAGACGCCTGTCTCTGCACCCTCCCTCCCCTTGCCAGCGGCGTCTGTGTCTCCCCGAAGCCTTCATCCGTGTACGGTGTCAGTGACTCGGCGTTGGCAAATGGCACAGGCCACTTGTCCCTGCTCGGGCTGCCACTGGCTATGAACCCGCCTCCCTGGCACGTGATGTAGTCGGCACTCACCCGCGTGGCCTGCAACATGTATTATTCTGGTCCACAAAATTTGCATACTCTATTTCTTTTCTGTTCAAACAATGGCGTCATCAATGTCAAGGTGACATTGTTAGCAAATTGACATCTTCCCTAGTTCAGGGTTCATATATATATCTATCATAGTATAAACTAAAAGATTGAGATACTTTGTTGTATGGCAAGATGGCAAATTGAATGTGTGTAGTTTTTTTTAGTGTTTAGTAAATAAATGTCTTTCTGTGTTGAACAAGTTTATCGATCTAAACCGTATTGTAAAACATTGTTGCGAGCATAATAGCACCATGTTGCAAGCATTTTGATAGGAATTTGTAGAAATACACAATATTTCAACTGTCCATGTGGCAAAGGTCTGTTCAGTGAAAAGAATGCATGGACTAGAGCAGCGCACCCCCCCCCTTACACATCCCGTGCATTTGTTTAGTGCATACTGAGTCTGTGCATCCATATACAATACTACTTTATTTATAATAAAACAGATAAAAAGTGAAAATTTCAAAACACACATTATTAATGTTGACACCCGGTAGTCAAAAAAATACATTTAGAAGATTGTTTACTAAACATTGTTCACTTTCGTTACAAAAAAAAGAGAAAGAAATGATGCACCGGATCTATGTGCACACGGGCTCAAATGTACACGCACCCTTCTAATTCATTCTGCCATATTTGTACCTGAGCCATAGCTACATGTATGAGACAACGGAGGCAACTGCCTCCTATGTTTTGGCGGGTTTTTCTTTTTTCAAACCCCGAATGAAATGAAGTTTTATAACCATTGTTTTTAAAGTTACTTCTCAGTCTGAAATCGAGGCTATTGAAAAGGTCTTAAATTCCAAGACACACCCCCTCCTCCCCCCAGTAAAGCTGTGACCTATGAGGTTTGCCTGCATCCATGCCTGACATATGTTATCTCCTAACCTTTGCAACCATGACTACGGCCGTGTATACCATTCATATTATCTAATATTTGAACCTGCAGAGCGAACACAGCTGCTGGCAGCGTCTCAGCGTCCCGGAAATAGTCAAACAGCTGGCTCTGGAGAAAGGCAGACCCCACCGCAACCTACAAACAAACGTCACATAGATTGCTACAAATGCCCGTACAGCTTAAATACTAGGATCTCTAATCGTGTCTATATTAAATTTCTTGTATCAAGCGTATCCACGTATTTTCCAGAGATGGATACATCTTTAATGGGCTGGCAACTTTGTTTGGCTGAGCACCTTTTGTAATGGCAGGCAGCATTTTCATCTAGGCTGGCATTATTTTATGGCATTACAGTCTATGATGAAAGAACGGAATTTCATAAGTATCATGATCTCTGAAATGCTGTTGCTGCTCCCCGCTGTTGGCAAACAGACTTACAAAGAGCAGAGAAACAAAGTTCACTTGATTATTCCGGTTCATACTCGCTCATACCTCAGTGATGGCACCATCCTGTTCTGCTGCTTGCCGCATGTTGCCGCTACCGGCACCATTGAAAAACCTCACAGACAACTGTTGCTTCAGGCAGTACTTGGCAACCTGCAGAAGATGCAGCAGATGGTGAAAAAAGTCCTAGGAAATACTAAGACATGTACATTCATATGCTCTATTCTAGAAAAAACAATTTATCCAAAACTGGACTGCTGTACACTGTGTAACGTGGCCAGAGGTCTACAGCCGTCCTAAAAATCAACAACTTGATGAGCTTCATGTTCATCATCAGTCCAGAGTCTCAAAAATTTACCCACCAAAGTTAGACAAAGTTGAGAATCACTTACTTAACACAGCTGAGAGCTGAGTGAGTGAGTGAGTGAGTGAGTGAGTGAGTTTGTTCATGAATTAATGTTCCTAGGATAGCACATGCAAGCGTACACAGATATGTATTGCATATTTCCAATGTGGTCCTGTTTTGTTTGGCAGGTTAGGTAACTGAGCCAAGGGTGCGGGTATCACACTAGCTATTGTTTTCAACCTAGGTGAGTTCTTTAGCGCGCAGAGGGGTGGCACTCCTCTACACGCCTTTTAACGAGGCTTCCAAACCTCGGGCTTGATGTCTTGTATGATATACTCGACAGTAGCGACACGCCTGTGTGGAGATCGGCAGTACAGTTGCAGACGCACGACGTAACTGTTTGGCGACACGAAGTCTGCCGTGGACGGGCCGCGAACTCACGACGCATGGAAATTTGTTGGTCGTGCGCTCTAACCACTGTACTAACGAGGACCACTTTGCTGCCAAGTTACTATACTTTCACCTGTTTACGGAGCTCCACCGCCCTCCCGAAGAATAGTGGCTTGGCGAGCCTCAGTATGGTGTTCATCACCAGCCCAGCGTGCGGGTTGGCGTCCGGCAGCCCCGCCACGTGAGCCTCGTATCCCAGGATGCCGTGCAGAGAAACGCGCGGATGATTGCCAATTGCCGTCACCATTTCAGCGAATTGTTCGACTGTCCTGATGCGGGAGCGGTGTGCGCCCAATGTGAAGGGTCCCAACTGCAATGTCAGTGGGTGCGTTGTGTTCTAATTTAAAGCATCTGTGATAAAGCTGCGTACAATGTATTTGAAATGTCCACGGCTGTCACCTTCCTTACATCATTCGTATTTTTTAGCACTTTATTGATACCAGTGAAGATGACTTTTACAAAAATAAGCTTATACTGATACTCACAGGCCCATGTAATGAGCCGGGGTGGGGTGTGGGTGTGGGGTGGGTGTGGGGGTTAATCATCTCAAATATCATATATATGTGTCCAATGTGAGGGGTCCCAACTGCTGGCAATGAGGACATTATGTTTAACACCAATTTTTGTTAACAGAGCAACTAAATGTAAATGTATGTGTTTCCGACTGCATTGCGTTTCCAGACAAACTAATGGTAACAAAACTACTTATTCGAAATTTTCTCATCCTACAACTTTCTATCTACCAATCATGTCACGCTATATTAATATTAATGACGATAACTTAGCTGAATAGTGCTAGAAGTATCCATATATGGTAGCTTTCTTGTTACATCAATAATAGTTCGAACCTTAAATAGATAATTCAGAATCACGGGCACATCCAGGTTTTCAGAAGGGGGGGGGGCACTTTAATAGGGGATCTTATCGTTTTTAAGATTGATAGCAAACATGCCAAAAACTCCATGAAAATAAGGCATTTTGATGGAAAAGGGGGACGGGCGCAAAGGTGTTCTGTATTTTCCGATGATTTCCATGATGACATGCATTAGAACACCACTCTCAGGAAACCCCACAATTCATTATGGAAATCACAAAAAAATACAATACCACTAGAGAGACAGATAGCAGTGGGAATAGAAATAAACAGTCTGTGAATTTCAGTTCACATATCCTTGCCGTAATATAATTAAAGGCCCTTTGAGGCCAGGCTCTTAGTGGCTTTAACATAGTTCTATGGTACCCGGCACACGTGAGGGCATTATGTTGCAATCCATTTAGGATTATGTTAACCTGGTATGACGTGTCCAGGTCGATAACCAGTCCAAGCGATGGCTTCTTGTCAGTCAGACACCGCTCCACAAGCAACTCACCTAAAACGCAGGGAAATGTCAAAGTTTGAGTTCTAAACTATACAATATTCATATACTTAGCCAACTGTCGATATACACCAAGTCATTGGCATCATAATGAAAAAAATGTCTGTCTCAGATCGACTTAAGAATCGGACTTGCGACCTTCTCGTCATGAGTGCAACTCTATACCTATTCAGCCACAGAAGCATTCGAAAAGTGGGTAATACTGTGATACTACCAATTACACAATCTTAATGATATGGCAAGACAAGAGTGTATACTAAGTTATGGCGGGTTTGAGAGAGCTTGTTGTCATTGTTTATCAAGCCATCGCTGCCTTTCCCTTAGAAATTCTAGCTACTTATTCATTGCAATATACAGTGCAGTAGCAGTGTGGCACCTTTGTGTGACAGATAATTTGGCTCTTGCTTCCTGCATACACTGTGCATGTGTTTTTGATATCTGAGCTAGATGGTGAATGGCTGACATAGGGGCCAAAGCAATCTAGGCCCCTTGAGTCAATTTTGCGTGCCAAAGGCACACACATGCAAGAGGGTCCGGGGCATGTATCTCAGGGTAAAAAAAGAAAGAAATTCTATGTGTTCATAGGTGTATTCTGAGCCATTTTCAGCATCAATATTTCATATAAAAGTGGCTCTTTAATAAAAAGTAAGGGGTGGGTTAGCTTCTAGCCCCCCCCCCCGCCCCCTTGATGCTCTTCAAGTACTGCCGAATGAGCCATGCGGGTTCCAATGACATGCCTCAATCCCCGCATTTTTATATGCATCCAGAATTGTAGTTTCTCCCACTTCTGGCAATCCCTCTGAATGAATAGACTGTAGTATATTCCCTGATATCTACCGAGTAAGGTGCAGTTTTCAGCCAATCAAAGCCCAGCAACTAAGAAGTATTACTAAGCAATATTTGCATAAATTCACTACTGTCGCACTATGTGTTAGATAATCACCTTTTCATGTTAAGCTGCGAGTCTCACATTGCCAACATGCACCATTGAAAGCTAAGTTTCTGAACATTCTAATGGTATATGACATAATTTGTCTTTATATCTGCTGGTACCTAATCTAAAAAATCAGGCCGAGCTTTTCATTTACTAAATAAAATAAGTTCTTATGCACCTTCTGAGTGCTTTTCAGAAATCATGTACTTGTACTTTGTGGTATAATCCATCAGTTTATATCCGTATTGCTGTTACGGGTCTGCACATTTCATTTAGTCCGTTTTTGATTAATTTGAAAACCATGATCACCATGGTTAACTTTGCTTGTTTATTATATACAAGAATAAGAATACTTGTCAATATGTACTATGGTGAGACATGCACTACATCCGCGCAAACATTGCAATACGTAACATTGCAACACTAGTCAGTCTTCCATATCTACCGAAATAAAACTTTGTATATAGCCGTGAGTGAGATATGACGATGGCGCCCTCAATTCTAAAAACAGTATTTTGACAAAATTATAGGCCCTGAGTACAGGCTCTATGAGGCAAATCTTGCGTGGAACGCAAGCACCCCTTCACTCAGTTAAAAAAAAAAAAAAAAAACAAAAAAAACAAAAACAAAAACAAACAAACAATAAATGAAATGTAAATGTGCTTATTTACAGTCCCAATTCACAGTTCTCGTGCTCTAGCGACTTTACATATACGCCAGATCATTGGCACTCTTGCCACACTATATTTTTCTCTACTCCATGAGGAGCATAAAGCTAATCGTAACCGCAGCGCAGACGTGTCAATCACTCACATTAGCGTTTACGTGTCTGACTTGTACCTATTTCACGTGTAGGTACCACGGAGCAGTGTGCAACCTGACCTGTTAGAGATAGGTTTGCTCAACACCCACCACCAGCCCCGACCGGGAATCGAGCCCACGACCTTCTCGTCACGAGTTCAACTTCCTATCCATTCGGCCACAGAAGTAGTGGATCAGGGCCAAGACCTGGATGAAATTGTGAAACGAAAAAGGGGATTGAAGTTCGTATCGACAAGGCGTGGGTCGGGCCAGGGTGTTAGCCGACAGATGAGTTTGCTGTAATTTTAAAGCTACCTACGTGCACATTAGACATGTGATTACCACATAAGGGTGGGAGGGTTAAGAGTCGCTGTCAGCTGTCATTTAAGTGATAACACTTTATGGTGTTTACAGTTTACGGTCTAGCCTGTGGTGGGGCTGGGCCCTCGTATCTGCCACTGAACTGTCACTAATATCTAGGGCAGGAACCTTTTTGAAACAGTTCGGTAGTAGACATAGAGGCCAGCCTTCAGGGTGTCGGGGTGTTCGTGTTCCACACACAATTTGACCGACAATAGACTGATCCCAGACACGCAGCCTTTGTGTGTGTGATCATGCCAGGTCACGTATGATTCTGTTGGATTTCTATAGCGTATAAACTTTAACAATCGACCGTGATTGTTCGACCCACAAACTTGTTCCATAACAGTTGCCCTTTTATCATTACAGTAAAACCCTCTATTAAACCAGCTGACTCTTAGTGGTCTCTACATCACTGAAGTCAGCCACTTGGGTGGTCTTACGTGAGAGGTTCTACAAAGCTTTCTAAAATTTTGTAGCTTACCAAGGATTTTGTCAATGATTCTGACGTGCTGTAAACTGTCCACTGCCAGACAGACAACAGTGCCACGTAAGCTGAGATCAAGGAGCAGATCCAGATCAGAGCGGGCCACAGTTGGGTATGCAACAAACACGTCATCCAGGCTGTGTTCTGCTGCCAGATAGTGAGCTTCCTTCGCGCAGTAGCACATCAGACCTGCGAGGGGAGAGACATAGGATCGTCAACACATCTGGAAATAAGACAGGGAGCTGGTCTAGAAAGGGACACAGCCTGCAGTGAAAGACACGTACATGTAAGTCAATTTATATAAAACCTGAGTAAATGAGATCTTCGTAATGAACAGGCTCCCCCACAAAACCTTTGAAATGTATACTCTTTTTTGTGGCGTATGAAAGCACACCCTAACTGCGTCTCCTTAGTTTTTGTCAATAAAACTAAACCATATTATAACGTTCTATTAGTTATCTATGGCCACATAGAGATATTGGCATCAGTTATTAAAATGTAACAAGGAAAACTTTAATTGGTGTTTATTACATAGATATAGTATTATTTACATGAACATTTACTTTGCAATTAGTTCAACAGTAACGCCAAAAATGAAATCATTGTCCTGTCGCTGAGAATGTTCGTAGGCTATTTTAGAAAGATTATTAATCGTAAAAATGAATATATTAAAACTCAGTTTCATTCAGAGTTGGATTTAAAAGACGCACAAACACACACAAACAATACACACACGCGCTCACGCGCGCGCACACCGACAAACACAACAACACAGGAGTCAGGTTCCTCACTACCTTGGCTAATATGAAAATGTTAAGAAATAAGAATTAGAAAATGACCTTTAATGCACCCTTGGCCTCGCTCGACCGCGCGTTTGATGAGTGTAGGGTTGCGTAGGGACTTTGTGGCGATGCGGACTGTCTTGCCCGTGGGTCGGACGACGGACACGATCCGTCGGACGTTCTCGTCAAACGCGTCCAGGTCCACCACGAGGGCGGGCAGCGGCAGCTTGTGCTTGCCCACGAGAGCTGCAAATAGTGGAAATATTTCCATTCTACACATTACCGTGTGAATTCGTCCTACATTGACTCCTCCAGGACAAGTGTCCAGATAGGACTGGCTCTTGAAGGATTTGTCAAGGTCAGCGGGTCTACATGAGGTGGGTGGGGGTCCAGTTTCCACTCACAGAGCGCTGGTAGCGGTTAGTAAGGTCTTTTGCTTGGCGACGAGCACTGCAATACAGATGACCTTCTCCTACGACCACCCAGGGGAATGTGTGGATTGTTTTCAGGTAGCCTGTAAAGCTTTTAAATTACCATGGACTCAAATTTCCGACCTTTTTTTTATCTATATCTTGCAGACCGGTCATATACACGTAGTTAGGCGTGCTAACCACTGCACCAGCCAACCGACACGTTTGTAGACACCTTCCAACTTGGACATCTTAATCACTCTCAGGATTATTTGGCTCTGCCCATGTTTGCTTGGCTGCACCACCTAGACGTGTCTGTACTATGATTCCTAAAGGCTATGTCCAACCAAGAAAATCTACCCTTACCGTATAGAAAGCGTACATTTGAGCTGTATGTATACAAATAACAAGCTGTCGAGAAATGTGATCTTTTTGCACTCATAGGAGTGACAAGTCAGGGGACTGGTGACTTACTGCCTCAGTACAAATGGAATAGGTACACGAATGGTTAGCGTAATGGAGGCACATTGGTCTGGGCATTGCAGTGTAAAGGCAGTACCTCAATGACAGGTTTAAGGGGCTATTCCGTTCATACAGAGGCACAATTACGGCCACACAGTGGATTATAAAAGGCATGCTGCTCTGCGCTTGCACCATTTTCACTTTTGACTTTGAACGATAATATAAACAACAGACTGTCGAGGTCAAGAAGACTATTTTGGGGTGAAGAGAGCATTAACTGACCACACATTGAGCTGCATGCCAATTATAGCCTTACAAGCCAGTGAATTACGCTAGTGATATGCAAATGATACTCTTTCATACTGCTAAAGAGGCAACGGCCATCCATGGTAATACGCTGAAAGAACGCTGGAACGTGAAATTCTAACCACACACTGCAAAACCTACGTAGTGGAGACCTTGAGGAGATGCTGAAGTTATGTAAAAGTACTCTAACTATAATGGCCAGCTAACACTATGTCAGTGTATTTATTTCATGCTCGGCAGTCACTTCACAGAGCATCGACTCGACGTCAGCATATACTCGACGTAAAAAAAATCGATGGATTATTTGCTCGCAAAGTTTTAGGAACCAAAAAACATTGCCAGCGTATGACAGCAGAGAACATCCTCAAAATTCCTAGACATGTTTTCGATTGCCATTCAGCAAAGCAAAACTGGTGAATGAATGTCACGTTCACGTACACGGTAGATTGTTTGCATACTCAAGATTTCTCGGCATTCTTATCCTTTTCCCATCTGCTTTCACTAAACGCAGGCCGGTGGGACATAGCCTTAATGGAGAATTAAGAGTGACGTCCACGTGTCCCGGTCCCTTTATGTGACAACGATTTTTAAGTGGTCTCAATAGATGTCTTGTTTGCGGACAGTAGCCTTTTTTTTGGCAACAGTTTACTATTAAATAACTATGTTATCATTTGTTAATGTCGTATATCAAACGACCATACGTATTACCTACCCTTAAGCGTGCCATGGTCCCAGTATTTTGTGATGTCATCCTTGCTTGTATGTTTCTCTTGCTTCTTACTCCTTCCCAGAAGGCCCTTGATGAAGATTAACAGCGTGATGAGAGTGGATATAGCGATGGTCTCCCACATTCTTCTGTTTCCAAGTTTATCCAATAGAAAGGGCTAGATATAAGTGCTAAGTGATTATGTAACGAAGTGGTAATGGTCCAAGGTTCTAGTCCAATAAGTGGTTATGGAATGTAGCCCTAAAGACACAGAAAAAGAAGCACCTCAAATTAACACATAGTTGTAGTATATGCTAAGTGATTTATGGACTTGGAAAACTAGATAAAATATAGTATATGTTTACATTTTGCGGCAAGGCAAGATAGGACATCATCACACACATGTAGCCTCAGCTACGACCCAAACGCTGAGAATTGAGTCATGTTCACTTAATGTGTATGCCTTTACATGTATTTTGTATGAATATGTATACATTTATGTATAACTCAAATATGTTGTTTGAAGCAATAGTGCTGACTCTTTTGTACCACTATATTAATTGTTATCACACTTTCTTTAACTGCTTGTGTTGCATGTCAAATCCTGCAGTATTACCTATTTATTAAGATATTAAGTTATTTGGTGGAGTTTGCTATCAGGCAAGCCATTACTGTCTTTTGTTTACATATACTAAACTGACCCCAAGGTGAAGATCATGCCGCTTTGAATGAAAATTAGTAGGCTGTACCATTTGAAATCATGGGATTCATTAATCACACATGTCCTTTGAATATTAAAGGTTATCCAGATTATTCCAGTCCCGATACTTTGATCAATGCCATAAATTAGATCCAGTAATGTTCAAAACTTGTGTTGCTACTACTGGATGTGTTCTGTGATTGATAACAGAAAAACGTCCTGTCCTTATCACTGCAGTCTTGGATTAAAGTAGGTTAGTACAGCATGAAATTATTAAAGGACGTGGCTAGGGAGCCGACGTCGTCTCTGTAGCCAACCGTGGGTAGGCTAGGGGCCGACCATTTTTCGGATCCCTAGCCTATCCTCAGTGTGTAAGCTAGGGAACCTATGGAAATATCCATAATAGTAGAATGTATTGGCTTACAACTGTAAAATATATATGTAGATTATATTTTCCTTGTTATCCTATACCGAATGCTTTCGTAGCAAAGACAGCCACTACGTATGCATATATAATTGAACAAAACATTAATTTTCATTATTTATACTGCTTCTACTTAGTACATTTGTATGCAGTAGACAAAAAAAAAACAATGTGTGCATAGTGCTTGAATTCAATTATATGAATACTTCAGATACATAGCTGTAAAGTACAATTCCATTGAAAGGCTTATTTAACCATCTTTTACCATTAAAATGAGGAAAATCGATTTTTGTGCAAATATCATGTACACACACACGCACGAACGCACGCACACACACATGCACATAACGAATACAATGTAACTAAATCATTCAATATAGGATAACAGGATAATACAGTCTTCACATATTTCTTTTTAAAGTGTTAAGTTGATAGACTCTTCTACCATGGATATTTCCGTCGGCTCTCCAGCCGAAAAATGTCGCTTCCCTAGCCTACATGTTTTCCTGAATAATCTAACTGAATCTATTAAACGCACTAAAAACGTAACGTTTCCCTTGAACCTCGGTGTGAAAACAATGAACACAATGAGAAAGCTTGGGGTTAGCGGCTTAAAAAAACTTAGTTTACTTTTAAACTTATATAATAAAGCACCTTTTTCTTTTAAAGGGGTAGTGTTTTTTCTGTATGTCTGTGTTCCTTGTACCTGAAAACAGATAGTTTTCATTGCAACTATGCATGATTTCGGTTGCTATGTTAAAATAAAATAGTGTAACAATAGCGTCACCACGAATTGGTTGTGTCCAAATTTGGAGGCTGCTCTGTAAACGATTAATACTTGATATAATATCCCTTCCTGCAATATCAAAATATTAAAATATTAATAACCATGCTTCACTGCACTCTTAAATCACACAGGCCAGTACGGAATATGGTACACGTTAATATCAATTGAAGTATTTTGTTTTAGACACACATACAAGATTGGATAAATAAATATGTTGTATATTTTATATATTGTATTTTAGCAGTAATACGAACAAGCTGTTGTGATTAATACCGTGGTCGGGTAATGCTGATAAATCTATATGTAGAATAATTAAACAATGATATGTTTGGGTCTAACTTGTTAATGAAACCTGGGAAGACAGGACACATCTCACCTGGTGACACCTCAATAACAAGGACCGCAATTACGTCACCCGACCCCTCCTACCTCCCCCACCCCCGTTCTACTATATATAATTTTACACAAATGTTACAAATCGGAGCAATATGCTAAATATTGTGATACTAGACTTTGTTTATAATGTAGCAAACAATAACGGCTAATCCCATTGACATATTGCAGATTTCATTTAGAAAATAAATGCTTCTCACCAATCACACAATATAATCAACCAGCTTTAGTCGGCACTAATTAGTTACATTTATTATGTGACTTGTTTTCTCTTTCAGATACACAGCCAGTACTACAACCAGCTAATTTTGGAGGACCGACATCTGGATGAAGAAAGAGGCATAAACATGCCCGTAATGCCCAGCGTACAGTAAAAAAATTTGGACAAAGATGGATTTTAATCTTTAATGCATAATGTCAACTTACCTGTTTTATCATCGTGCATGTGTATTTTTAGTTAAAGCAATTCATGATAAACGGTAGTTAGTAATGATTTTAACACAAAATTTAGAAACTACAGAAGATCATATGGATCTAAATAACAATACTATTGCAAAAGTATCCACGCAAGTAGCCACTTCAAATACGTGTAGTTCCTCACTGAAGACATCGAAGTATCAATTCGACCCCTACAACGTTTCAACTCCGAAACCAGAGACTGAGCAAGACGAGTCTAATCCGCTCCAACATTATTTACAAACATTCAAAGCCAAAAGGCTGAGTAAACCCAGTGTAGAAGACATGAGTGACTTGAGGGCTGCAAAATCCACATCGATGGCGAGAGATTTCTTTGCCAATCCGCCCACTCCAGATACTTCCACCCACGACAGTACTTCCGGACCAGCAGCAGCATCACTAAAGATGTATTCAGACCTCAGTACCAATGTCCTTTCTCCCATCCCAGCGTCACCGATGTCTGCGTCTGCGCGGCAGAAACCTGCTGGTGACGAATCCTTCATGAACTCCACTGCACTATCAGACATCTCCTTCGCCTCCCAGTTTTCACCGTTGCCCAACAACTTCCCTTGGCGCGCGTCACACCTCCTGGATTCTGATGACACCATGTCCAACATCCAGTCCCCGGGCTCCGTGCAGGCTGCCGCGGACAACACACTAGAGGCAGCAGACGACTGTGAGCCAGACAGGCTACAAGCAGATGGATCCGCCTCTCCTAATACTCCCAGCCAAAGCAGAGGTGGTCCTACGTTTTTGGCATTATAGACTGTATAAATTTATGAAACCTTACAGAGGTGAGGTGATCTTTTTTATTTTTCAAAATTTTGGCCAAAAATCCCAGCATGTGTACTAAAACACTGAAAATAAGGAAAGGGACAGTGCAGAACAGTATATGTACTACGTTTAAGGTTGCATGATTTTAAATTGATTTGCTAGACTAATGTAAAACTCCGGACAAGTTAAAGCATTTACCGATCAACCGACTTTGTTCAAACTTAACACAACTATGATGTATTAGGTGACTCTGAAGTGATTCATTTTTGGGCACTGCCAATTTAAGTGTGCTTTCTGTATAGTAGGGCCACCTTTGACAGTCTTACTAGTATTGAATTTGCAATTACAAATTGATGTTACAGCAGCAGCAAAAGTCTACTTGGTGCTGTGCAATGCTATAAGATCAATATGTACCATGACAGAGCCAGTATTATTAGACAGTGGCACACTACAAGCACACATATTATTTATGGTTGATTATACACATTGTATATGTGTACTTTTTAATAAAAATTTCCATAACATTTTAGTAAACATCTTTACTGACCATAAGTCAATGTTGTCTTAGGGACACTGTGCTCTCTTAGCACTTTTGATTTAGCTATGTTTTGAACTCATGTAGTTAAATTTACTTGATTTTTTTTATATTAGCATGTGTTATTATTGCAGCTCCGACTCACAGCTCCAAGTCTGACAACACTACATCACCACAGCAAGCTCAAAGTCAGGACAGTCAGGCTTACAATCAGGACAGTCAAAAGCTTCCAGACCAGATCACGTCTGAGTGCAACCGTGATAATAACAAGAACAAGTTGGAGCAGACTGTCCAGAACCTACAGAGTGAAGAGCCCCAAGCTAAAAAATCACTTATAAATCCCGGCTATAGTTACCCCGAGCTAGTGGATATGGCATTTAATGCTGCTCCTAATCAAACTTCTACTGTCATGGACGTCATAGATTATATTATCAAGAAGTTTCCTTATTACAGGTATGTGTTTTTTCTGCGAATCTTTATATTTTAAATTTGATTTAATTCTATAAGGAGAGCGAAACACTAAAATAAATCTTATTGTGAGCGCAGCTAGAGTGGGAGGCCCGTGTGGGTGAATTGTAGCATATTTGCCCCAGTGTAGTTAGCTTAGTTAAGAACTAGTAAAAACACATGCTCTAAGTTATGCTCATACTTTCCTACTTTGTTACGATCATGATGCAGTTGTTTACGTTGTTTGCTGGTCATCGGAACCAACATCCCTAAACGCTGTGGATTTGTCGGCCGTAAATCTTATCTCAAGCCCTGGTGAGGCTGGGGGACATACATAGGTAGATCCAGCGGGGGGGGGGGCAGAGAGCACCCCCTTTCCCCCCAAAAATACTTCATTTCCATAGGTTTTTTACACGTCTGCCATCATTTGCACAAATCCCTTAAAGTGCACCCCCCCCCCCTTTTCCAAAAATCAGGATCTGCCATTGACATACGTACATAGGTGTGTGTCTGTCTTCTGCCCTTGTTGGGGCAACAACATGTCTGATACGTGCGCTGTGAGGCAGACCACAGCCAACATCAGTTTGAAGTCGGATCTGGGTGACTGGCCTAGCAGACGTGGCTTAGGCCCGTACGTCTACACAACACAATGAGAAGCATGCCTAACCACGCTGTGAAGAAGTGCTGTCAAAAAGCTTACACTTATTCTTATTTCGCTCCATAAAATAGGCGGCTATCATAAACAATACATTTGAGCTTGAATTCCACTTCATATTTGTGATGATTATTCTGGTGCAATTATTATTGTATTAGTCTGGGCCATTATGTCACAAATGTAGCTAAAATGACATTGCTTGCCAAAATTGATTTTATTGTTTTTTTGTTTTTTTTCATTATTTAGGAGCCAAAAAAGATAAAAATAGTGGGGTTCAAATTTCGCTAAATCCCCAGCCCAAATTTATGGCAAAATTTCCAAAAATGGCCACCTTGGAGATATCATATACTCACCATATTAGGATATGTTGCAGTTTTCATCCTGATACCACACATAAAAAAATCAGGGCATTTTTGTTGGATCATCCTGATATCAAATGATGCCACAGTGGCATCTTTCCATAGGCATAATCTACTAGTATTGTCCTGGCATGATTTTTACGTTTTGGCTGGTACAATTGTTTCTCCCAAGACACTTAAAAAGTTATAGGAATTATTAAAATGTCACACCTACATACATAAAACTGTAGACGTAAAAAGATAAGATCACAAAGAAATTTTATTATTTTTAAACTCTAGATTTCCTTTAAATACACGTTTTGATCAGATAATGCCATATTGAAATGTAGATCAAATGAATAGTTATCTCAACCAGTGCATGTCTTGGATTGGTTCATTGTATACCATCTATGATGAGATTGTATTGAATTGATTGATGCATGTAGAGTGACTGGCCGTGTATAGGCATGCTTATAAATGTTTACATTGACATAAAAACATACCTGTTCCAATCATGATCTACACAACTTGCCATTACCATTATTTTGCAAAGTTGTAAAATTTTGAAAATTGTTGTAAATGTCACAATTTTTCTAAGTTTGAAAAAAAAAGTCTTTGTGTAGGTGCGGCATTTTACATGCAATCAATTCTTATAATTTTCAGAATAAGTGTTATTGGAAAAAATGTCATGGGCCAAAAAGCTGTAGAAAAAAAATTTGCGTCAGGGTATCAATAAATATAGAGTATCATGATGAAAGCTTTTAGTGACTGAAAAAGTGTAGAACTGCATTAAAGGCACCAAAGAAAGCGTGCAGTTTGTCATTGTATTTGTAAAGTGAATGTATTAATTTTCTTGCAGTAAAGATGCTGAAGAAGCTGCTAAGCTGAAGAAGAAAGTCAAATTAATCATCTACAACAAAAAAACTAAATATGAGAACACCGGCCAAAGTCGTCGTCCATGTAAATACAGGCTGGTCCAAAACAGAACTACAGGCCAACCACAAGATTCACCCCCAATTTCTCAGCCGAAATCCCCTACAGGGCAAGGACCATCACAGAATGGACCTTCTATGCCACAAAATGGACCATTTATGCCGCAACAAAATGGACCATTTATGCCACAACAAAATGGACACGCCATTCCTCAAGGTCCTCCACAAAACATACCCCCCATCCGGCACGGACCTCCTCTTCACAATGGACCCTTTATGAATCATGGGCCATCTCAAAATTTACCACTTATGCGGCCACCTCCAATGGGCCCATCCATGGACCAAGGTCGACCGCAAATGGGACCGTTCATGCACAATGGACCACATTTTCATCCTGATAGCCGGTTTCCCGGAGGCCCGCCCATGCAGCAAGCACGACCCCAAATGAGACCTTTCATGGCACCACCAACCTCACAATTCTCAACCCAAGACAACAACCTGTTCATGGCATCACAACAACACCCTCAGATGCAGAATGCACCCCCCATGCGCATACCACATTCTCAATTCGGCAACCAAGTGTACCAGTTCTCGGCACAACAGCATCAGTCTTGTGATCCCCGCTGTCAGCAGCTCTGTAATCCAGGAGATCACGAGATGATGATGCGGCAGCGAATGGTACAAGCTCAGCATCTAGCGCAACAATTGCAGCTACAGCGACCGCAGCAGCAGCTGCAGCAGCAGCAGCAGCAGCAGCAGCAAGGGATGCAGCCATCGCAGCAACAGAACCAAATGCAACAGCAACGGATGCCGCAGCAGCAACAGCAACAACAACAGCATCATCGATCATTGTCACCAAGATTTCGTAACATGCCACAACAATGTTTTCTACCTACACAATCCGTCCATGCCGACCAGCAAGTAAACAAGTCACAGCAGTACAACCCACACCCGTCTAACCCTCAGCAGTCTCCCGCGAAAAGTGGTGCAGATCCACAAGTGGACCAGCATAGTAATGCCTTGGCCATGTCCCAACATCAGCTACAAATGAACATGAATCCACAGCAGCCTAATATGATGTTCAGGCACCCAAATATGCCACCTCAAGCATTGCCTTTTAGTATGCGTGCAAACAGTGGTCCTCCGCAGAATGGCCTAATCAGGTCTTTACGTTAAAACTGTAAGCTATTAAAACGAGATAAAAAGTTAAAATCAAAAAAAGTTAAAAAGTTGAAAGTTGTCAGTGATGTAGAATTGTGTTTTATAAACTAGTGCTTAAGTGCTAGTAAATAAATATCTTCAACATAACAAAGATAAAATATAAATAACAACAAACTGTCCACATAACTCCTGGGCCTTACTCTGACAAGGCAGAATATTGAGAAATGTGTGAAATTGGCCTGGTTGTCACTGGGTATCATGGTGTTGAAGTGTGTTTGAAAAACTAATGCCAAATGAAATATGTACACAAAACAAAATGAAACAAAACTACATGTAGCAACAATGTATTGAATTTTATATTCACAATTTGGAAAGTTAAGATTTCCTTTAATGTTGATGTTGAAAGGACCTGTAACTGATTAGTCATTATATAACTACTGGTGCTGTTTTTAAGTACTAGATTGATAGCAAAACTGTGATAAAAATACATTGTGTAGAACTTTTTAATTTCATTTGTAACAGTATTTTAGTTGTACATGTCTTAGATATGTATATATTTTTAAGTATGACATTTTATGGTGCTAACAAAATTCGAAAATTTTGTTTGTATTGATATGCAAAATATGTAGTTTTATTTATGTAGTAAGCACTTGATTTTATGTGTCAGATAAGTAATGGTATTTTAGTACTTACCAATATGTAAATGTATATGTAAATGTTTAAGATATCAAATATAATATTGAATATATTCTACTGAAAAAGCTCAATGTCATGACTGTAGGAAAGAAACTGTAAACCACACGATGCTCATTAGGTTGATAGTTTTAAATATTTAGCACATATGTTTACCGATTGTGTTGATAGCTTAAAATTTTTGTAAAAATGTTTTACTCATTGTGTTAATTTTTTCAATTAAAATGTTTTACCCATTATGTTGATACTCTCAAATGTTCTGAAATGAATTTCTTAAATTATTACGTATATGTTATTTTTCATTGTTCTTATCATGCATGTACTCAAATACATGAAATATATAATCTAAATGAACGCTAAAGTTTGATCATTTCAAATTTCTATATGTGTTTAGATTATGTTTATTTTATTTTGTTTAAATAATTATAAGTTGTTTTATTGTCTCTGTAAGAAGTATGCATGAATTATCTTGAAATGTTAATATGGAATTCTCAATAAGATCAGCTTGAAACATTTCTAATTCTAGCCAATGTTGGCTACTCATGTAATTCTCTATAATTATGACCTCTGAGAACTTTCACGTTGTGTTAAAATGTAATAAAAGTGTGGGTGACCCATCATACCTAAGTGTGACTTGTTTCTTCGTTTGTGTTATGCACAAACAAGATGATCAAATCATTTCCACAGCTTTATATATAAATGTTGATTATTACCAGATCATATACCGGCACAGGGCTTATTGGTCACGGTTACAAATAATAAACAAAGTCCGCCATAGACTTTAAGCTAATACAATCTTCACATAAATTCAGCCAATTAAAACCAGCTATTGATCATATTACTGGCAAATAAAGCTGTGGAAATTGTGATTGCAAAGGACCGTGTAAGCTTATTTCAATAATATGAACTCCTAAAGTTTAAACAAAACACATAGATCCAACCTAAAACGGATGCCCTGGCTCTCGAGGGTGAGGGGTGGCTTACCCCAGAAAATGGTAGGGTTACAAAATCAATACCTTGAAATAATGTGCCACCATCGAGGATAGTCTAGATATCAGAGCCAAACATATGAAGCTCCGAACTAGTACAGATGCATTAATTTTCGAAAACATGAAGGTTCACTGTTTCAGTGCTAAGATTAAATTCATACAATCTTCAAAATTTAGAGGTTACTTCATAGACCACATGACAATTTCACACAGCATATACATATTTACTATTGCGGCACCTTTGATATTCAAACAATTTATGAACATAACATACATCTATTATTCATATCATACACACAAACCGTTCTATTTCCTGTCTAACTATAAATCAATACGATCATAAATAACGATACCGGGGGGGTAGTCCATTTTTTGGGTATCGAAGAAAAAGTTAACCGACACCCCCATCAACATTTTAAAAATTTGAGTGACCCCTCCCCCTCCCTCTGCTAAAGCAAAAGTCCTCTACATAGTCATTGCATTAATTAACAAATGCTAAAAACTTTTTTTTTGAAAAAATATACCTCAGCATGGTAAAAAAGTTCAGCGACTCCCCCAAAAGGAATCAAACATTTTGGACGACCCCCCCTATCATTATTTATGATCGTTCTCTAACTAAAGAATAATTTTAGCTTAGGCATAGGAGCAGTGTGTGTAACCGTCTGTACCGCTAGCCCATTGGCATGATTAGGGTAAATTCACAACCTACAACTAGTGACACCGAAGAATGTATGCCCTTCTACAAAGTCACTAATATCACCACTGATAGACAACGTGAATGTCGACACTCTTTAATAGAAAAGAGAAAATTAGCGTGGGTGTTCATAGTATTTCTATTAAAATGTGTTGGGTTGGCAATATATGTAGTGGCATCATGATGCAACACTTCTATTCATAAATGGGGCTTACACAAAGAACATTGAGAGGCTGCGTGTGTTATTGGTGAATACGTCACTAAACTCACTTCTGTTGAATACGCAGCT
>CM032665.1:20423552-20487580 GCA_019095985.1 Streblospio benedicti
TGCTACCTAAAATGGAAATAAATATCTGAAGGACGGGAGACTATTATTGCGTTTAAACACAGACTTTAAAAATGTGTATACACATACTAGTAAATTCGTGGCCGGCATGTTTGAGGCGGATTTATAAAGAAGTGAATAGATGGGGAAAAAAGACAGAAAAATGGGCATATGGGGAAAAGGACAAACAACAGGGATATGGGAGAAAAGGTTAAAAAAGAGGGGGGTGGGATTTCAATGCAGTGTAACGTGGGAAAACGCTCTAGAATTTGTGAAATTAGAGAAAAAAAATGCCCAAAAATCAGGGGTTTGGGGAAAGGGCAAGCAAATTAGGGGCGTGGAAAAAAGTCCCCCAAAATTAGACATGTGGCAAATAAGTTGAAAAAGAATTAGAGCTGTGGGATTTCTTGACCCCTTTTAATCCTTCGCATGTGTCGGCAGACGGGCGCGGACATCTGCGGCTTCATCGGCGTGACGACGGAGGAGCTGTGTCTGCGCTGGCAGCAGCTCGGCGCCTTCTACCCGTTCTCCCGCAATCACAACGCCGACGGCGAGCCCGTGAGTCACCGCTACACGCCATATCCTCGACAGACAGACATCACCTAAAGATAAGACATCCTCTATAGACGTACGTCCTCTATAGACATCATCTATAGACAGACAACCACTACAGACACATCCTCTATAAACAGACATTCTCTATAGGCAGACATCCTCTATAGACAGACGACCTTCCTGTGAAAGCCACCTCTCTCCCAAGACCACCTCTCTGTTGCGACCACCTTTCTAATGCAACCACCTCCCCCTGCCTGGCAGGCGCAGGACCCTGGGATGTGGCCGTCAGTGGCCGTGGCAGCGCGGGACGCTCTCCACATTCGGTACCGCCTGCTGCCCTACCTCTACACGCAGTTCTTCCAGGTGCACACAGAGGGTGGCACAGTTGTGAAACCTCTCTTCTTCGAGTGAGTTACATTGTTATATAGTGTAGAAATATGGTAGCATCTTATAGTATCAAAGATCTTTACAGTAAGACATTAGAAATTACTATGGTAGAGCGTCATTGATGAATGTAATATTCATTGTTTTTCTGTTGATAATCACCACTAAAATGTCCTCTATAGACATCATCTATAGACAGAGCCTCTCACCCTCCCACTGTGAAAAACACATTGGCCTGATAGCATCAAGGGTGAAGATAAACGATTTATATCAAAGGTTTTACTCTAATATACTACCCATAATGGCAGTCGTCTTTGATTTCTCAAACTCTCAAGGGTGAGATAGTGACACCCTCTGAACCACATGTGCATAAAATCTGAAGAGAAAAAAAACAGGACCCAACAATGCCTGGTTCAGCTTCAATACTCCACCATTTGCAGATCAATTCACTGCAATGTAATTAAGAGCATTTTGTTTTCACATGAAACCATGCTCTACGTGTACTTGAGGCCTCCACTTAATATTAAGTGCTATGCGAGACGCGAGAATTTCTTGAGGGTTAAAACTATCTTCTGACTCAAATAACAGAAGCCGGCATTGTGAGCGTAAGGTCTGGTGAAATGTCACCAGCAGAGAGAATACATAAACAACTTGATAGAGTAAAATGGAAGCTTGTCTTTGTGTGCCTCAACATAGTGGTCATGCTTGCTGTAGAGAAGTGAGAGACAATTAGAATTGAGTGAGGCGCATTGCTATTCCGCGAGATCTAGGCCCACATGCCTGCTAACTTCAGTGTGCTAAAGCGCAGGTAGGTTGTACGTTTACTACCTGCCCTCACAGAGCAAGACGGACGCGTGTGACGTGTTTATGTTCAAATGACAAACAACATAACCTCCAACTGGTGTCCATATTCCGAGTGGTCTCAATAAGATGTTATACTGTTAAGTTACTAACTTCCTCCGCTTTGGCATAGTGAGCTTGGAAATGTAGTCAGCAATTGCAAAAGGATGGCCAGGCTTGTTTTTTTAACGGAAGTCCTATGCAAACAGTCTGCTTGCTCCTGGCTAAAACCTACCAGCCCCCAGCTATATTGTATGTCTACAGTGCTAATAAGCTCTGATTTCTTGGTTAGGGTTGCCATTTCTGTGTGATTGAAAATAGAATGATATGCCTATGGAAAGAGGGACAGATGGCGATAGGTGGATGGAGAGAAAGGGAGAGATGGACAGAGAGAAAAGAGAGATGGAGGGTGGGAGGGTTAGAGATTGATGGATATATATGGAGAGAGTAGTTGTATAGATATGGAGACATTGAGAGAGAGAGAGAGGAGAGCTGATGTGGAAAGAGGAGAGAGCTGGGGATGGAGAGAGGAGAGAGCTGATATGGAGAGAGGAGCGAGGTGAAGGAGAGAAGAGAGCTGATGTGAAGAGAGGAGGGAGCTGCTGTGGAGATACGAGAGAGCTGGGGATGGAGAGATGAGAGAGCTGATATGGAGAGAGGAGAGAGGTGAAGGAGAGAGGAGATAGCTGATATGGAGAGAGGAGAGAGGTGAAGGAGAGAGCAGAGAGCTGATGTGAAGAGAGGAGAGAGCTGCTGTGGAGATACGAGAGAGCTGGGGATGGAGAGTGCAGATAGCTGATTTGGAGGGAGGAGAGAGCTGGTATGGAGAGGGGGAGAGGTGATGGAGAGAAGGAGAGAGCTGATGTGGAGATAGGAGAGAGCTGGGGATGGAGAGAGCACAGACAGGTTGTGGAGATAGGAGAGAGCTGGGGATAAAGAGAGGAGAGAGCTGGCGATGGAGAGAGGAGAGAGCTGATGTAGAGAGAGAAGAGAGCTGATGTGGAGAAAGGAGAGAACTGATGCGGAGAGAGGCAAGAGCTGGTGTGGAGATAGGAGAGAGCTGGCGATGGAGAGTGGCAAGAGCAGATGTGGAGAGCTGTAGCTGTTTGTGTTTGTGCTGCAGGTTCCCGTCTGACGAGGCCGCTCTTGGGCTGGACGAGCAGTTCCTGTGGGGCGACGCCGTCCTCGTGTCGCCCGTTGTCTACGAGGTAAACAACATAACATCCGTCACCCATCGTGTACAAGATAAAACAACATAATGTCCCTTGTTGTCCATCCCTTGCGAGGTAACGCTCCATAAAGTCCTCTTGCTGAGGTAACGCACCAAAACGGACTCATGCCATCCATCGTCTATAAGGTAACATACCAAAATGTCCTCATGTCATCTACGAGGTAAGGTGTGTAACTGTGTGTCAATTGCATCTGGTACTGGTGTTTGTTTACATAGATTTGTTAAGACACAGAGGACACGAATTCTCACACACAGAACTGTATGAGCCAAATAGATTCTACAGCCTGTCTGCCAACAACAGCCACGGGTATAAAATCCAAAATGTCAAACTTCTGATGTTCAGACTTTTATTGCATTAACTTTGAAAACGTCTTAAAACCCACACCCACTGGCAGTTTCAAATGACATTATCAAATGTCACATAACAATACGTCAGACATGCTTTTACTTGCATCTGTGCATCATATCAGAATTCAGTAAGCGATCGTTCACAAATGACGTCACTTCATTTTTGGCCTTTATTACCCCCCCCTTGTCACCTTTCGTCATCTTTGGTAAGTGACGTCATCTTTGCCCCCCCCCCCGCGCAACATGGTTTCGCGATGGCATGACATTTAACATTGATTTAACTGTGCCGTTATATAAATACTTTTGAGTATATCTGCCCATAATTTAGACATAATTTTACAAATGTATTTAGGATATAAAGCAAACATTGCAATGTGATCTCAGCTAGTAGATATATCACAACTCACTTATCATGTCAGAAAGTAATTTCAAATACTGTTAAATAACTACTTTTTTTCTTCAAAAGGTGACATCATCCAAGTGCTAGACGCCGCCCCCTGTCACCTTTCGTCATCTTTCGCTATACCCCCCCCCCGCCCCCTGCCAGGGGACGTCATTTGTGAACGATCCCTAACGAACTGCAAGATCCAACTCTTTAAAAAGTTTAGTTGTGAAGATTTTTTTTACTGTGAGATAGATGAGAATTACACTGAGATTTACGAGAGAACGATCCGTACACAATTCCATAAACATCGTTGACGATGGCTACAAGGCTTCGACTGATTGGGAACTGTAGGAACCTCGGTCTAAGGTTCACACTTGACGCATGCAAATCAGAGAATTTCAAACTCCTATTCACATATTTTGATAAATATGCAACATTGCCATGTCGTGTAGAGCACAGAATACTGTAAAATAAAATTATGTTGAAAGTGCTGTATGTGACCGAACTAAAGCCCCGTTGTTGCATGGTTTCAGGGAGCCCGAAGTGTGGACGCCTATTTCCCAGAGGGGAGGTGGTATGACTATGCAACGGTAAGTAGGCCTACATCGCATCATTCAACACCTGCCACAGTTTCACATGCATTATAACAGCCTAGATAATAACATCTTATCTACAGTGTATAATGAGATAAGGAGACCTAGTGCTCTAGGTGAATGTAAATGTGAATGTCAGAGTTTATGGTGTACTATCCAGGAGTACTGCTCAGTCGACTGAATTACACCAGGTCATTGGCGTCTTTGACACTCAATTTTTACCTTTCTCTACTCCCTGCGTAGCATACCACACTAGCTGCATACAGTATTTGCTGTTGTAGCGCACATACCCTAAATACTCACGTAAGCATTCACTCGCCTGACCTCTAACAATATCACGTGTAGGTAGATCTAGGTAGCACGGAGCAGTGTGCAACCTGTTAGAGGTAGGTTGGCTCAACAACCATCACCAGACCCGACTGGTCACTAGTTCAACTCCCTATCCATTCGCCCACGGAAGCACACATAATACATAGATAATAGCATACAATAGCACACATCAGCATAGATAATATTTGATTTGCGTACATCCCCCAGGGCGCGGAGACGCCGGGTGGCGGCACCGTGACGCTGCCCGCGCCGCTGGACACCGTCCCCGTGCACTTCCGCGGCGGCTTCGTGCTGCCCACACAGGTAGGACTCCACGCGCTCTACTCATGTACGGTTCGAATAGTTTGACGCTTTAGCCACTATACGTTTGAGCTAGTTTGAAGCTTTTATTCATTATAAGCTCGTTTGACCATCTGCCATCATCATATGTCACGGCTATATAAGCAGTGCCCCTAATATTAATAGATCTGTGGACCTGCAGTACACAGAAATCGTCTTTTTTTCTTTTTTAATTCATCCTTTGATCTCTAAATATGAAATTTAGCTTGGCTGCTAAAAGTTGTACTTTTGACTTCGTTTTTTTTTATTGACGATATTCAAAATCCGTTGGCGCACTTGTGTTTGTTGAGCTTCAGCCTGTAATACACCAATGGTCTGCTCCTAAAGTGAGCATTTACTTGATTCTGAAATAACCCCTGGATGTGTACTCGTGTATACAGTGTGACCTTTTGTAGCAGCTCCAAAACCTTTTATAATTTGAATACAGTATTGAATAACTTTAACTAGTTGCACTTTGGGGAGCTTTTTCATTGACGATTTTCAAAATGCGGAGGCGCAGCAGGCGCCCAACTATAGTGAACTTTTGATTGATTCTGTGTACTGTGTCTGCAGCGTCCGTCCAACTCGACGCTGTTCTCGCGCTCGCTTCCGCTCGGCCTCGTGGCGGCGCTGGACGCCGACGGCGAGGCGCGTGGACAGCTCTTCTGGGACGACGGCGACAGCATTGGTACGTACAGGACAGGACAGGACAGGACAGGACAGGGCGAGACATGACAGGATGGGACAGGACACTACAGCAGGACGGGACAGGACGGAAAGAGGAACGGACAGTATAAAACAGCGCAATACAGTAGCGTACAGTACCATTGTTATGTATGAAATACTAATGCATACATATCCAACTACCATGTAGTCCAGTACATTACAACATTACAATACAGTACTGTGTAATATAATACAGTACGCCACAATACATTACAATACAATACAGTACAATATAATACGATACAGTACAATACAATACAATAGACTTTTCATAGCGCGGGCGAGGATATGATGTATTTAACTCAGATTACAGCTAGGAAGTAATGACTTGTGTCAACGGTTCTCCTGAACAATTCCCATTATAGCTGTGGATTATTTGTGAGGAAATATAAGCAATTATATACTGGAGAGAAAATAAAGCATTATTGTAATTGCCATCAGCAGGGACTCGAAACCGACATTTGTTATTGTTTGTTTCAGAAACGATTTCAAACAAGGAATACTTTCTGGGAAAATATGACGTCAGCGAAGTAAGTATGATAATTACTGTGAATATGCTATTGGCACTGTTTTTATTTTATTCTTGTCCATACAACTGCTTTCACACCTATAATGAGTGATATTTAAAGACAACGGCTAAATAATACGACTAATAAAATCTCCAGTCAGTTGTTTTTCCACGTTCATCAAGGTCTTTAAAAACAAGACATTTCAATTTTAATGTAATGTCTTTTTAATGCTACTTATTCATCACATGGATTATACTTGAATGTGTATGTATCTCCTAATTTAAAACTTAAATATATTTCACGTTTATATTCATAGTTGCTGAAAGTACCGGATTTCTCTACTTGCATCCCTGCCTTTTGTTAGTAGCTGCCAATGTATAGTAGCCATACATACATATAGCAACCATACAATACTACTCATATGGGTTGTTCCCAATCAAAAACCAACCTGAAAACAACACATTTCAATCCACAACGTCCCCTGCTGCAGGGTTCTCTGACAGGGCGTGTTGAGGAGGATGGCTTCCCCGGCGTCTCCGCCCTCACCATTGACGACATCGAGGTTCTAGGCCTCACCGAGGACGTGACGGCCGTCACCATCGACGGCGAGGACTTCCAGGACTGGACATACGACAGCACCAACAGGGTGAGAGGGCACATTGTGAAGGGCATGCTCTGGGGTTTAACAATAAGGGACACTATTTTAGGTCCATTCTCTTTTTCCCTCTCTCTCTCTCTTTCTCTCTTTCTCTCTCCACCTCTTTCTCTTTCTCCATATATCTCTCTCCGTCTATGATCTCTCCATCTCTCTCCATCTCTCTCTCCATCTTTCAATCTTTCTCTCTATCCATCTCTCCATCAGTGTGTGTGTGTGTGTGTGTGTGTGTGTGTGTGTGTGTGTGTGTGTGTGTGTGTGTGTGCGTGTGCGTGTGCGTGTGCGTGTGCGTGTGTGTGTGTGCAAGCAAGTTCATACCACTGTAATGACATAGCTGAAGACAGGTTTTACAGCCCTAAGCTTCCATTTGACTTGTTCAAGTGGCCCTAACGGGACTCGAACTCACACCCGCAATGTTGTGAGACCAGAATGATACCATCATTCCAAGCAGCTCATCATCATCAAACTCATTAGAATAGTTCAGGAATCTATTACAATGCAAATGAGTGGAGTCAGCGATCGATCAGAATGTAATCTGTAATATTAAATTAATAATAAACTAGACAATGACTAGATTTTCTCACAAGCAGTTCAAAGTCTGTACTGACTACAGGAGACGGGGATTCAATGAGCCTAATTACAAAATATCCATGTTATGTTTTTGCGTGTCTGGCATAATTGATATATTAAAATCTAGACTGAAATTGTAATAATATAATGGCAAATTTGATCAGTGCGAACGTTGAAATTCACTTGGGGAAAATGACACTCATCGTCTTGCTTGTTATTTTGCTAACTCATGCCCCTCGAAATCTCCCTCCTTTAATCTAATATGAACTTTAAAGAACATAATTACATATTTGAAATGCTCAAGTTTTTCTATGAAAACTTGGTGCTGAAATGGCCCAGAATGCACCCGAGAGCACATAGAATTTCAAATTTCCCGCCGTTGGAGCTCACCCCCAGACCCTCCTACCACGTGTGCTATAGAGAAACTTTCCTCTCCTCCATCCCCCCCCCCACACACACACTGGATCTGCCCTGTGCAATACCAAGGCCTACTCGGGTTCCATAATCGCGGATGTGTGACACCAGCACAGTGCCCCACTGACTGCTGTCTGTTTGTGACAGTTGACATTATAAAGCAGAACTATAACACTGTCTTACACTTATTTTTACTACATTTCAGAAATTAACCCTCCAGAACGCTGGAATTTCTGCCAACAGCGACTTTGTCGTGTCGTGGGCCTAAAGAGTTAACCGCATCACCCCAACAAAGGGTCGCTGTACCATTGTGCCACTCACTGTATGGTACATGTACAATAAACCTGTGACTTGCGTGCAGGACATGTAGGCTTCTTATTTCACAGCTAAACCTTTCACATTTTTACACTCTCAAGAGCACTATGAATAGAACAAAGCACAAAGACACTTGTATAATACTTTTTGCCATTTGATGGAAGACAATGAAGCAAAGCATAGGGCACTGCACCCTTTATGTTATGACACATGAGCTAAAACTGATGACAGAAATAACAGGGGAACCTCCCAGTAGGACCACCTCCGCACAGAGACACGTCTATGATCAGACCATTTCTCAAGGTCCCAAAGCGTCATATATACACACAGTCCCTTTTTAATAATACGTCTGTGTTTCCCAGTGCTTGCGGATACCTTTTCAAACTTCTCTCTCTCGTCGTTGGTAGAAATATGCTTGCTAAGTCCCTAAGTCCCTATTTAATCTTCCACATATATACTACCCCTGGTGGTAAACACTCTCCACATTGTCTTCACACACCCGGTCTTCTCTAATGGGTTCTCATTGAGGCGATTGAAACCTATGCAGCTTTAGGAAGAAACGAGGGTAGTCTATACATTACAAAATGGGCGTGAATAATTAAAACTATAGAATAGTAGTTAATAAGCGAAAAGGGCAGTTATAAGCGTCTATGTTTAGACTGGAACAATATGTATTGTTTTGTTATTACCAGGTAGTTTTCACAAACAACACTTTATTTGCCATCCCTAACAAGGTGACGTCATAATGAAAAATAGAGGGTGTTTATTCTCATTGTGGACAGAGCAATACAGTCCACGGCGTGTATGTTCAAAATGCGGCCAATATTAGTATACATTTACTACTGGATTTTGCTGGATTTTGAGACATTTTATCAATCTTGTTATTAGACAAGAAAAGAAATGATTGGCTCATGCTTTAACATCGCAAGCTAACAATGCTAAACGTGTGAAAACAAGTCTAGTGTAGTATACAGGGTGGAACGTCAATATAGATCACTCGAGAGCCCCCCACCCCCACCCCCCACCCACCCACACACCCTCACCTCCCGAAGTGAGTTAATTTGGCTCCAAGTGGTCTCACTAGAGAGATGGTCTCTTGTAGGTGGTTTGAACTCATCTCTTTTTGAAGTTTTGGAACTGGCAAAAATGTTTAACTGTTGGGGTGGTTTAACTGTAGAAGTGGTACCTATAGAAGGTTATGCAGTATGCAATTTGAAAATCAACACACGTCGCAAATTTGTGTAACACCTGCTTGCAAACATTCATCACAAATCCACATTTATTAAGACATTTACTGATAACTAACAACTCCTTTATGTTGATGAAATTGAAGTATTACGTTATAAACCGTTGTCTCAGAAAATTTGTTGTCCTACACTTGTGTATTGGTTACAATTCCAAAGCCTATTCTTGAAGTGAGGCGTCCATCTTGCTCTGAGGGGCCAGGTAGTAACTGTACATGTACAGCCTTCCTGTGATTTAGCACAGTGATGGGACACGTTTTCAATAGAAACTAAATGGCAACATGACGAGTATTGTGTTCATCTGACCGTTGCTATGTTACCAGCAGGTGTTCATATGCATTCACAGTCTTATTCTGAACTAGAAAACCGGCAATGAAGACTACCCGTATAATAAAGAGATTACCTCTGTAAAACGACAGCTGTTTGTTCGTGATAACAAACCCCTTTAAACAGACGATCATGAGCCTCCATAATGAGACCACCTTTGTATTTAGAGACAAGGAGGCACTCTGAATACCAAGGTTCCGCTGTGAACATTCGACGCCCAAAACCGAAATGCCGCTATCGTGAGCCATTTGAACAATACGATAGTAAATATTCGCAACTATCTAAATAAAATGTCAAAGCAGATAGTGCAAGTGTGTACAGGAGTGCTACTCGCCAGCTTTACTCAGAAGAATTAAGTATTAGCATTTGTATCCAAGCTGTAGCCCGTCGTAATGCCTGAGGAAGTTCTGAAGGCACAAAACTTTACAAGAAATTAAATGTGCCAAAAGGACCTCTGTTGTTTCACGGAGGAATGTTTATTTCTTTTGGATATTAGTAGTTTCATGAACAAACAGACGAATGCACATTTCATATGAACACCTATTATATTAATATTTTTGTCTACAGTTTACAGCATTTGCTATTGTCCTGTAACTTTATCGACAGTAATTTTCCAGCTATCAAATATGTAAATCTACTGACCGATCATGATTTCAATTGCAAAGATAATGGGGTGGGGGTAAAGAGAACGTTCTCATATAAAATGCATTCCATCCATTAATGCATTCCATCCATTGAATAAAAATCTACGCCTATTATCGTTTATTTACACAGCAAGCAAGACGCCAAGAGCAACAAAGCCTTGGTCTCACCGGGGCAAATGGTGTTGCCGAATATTTACAGTAGCTTTCCCCCACATCTCACTTCCTTAAAATCCCACAGTGCCTCGTTTTTTACCTTTCCGCACAACATCCCATTTCATCATACCCCATTTAACAAGCTTACAAAGACATCAACATCATGAGCGATACGGGTGTGAGCTTGGCTGTGGATGCTCTTGCCCCACCACAGACATAGATTGTCCACCGTATATTTTTCTACCGTGTCATAAAAACATTTCGGAATAAACATTGGTGACGGTTAGACTTTTGGCTTTAGATGGACATTGGTGACTGTGAGACTGGGGCTTTAGACGGACATTTGTGACTGTGAGACAGGGGCGGCCGTCACCACCAAGTGGAGATAAGAGACATCAATGCCTGAGCTGACATCACTCACCATCAATCAGCTTTTCTCATTTCATCGCCTTCTGGGGCTGGGCGTAAAATAGTAGATGATCCATAAAATCATTAGCTACTCCACGTTCACACTTCGACTGTGATTCCATTAACGGTTTGCAGTCTGCAGTTTTCACACAAATACTTAGGCTTATAATATACAATGAAATAGGTGACAAAGTGTCATGTTTAATGCAATTTTCCCTTCCTCATCCCACTTCCTCGAAATCCCATATCTCTCTTTTTTTGGCCTTTTCCCCCACATCCCACAAATTTTAAGGTGTTTTCCCCACATCCCACTTCCTTAAAATCATACACCCCTCTTCTTCTTGCCTTTCCCCCACCACATCCCACTGCCTTACAAACCTGCCACTTACACTCCTACATGTATGTCTCTGTCAGCGTTCTGTCATATATAATATATGGGTCAAATCAATACAGCACTGGCTCAATGACGCCGCGTGCATATTTACATGGCCATTGTTTTGTGCCTATCAAAGTAAACA
Source organism: Streblospio benedicti (assembly GCA_019095985.1). NCBI lineage: Eukaryota > Metazoa > Annelida > Polychaeta > Spionida > Spionidae > Streblospio > Streblospio benedicti. The sequence continues at coordinate 20,435,017 of CM032665.1, forward strand.
TCCATCTAATGCGTTTTTGATGTACAGTGAAATGGCAACCATGAGGCAATGATGACAACCGAACACAACCTGTCCATAGGCCTTATTGTGTCAGAATTACCGTGGTTTTTGCTATGGTTTCATATACATGCTGTTTTCATGTTGCTGACACTATGCTTTTCAGATGTGGTCTTAATAAGGCGGTGGATATTCTGCTGTATGAAATACGGCAGAACCATCTGCATATAGACCAACAGAGAAAAACTGACTGCAAGTGGTCTCAATAGAGAGTTAGTTGGAGGTTTGCAGTTGTCTTATAAAGTTTTGAGACCAAAGAAATAGACTTATTAGAGAGGTATCTAGGGCTTGACCAATAATTTGTGTCGGGAAAAATAATGCAATGATTTAATGTGGCCTGACCAATAGTTTGTCAAAAGTTTGCTGTCTACGGCCCTGTATAGTAGTCTCAATATTGAGGTGGTTCCAATAGAGATGTGGTTCCAATAGAGGGGCGGTCTCCATAATGCTTACATGAGTACTGCAAATTCCACTCCACCGTGTCAATGTGTCTCAATTTGTGAATAATTAATCAAGGTCTGTAGCTATATTGTATAAAATGCACATGTTTATTTAGTGGTTTGTATCATGGCATTGCTAAAACCCGTGTCACACAGGCTAAATTCGGGGGTGGCGTACTGACATCGGATTAAAACAAGGCAAAATATTCCACAACGCTCACGACGTGTTCAAAATACCGGCGACGTAAAAAGCCAGGGAATAAATCGGCCGCCGATCAGCTGCCATACAGCAGAGCGTCATTAACAGTACGTCATCAGTGCGCTGCGTATTGGCACCAGAATGATATCGTATCAATACTCAGTCTTCTATGAGGTCCCATTCTGCTTTGTACTCTGCCGATACGATGCCAATAATTTCATACTAAGTTTACAGTATTCAACTGAAATAGAAGCTCCTTTGTGGCATTTAAAGATTTTGGAAATGCCAAAGACGTGAAACTTGATTTTGAAATCAACTTGATGGCTGGTAAAGGACGACCTTCTTATTTCACTTGGATTTCATAAGCAAAAGAAACATGTTTTGTACAGTGTTTATGATAGCCAAGTCCTAATAAATACTGATAATGGTGTGCATGTTCACTTCACTTGCATCTTCACTCTAGCCTGACAGCCACTTCTCCACCAACCTGTTCTTGGAACACTCTGCTCTCCATTAAGCCTCAGTCCCACAGTCACGAACATACAACAGCAAATGGTTATATGATATTACACTCAGTAACTTGATTCTAACTAAAATAGAACACGTCTGTGACTCGACAAAGCGCCAATTAACAGTGCTGATTCGGTTTCAATATTTGGGACTGCTTGACCCTAGCTTAGCAATATGGGTACAATGTAACGACTGGTATAATAGTGCAGACTCATCTGTCCAAATACATAACTTATTACCGGTACTTCAAATAAGCATATTCACAAGAGCCGTAAGTATTAGTTGAAACTTACAGGTGTCTCTGCATCGTTTAAAGTAACACACTGTATATTCGTGTGCTACGTCTGCAGTTTGGAGGCGGCAGCATTGTGTGACATGGGCTTAACACTCGCGAAGCGACTTATTTAGTGCTGCATTGTAGCGGGTAATGCTGGCCGTGCATCATCGTCAACAATCTGCAGATTGATTTCATCAAAAGGCGCCCAGCTTTATGGCTCTAATTACACTAGCTTTTCCGCCATAATGGGAGTGTTGTGCGCACACCAGTGCGGCCTGGTGTGCTGCTGTATAGTAGTGTTTTTGGCCATGAAATGTGAGGCAGAGCGTAGTAACAATTCTGCGGGAAGAGCAATGTTTCCTAGTGGGTCTTAAAATGTAAAAACAAGTTTATTCACTTAGCTTTGAAGCATTGGTGGTGCGTGTGGGGTGTGTGGGTGCGTACGAGTTCCAGTGACTAAGAGGTCAACTTGTCACTTCTGGGTAGTGATAGCCGAGCCCCAAACTAACACCACGTCTCCGCGGAAACCACCTCTATGGCAAACTCCATCTTTCACAATCTCAAACCTTCAAAAAGAGAACTCCGAAAACATGTACAAAGGGACCACTCCTCTGTTGAGACCTCTTGTATACGAAACGACAATTGATCGAGGTTCCAAGCCCTAAAAAAGAAGCCAAAAAAAAGAAAGACCATCGGTTGGTTTTACTGGAATGTTCTACTGCACACGTTCCCATCTGCTGTGATGGGCGGATCCTAATCAACGAGCCCATGTACAGACCGTGCGGCCCTGACCCCGCGGTGCGGGCCTGTGTATACAGTCACATCTATGTTATAGTGCTCTCGCCAACATCCACACCAGGTCATTGGCACCATCCTTGCCACACTGTCATTCACTCTCCATAGAGAGTTTTGTTCCTGTTGTCACTGATGAGAGCCGGTGCGCTCACCAATCTCGAGAAATCTCTGGGTCATCCCTCCTCCCTTGCGAAAACCCAGATATGCCAGTGCTGCTTCCATGCACTGAATCTCTCTTTTATATCATTGCATGGTAAAACCTACAGTGACTCTTGCGATGAATCCAGCTTTAATTCAACACCAACTGTCAGTTTGGCTTCATAATCATATTCTGTCAGTTTGGAATCATAATCTCAGTAGCGGCGGCAGCCCTGGAAGAGAGGCGATACATTGTTGACTCATTGTTGAGGAGTTTTCGGCTATTCTCATGACAAGTGTACATACATGTAGCATAGGGCGCATACGTACCTTCAAATGAGACCATCTCTCTGCTAAGACCACTTGTAGAAAGCGACAGTAGGCATATCCCAGCTTCAATATAAGTGTGAAAAGGCACCTATGCAGTGTGCGAAATATATAATAAAAAATTAAACTTTAGTCTTCTGAAAATGTTTGAACAACAAAAAGGATACAAAAAAAGCAAAAACCAAATGAAACTAAGTACCATTGCGGCCTAAACCCCCAACTTCACTTATAACCGATGCTAGCTCCAGATGCTCAAAACGACTACAGAAATGAGAAAACAATATAGTCACCCTTTTAACAGTGCCTCGTGTGCATATTTTGTGTTTAAAATTTACGGGATTGTCTAGAATAACGGTCTGTGACGTTTCTAATGGACTGGATGATCAAGTAGGCTTATGGAATCATTTGGAATTACCACACCATATTACGGTAACATCTTTATGAACATGCCAGGAATGCCACATCCAAGCCGAAAGACTTTACAATGATCAAGTTAACCCTCCAGATCACCCAGAAAATGAAAAAGATGATCCAAATCAACAACTCATTAATCCAAAACGGGAGCCCACATACCGAAACATGTCAAAATCACTTCTCCAGAGAAGTGATAACTATTTTTGGGCCAGTGCCAGGCAGAAGTGTGTCATATCTCCGCAGAAGAGAGCATTAATCATGGAGCATCGTGAACAACCCTATTGTTGGAACAGATGTTTCTGTTTCACGCTTCCATTGTTTCAGATTGTAACGGCGGCACTTACGGTTTCATCTGTCAACTATAATCTTCACAAAGCAGCAGCAGACGAGGACACAGTTAAGCAAAAAGGCCCAGAACCAACCATGATTGAGACCAGAACACCCACATCCACTTCGAAATGACACTAAGCTTCTGGTGTCTTCTTGAGCACCTGGAGCTAGCATCGGCTAGGTGAAATGAGGGGGTGGGGTGTAACAAACATTGTCATTTGCACAGTGTTATTTTCACATAGGCTAACAGGTGTTGGACACACATTACTGGTTAATATCTGTTTGTTCCTGCAAATTACTAATATAGCAAAACACTGGGTACATATGACTATTGATCGAGGTCCCAGATCATCATTTAGAGGTAAAGAGACGACTCTAAATGTATACCAGTTGAGACCAGTCCCATGGGTGGTCTAATGAGAGAGGTTCCACTGTAGTACGTGGGCATGTTCGGCAAAGAAAAGTAAAGTGTATATTAAGTTCAAGTTGATAACACACATTTCTTGAGCAGCAATAGCAGCAGTATGTTCAATAGTTGACATTTAACGCTGCAGGCAGAAGTGTCATCTTCGCAAAATGCAGGCGAATTTAAGAAAAACGTGATATTCATTATATTGCGAATTTCTACATTATGCGGTTACACAAAATGTGATTTTCATGGCATTTTCTGTTTTATTCTGAACTAGACGAGATGTGTTTTAAGAAAGTTGGCTACTTTAAGCAAGGGGCACATTTGATCTTGCGGGCGTGCTGGCCGCAATGCGTTTTGAGGTGTGCGGTGTCCACGGCGTTTTCCGCATGCATTGACAAACGTACAGTTGAGGGCACATAAAAATCCAAGGCAGCGCGGGCTCCGTGAGTTACGAGTATGTCGGCACTGGGAATGGTATTATTGAGGTGGCCTGGGATCAACATGCATGGAACGTGCTTGGTACTGGCGTACAACTTACGTTGTACGCACCGTGTGATTACTTAGTACCGCATTCGCACATTCATGGTACAGGGAACGCACGGCGCCAGTACTGTGTCTGTACCCACAACATGCGGCTAAATGCTTTGCATATCTTGGACATCCTGTGTGCGACCATCGCACTTCCTACTTAAGGCCAGACCACTGCTGACATTGGTCGCAGAAGAAGTTTGGCATGACAAACTTCTTCTGCGGCCATCCTACGGCCAGAAAGACCCCCCTGCGATTGCCTTACTTAACACTCACGGATCTTTACATCGTTGGTTTTCACGGCTTGATCACTCAGATCCACTCACACTGCCTTTTACAAGTCCGTGTTCATACCACTGCGTATATATAGTCGTGAGATATGACGATGTGTTCTTTATGATATCCATAAAGCAAGGGGCACATTTGACCTTGCGGGCGTGTTCGCCGCAAGGCGTGTTGAGGTCTGCGGCGTCTACGGCGTTTTCCGCATGCATTGACAAAAGTGCAGTTGTGGGCACATCAGCACGGACTCAGTGGTTATGAGTATGTCGGCACAGGAAACGGTTTTATTGCGAGGTCGTGTGATCAACATGCAGCCAACGTGCGTTGTACAACTTACGCTCTACGCACAGTGTGATTACAAAAGTACGGGATTCACACGTTCATGGTACAGGGAACGCACAGCCCAAGTACTGTATCTGTGTCAACAACGTGCGGGTAAATCCTCTGTGTTTAACGTACGGTATCCGCACTGCCTCCTTACGATCAGACCACTGCTGACAGTGGTCGCAGAAGAAGTTTGGCATGTCAAACTCTTCTTCTGCGGCCACTTTACGACTTTACAAAATGCTGCCATTGTTACACTTAACACTCACGGATCTTTACAATCTTCATACGTTTTTGGTGGTGGACTGGCTGTAGACAGCCCTTGCAGCGTAGTGTGCCCTATGCATCGTTTTTTGGTCGAAGACTGGCAGTATACTGACCTTGCGGCGTAATGTGCCCTACGCATTATATTAAGTGCGCGTACATTGAATGCTTGCTACAATTATAGGTGACTTGTTCACGAGAATACACATTATTCTATATGTTGATTTACAGCAGATATTACAGATATTAGTTAAATTTATGAAGAGCTACAAATACAGTACTGATCAGTAGGCCTACTACGGCAGAAGTGAGCTAATGCTCGGACAGTAAGGTATGTAAATATGATTACATTGAGATAATGTTGAACATGGCACTTTGAAGAGTGCTCAACCATGTGAATGGTAGCGATGATAAAAATTTTCTTGTTATCATTGAGTTTCCAAACGCATTTTCTAAGAGCTGTTTAGAAACGTTTTCCTTCGTGTTTGAAGCTAGCCACATGTTTTTTTTTATTTTCTTTTAAAGGATGTATTTGTGAGTCCAATATAGGTCCCTATTTGATTAAAATGCCATGTTTGTATTGTGCCAATTTTAAGTCCTGTCAGGACTGATGAGTGAGTATATTATGCTCGTGAAAATGTGTATGTAATGAGATAATGTGAAATACTTGAACTCGTTCATTTTTTATCATCGCTACTAATACGGTGGAAAGTTGTCCCACTTGTAAATTACCCGACAAATTTTTGTTCCATTTTATTTCATTAATCTTTTACAACTGTTTGCAAGACACGTTAAAATGAAATTTAAACCTTACAATTTCAGTATCGATATGTTATAGATCTGAAGAACTTTGGATGGATCTTAAAGTGAAAGAAATAATTAGCATATTAGAAAATGTATGTATATGTTCTTACAAAATCCAGATTCATACACACAATTTGAAGAAAGCCTAAAGTTAGCAGTCAGTCATGTGGCCCATTAATTCATTGATTGCTTATGGAGTGGGGCAGGCAATCTCTGAAGAGCAGTACTGTTAATGCCCAATCGTTTGGACTGAAATATATCACAGGTAGCAGGCGTTTGCTGCGATTATAATTCTTTGTTTCTTCTTTCAAGCACGTGCACGTGTCTGGTTCTGTGTTACACATTTCCGTAAGTTTTTAAGACAAACATTAGTGCGTATTTTATGTCTTTGTGCTCTCATTTCACTGAAATGTAACAGGAGCTCAGTACAAGTGCACAGAGTTCCTCTCCCCGCCGCGGCTGTTCACCTGCTGTGGGGGTCGGTTGTTTTTGTACTCGTACAGTAAACTTCGATTACGTCAAACGTATATATAAGGAGGCAGGTGACATAAAACCTGATATCAAGTGTTTCAAAGGAGAAACAAACACACAATGATACATGTGATACCAAATACACTTGGCATCTGAAGAAAGTGTCATGCAAATGCAAATGCATCCACGCTGTGCACTGACACTGTAAAACGTTAGGTTACGGAGTTCAGGGGTATGTGTGTGTGCTAAACTGTGAACTCTCGTTTATACGCGAGATTTCCGTACTCACTTAAGGCTCAGTCTCCACCAGTCAGACCCGATGTGTTAGCAGCATCTTGACAACCCGGTGAAGTCTCGTGGTTTCACGCCGTGACGACCTGTATGTCGGTACTTGTCCGCACTTTCAGAGACGTGACACGTTACTTATGATACACGTTCATGACGTTTATACACACAAGTATCCCCTTCAGGGAAATACCTGAGGCCACATCTTGGACAAATTAAAAAAAATACATTGTATGTCCTTGAAGAGAATACTTATGTTGAGAAATCTTTAAATAGATCCCAAATTATAGTATTCTTCAAAGTTTGACAGGCTTCCAAATTTAGTCTTCCTGAAATATAGTTGAACGAATACTGAAAGACGATTTTAGAGGTTGGCTTCAAGCATAGAGTAAGGCGACAATAACCATCAATGACACCATCTTTAATATCCAAAATCAAACACATTAAAAGAGATTATCGAAACACAGGTCTAAAATACAAAAGATGACTATACTAGTGCCATAATTCATCGACATCGCCTTTTGTCCATAACTTTCATGAATCATTTCAGTAACTTCATGATGTCTATACAAAGCACATGGTCTCATTTTTGGGTAATATGTTTTCTTTCTATGCAATAGTTTCAAAATGTTTTAGTTTTACTTAAGCTTTTAAGCTCTACAGAGCTCTTATCAGAAATATTAGGATTTTAGACATATTTCATATTTCTAAACTCCAATCAACTGTTGATTACTACCCTGTAGAGCTGAAAGTTTATATAAAACAATGGATGGTATATCAACTGACGTGCACTCTTTGATAAAACTAAACCATTTTGGAAATTTTGTTACATTTCAACACTTTAACATAGAAAGAAAACATAGTAGACCTACCAAACCTGATTCCTTGAATCACCACAGAGGGCCGCCGCCGCCGCCACTTGACCCCCGCGCTTCCCGTCGTTGACATTCATCGCCGCCGCACAAACTGTGTCTCTCTGTCGATAGTGCAATTGTTTGTAGCCGCCTGGTGGCTGATTCTGGTACTACAATAGTAATAATCGTGTATACGGCTGTCCGTTACAGATGGAGTTTACAACACGGCTGTCGTCTGTTACAGGGGATCAGACTGCAGCCAGATTGTAAACTAGAGCCTATGTCAGACTTTCTGGTATACCATGCAGACGGCACTCGTAGCAGCATTTCCTGCTGTGGCCCCTTATTGATGACGACCGTCACCCAGGCAGCTGTGGCTGTCAGGTTACAGCCCGACCTGCAACGCGGATGCTGCTTTAGAATACACCAACAGCGCAGACAGTGGAGGCCTAATATTTAAGCCAATGTAGCCATTCAATTTAACATCTCTTTTTAATTATCCAGGTTTCAAAGAACCTCTCTACGTATCTCTCACTCGCTCACTCACTCACGCACGCACGCACGCACGCACGCACGCACACACACACACACACACAAACAAACTCACACACGACCGCCAAATGGGATTTTAATACAGACAATCATTTCAATGCTTCAACTAAAGTTTAAACCATTATTTCACTTGATATCATTGGGAAAACTTAATAAAGCTTTCAACCAGTACTGTGGTCTTGTTCACTACTATGACACCAATATGAATGTTCACTATGAACATACACTATGGCCTAGTTTACTGTGACACCAACAGATGGCGTCTCTCATCAGGGTCTCCTGTTCAGGATCCAGTGAAATAATGGTTTAAACTTTAGTTGATGTTATACAACCTGGATAGATGAATCTACATAAATCCATTTCAACGCTCATAACCACGACTTTCGCCGCCCCAGGAGTGGATCTCCTGACCGAAAGCTTGTGGCATCGCCTTCGCCCAGAACTAAGCCAAATGAGATGCGACATGGCATATTGTCTAGCACATATACGGAAGCTATCTATAGCGCATTCGACGGAAATAAACACACGCTACTGAGTGTGGGGGTGAGGAAGTTACCCCGGTGTCATTGAGCTGGCTTGTTTAGGAACAGTGATCCGCTAATTGGGCAGCGCCGATAACAGTGCCGCCTGTGTTCACAAGTACGTATTGCAGGCGGCTTTCAACGAGGCAAGGTTGAAAGAAGCTTCTTCATCTAATTGGACAAAACTGGTAAAATGGCAAGGTTGTCACAAGTGTACGTGTCTGTGACAAGAGATGCCAGCATGAATAAATGCGACTCTAGATCTAATCCATAGTTCTAAGTTCCAACCGGCCGTAGGGAAGGGGGGATAGACGCTCCGATTAAGACCACCTCTCTACCAAAGAACTTAATCTACTGAGATCACTTATATAACAATACCATTCCGGTGAGGCCCTATACCTCCATATATAGACCAGCACAGACCGCCCTGCATAGACCACCTTTCCATTGAGGCCATTTTAAGGCAACCTCCGCCTGTTCTTGTAACCGGTATTGTCAATGTCCTGCAATAGAGTTACAACATTCACGGTATGTATAGTGGTGTTAGCTCGCCCGTTGTCATCTCATAATCAGGGTTTCTGAAACACTGTCCGATAACGGAAATAAACAATTACCAAATCTGGTGTTATAAGATGAAAAGGTCGTATCCTTTGACAGATTGAGGTAGCTGTGACTGTCAAGAAGTTTCTGTTGTCAGTACGCATTGGAGGCGTCTTTTGATGGCTGCTGCTGCAGAGTTGCAAACAGTTACTTCATTGGTAATGAAAACAGAATGAAACGGATAGTTGCATTTGTTGAACCTCGTGTTTCTCTGCCCATGAATTAAGTAAAACCCGACTTTGCTAATCTGTTGAATGAACTTTTGTCTTGTCATTTTACTTTGTGGATTAGCCACTCAGCATTAACCGTGAGTTTCTCATATCAGAAATAACATTGATGTTAAGCATTGTGTTACCCGGAGAAACCTGAAACCGCCTTCTGTACGTCAGGCTTATTATTCGAGGTCACAAGTTAAATGTCCCTCGCCCAAATACAGATATTTTCCTTGAACATCCTTCAATACTTCACCCAAAGGATGGCTCAGTGACGTCAAACGGAAGCTCCTACAAGGCCAAGAAATAAAGGGCTTTTTGAGTAAATCTAACTACAAAGTTCTTCCAAAAGAAATTGACAATTTAACCCAAAGGCAGATTTGTCTACACATCAATGCGGCGGCCTCTTCATGGTTCCACAGTATAATGCTCTGCTGGGGGATCATGGTCGCAAATGGCCTTAAGCCTGCAGTGGATGAACCCCAAATAAACCTCTAGTCAAGGAGATACCCCTCCTGACGGTACTACATTTTGCAGCATAGTCAAAATGACCAGCATACGCTCAAGTTAAAGGAAACCAATGTTGCGCTTGCGGAATTCCATCAACTTATAGAGATAGAAATAGAAATAGAGAAGTGGTTTTATTGTTGATGTTCACGGTCTTCTCTCGATGAAGGCTTGGACGCTCCAGATATGGCCGAACACTAGAGGTCTCTATAAATGTTGACCTTATTGAATATTCTTCTGTTTGGTTGTGCAAAGGTTGACCATTGACAGATCCAGGGGGAGGCGCACAGCGGCGGCACGTTTATTCGATGTACTTTTGAGGACATCTCCGTATAAGAAACCCATGAGATGTAGGCTACTTATGCACGCTCAACCCGCATTTGAGAGGCCTGATCTGTAAGTGGGGTTCGGCTGTGGACGGGAGCGCCACTCGAAGGCAGCCGATATGTCAGTGGTGTTTTTTTTACAAGATATATAGAGAGAACGTGGTTCCCTCCCCATCAACCTCCAACATGGAATCACTGGTACTAGTCACGAACAAGCTTAGACTGGTGATTAGTTTTAAATAATATGTTTCTGGCCCTCACAGTAAAGTTATATTTACTGAGCTTGAGAAGTTGAGGGCCAGAAACATATTATTTAAAACTAATTATCAGTCCTTGTTCGTAACTAGTAGGCCTACCAGTGCATGGAATCATCTCGTCCTGATAACGTCAATTGGGTTGCATATCCAGGTGATTTGAATGATCCCATGGCATTTTTATAACCATCTATTTTGTTAGACGCATTATATACATACTAACAGTACATACTAAAATGACCAGAATATTCAGACCGTCAATGAAATATCTGGCTTGTTTACAATAGGTTTCCTAGAATACAGAGCGACCAGCGTAAATCACAGTGCCCTTGACGTGTTCTTTCAAACGCCAACCGTTCAAACAATAACGCACACCCACACCGCATTTCTCTGAACGCCCTTGCACGCATTACGTGATCTTTTGTAGTTCATGGTTTATTGTGTTAGTACATTGTATACTTTCACATAGAAGTGTCATTGTGTTTGTAATAAAAGCATAGATTCTTTTTTAACATTTGTATTCTTATATTTATTATTGCTGTTATTAATTTTTGTATTGTGTTGGGGAAAACATAATAATGAACAGTGACCAATAGGCCAATACCAAGTACCCAACCTCCAAATCGAGGCTCCTAGCAATCCGTCCGTCCCGCTGAAAGAGGACGTTATGATTCCCTGTTGGAGGTTGACCAAGTACCCCCTCCCAGAAAAAAATGATTGTTTGTGAAAAAAAAAGTAGTCAGTCGGGTCTAGACCCGATATGGATTTCCATATCGGGTCCCTGTATCGGGTTCCTAGCCAATCCGATAACCCAATGAATATATAGTCATTGGTTGATAAATTCCAAAGCGCGGCAGCAGCTTTACAAGATGGGTTTGTGAGCTGTTGAAGAGATGGAATGTGTGTGTCACAGTGCAGAGAAAAGTATCCCGTAACATGCTGGACAGGGCAAACGTGCTACAAATTATGTTTCCTAAGAGCCAATATTGCAACATCATCCTGTGAGGTCGACGCCTACGGCGAGGGGGCATTTGACCTTGCGGACGTGTTCGCCGCAAAGGCGTGTTTAGGTCTGCGGTGTCTACGACGTTTCCGCAAGCATTGACAAAAAGTACAGTTGTGGGGACATCAGCACGATCCGTGCGTTATGAGTGTGTCGGCACAGGGAATGATTTTATTGAGGTGGGCGTGCGATCAACATGCATCGAATGTGCGTTGTACTTCTCTCGTATAACTTATTATACGCTCTACGCACCGTGTGATTATTACAACGTGCGGCTAAATCCTTAGTCTCAACCAGACTGACACTACTGCGTTCGAGAGACTTGTAACTACAAGTGTTGAGGGATGAGTATAGGCCTAAGGGAAGGGTCTGGGCTGACCGAGACTACTAAATCCTTTGTGATTATACGACGATTAGCGTACGGTCTACGCAAAGCCTCCTTACGGTCAGACCATCGCTGACAGTGGTCGTAGAAGTTTGGTACTTCTTCTGCCGCCACCCTACGGCCTGAAAAAAACGTTGCGTTTGACTCACTTAACACTCACGGATCTTTACGATCCCCATGCGTGTTTGGTTGTAGACTGGCTGTAGACAGCCCTTGCGGCGTAATGTGCCCTACGCGTGTTGCTGATAGAGAGGATCCACTGTATCACAAAGGCTGTGCTTCGGCCCGTGTGGCGGCGGCGCGCTGTTGGCACTAGTCTACCGAGGCGCTCCCCCACATGAAGCCACCTGCGACTCGGCGGCGGCGGCGACTCAGTGACGGGCGGCGGACTGGATCCCGACTCTTTGATTCGTACATTGAGACAGAGAGAACGCGTAAAGGGATTTTACTTCAATGATGTGTGTTCACCGTTTGGCCTAGGAGGTGGAATACAGGTGAGGTTTGGTTTACTTCTGGCGGCGTTTGTATAAAGAAGGGGGGGGGGGTTGATATGCTTGAGCAGTTGAGCATTGAAACTACATTTGAATCAAACCATAAATTAACTTAAAACTCATTCTGCAAACATTGTTGGAGCCGTTGGATAATGATGGTTAAAAAGTTTGTTTTTAAGGGAGCCATGACAAAGTTGTTCGTTTGAAGCTTTAAAAGGCTGTGCATTTCAAAGCAAGTGTGCGGGTCTCTGTAGACACTTGAAATTTGCATATTTTGCAGAAACTTGACGTAAAACGTAAATCTGTAAAATTCTCAGTAATGTTGTTTTTGTAGAGCCAGTTAAAATTTTCCTTTGTACCTAGAGACAACTGCGACTTGTCCCCACAATTTGCGGTGCCTATTTTGCCCTTGAAATGGCCATATTTAGACTCAAATCAGCGTGAATCTCGGTCATTTTTTCCACTTGGAGAAAACGTTCTGGCTCCTCTAGAATGAAGCAGAAAAAATATGATGTAATGTGAAAGTTAATATATCAAATGAGTTTATGACGTGAGGCATTATAAGTTAATGGTTAGTAGCTCGAGTTGTCGCTAAATTCCAGTTCTTGACGAACGGGTCAAACTGTATTGTTCGTACAAAGTCTTCTTTTTACTTCTGCTTTTCTCTTTATTTCGCTTTTCTGTGTGCCTTGTGCTGAACTTTTTTCAGTGTTTTGTAATTTAAGATTTGCAAGAGGACTAGAAGTAGGGTGGGTGTGAGTTATGGCCCAAAGTCATGTTAACGGTGAGTTGGCGGCAGCACACGGCAGCTCACAGTCTCGTCCTTGTGTTGCATTTTAAAGTATGAAGTAAAAATGCACACTGGACAAGTATGATGCACTACAGCATAGTTAATCCAGTCACATTAGAAATTTATGTGGGGGAAAAGGTGGTTTTTCATTTTGTTTTTGTGATTTATGGTGCCTGTAGTACCTCAGAAAGGTCTTTACATCCACAGGTTATGAGGGTTATGTTGTAGCGGTGAGATCACCGCTTTCCCCCTATCTATAAAACGAGTGGTGTCTTTGCCTGCACGAGTGAGCGTACACGAGTTCGGGTAAAGATAATATGATGGGCAGACTGCAGATCTGAAGCATACCTATTAGCTTGACTCATGATGATCATCATGATAATCCGATGATCAATATAGTTTTTATTGCACAATATATACATACTCATAACGCATGTATATTTGTGACCAAATGCCCAGTCCGATCGTTAATAACAAATCTTGTTTGTTGTCGCCATTTGTTTTAAATAGCGCCACGGTTTGTGAAATAATCAGGACCAGCGTAAAACACAGCGTTCATTGGGACGCCCACACCCCTGGCCTCCATCAACCAGGCCAAGTATTGCATATCCAATACAGAGTCTGGTTGAACAAAGTTACCACCCTCCAACCAAAAACGTGCGATGCGTTTCTCTGAACGTCTCAGCATGGACTATAGGTGATGAATTTTACGTTGTAGTAATGCATTTATTTTAATAAACATAGGAAAGTCTTTGTTCTCCCATTCACAAAGTAGTGACAAACACATCTCGCACTTCTTAACGAATCAGATGTGAATGAGCGGCAAAGTGTTGAGGAAGAACAATCACATGAGGATGAAAAAGGACTTAATTGTGTCTCATACTTAGAAATCAGCGCATTGTGCAGATTTTAATAAGTCATCACATTGGCTATATATTGATTCAGAAACTATACTTGCACAGACGTTATTCGTACATGTAGCTGTCATTCGTAAGTTAGTGTATGAACAGTTACATTGAATGAGTAAAAATTCGAGTGACAAAAGAAAGAAAATAAGAACTGTACAAAATGAAAGTGACTCATCATATGAAAAGTGTTATCGACATTACACACAGCAAGATGCAGAACTATGCTGGTGATTAAACTGAATTCCCACCAGGACAACAATACAACTACATGTACGCATGAAGTTAGTACAAGTGCTTCCTGAATGGTTCTTCTACGTTCGTGAACGTTGTTGCGCGCACGTCTGCGTACTTCTGCGCACTCGTTTCGACTCGTTTCGTACGTAGACCCGTGGGTTAAGCAGTGGGTTAAATTCGCCCGGTTAGACTTACGTCAGAAGCAAAAACAATACCCGTTTTTTCTCACTTGGCCCTGTGAAACATTACGTCCGACGTCACTGAATATTTCCACAGTTCGGCTTGTGATTGGTTGGATTTTTACCAACTTCCACGAATATTAGTGGCTTTGAGATATGACAATGGTACCCGCCGCCCATGCTTGTGATATTTGACACCGAGCGCTGAGCGTCACGTAAGAACATGGAGGGGCCCACCTCAACCACTCACGGGACCTACCTCATAGAGGGGTCCACCTCACCTACTGGTCGGGACGACCACACAGGCGGACCCCCGTGCAGTTCATTCAGCGTGTAAACATGACAGTTTTACGATGTTATCACTTTACTCGACTCACTCGAGTGGTGCACATGCAGGTTGACGAGTTGTACTTTTGTTGTTGCTGCTGCCACTTCACTTCTCAGCTCTATCTGTTGAAACTTGTCACTCGGATCATCGCGGCTGTTTCAAGCACTACAGGGGTTTTAACCACCTGGTTTTACCATAATGAGCAGGCCACATAACTTGGCAAATCCCCAGTTACATCTTCAAGCACTCTTTTTTTAAATATCAATATGCAAATTAGCTGTATTTGATTGGTAACAGACACACTAGTGAATTATGCCTTCGGCTTCGACAAGTGACACAGTAGACTGAGGTGGCTAACTCAGACCCCACCCCCATATATAGTGTGACATTTAAAAGGAAGCAAGAGTACTATGTATACAGCATTTATCGTTATTTTGACTATTTTACTGCGTATCTCTAACGATAATATGATGATTACTTCTCACCTAAATACAATTATAGGCAATCATGTGTACGAGGGTTGGTGGGTGTATGATTGAGCTTTACGGTTATGATCTGACCGTATGTCCCACATTTCTGATAGATGCATATAGATGTGTAGCATCACCATACTAAACACTTTGCAATGTAGAACCTCTCTCTAAAAACCGCCTCCATTGGCAGATGGTCTCTTTATGGAGTTTCCATGCAGAGGGTCTCTTAATGTAGTATTTTAATCCTCCTATAGCGATGATCTCTTTATAGAGAAGGTCCCCATTGAATATGCAACTTTACAACTATGCTAAGTTGCGTGGAAATGCAAAGCCATTTGTATTCACTACAACATACATGAAACTGGCGCTGTGATAGATACATCACTTCCAGCGTACGTCTCCACAAATGTTACCACCTCCTCCTCTGTGTTGCTCCCGCAGCTACAACATTTACACAGCAGATAAGACACGCCAGGTAGCACGTGCGAGCAAAGCCCCGACACACATACACGATAACGTACAGGCGTGTACAGGAGGCAGGACACAAGACGGAAGGCACGCTATAACCTTGGGCACAAATGGCAGGACTGCCTCCCTGCTGACAAAAACTTATGGAGACAGTGTCGATCAGTGCGTGTCCAATGAGGTGAATGTACTTTTTTAAGGTAGTACGGAGACCGTAGCGAAAGCTTAGAAATTATACAGTAGCCCACTATATTCGGCAATGGCCTGGCCGTAGGTAATTAAGCTGAACGTAGCCGGTGTGTTAATCCTGCTGCAAACACCCACAGCACGAAAACAAAACCGTGCTGCTAGAATGTCCGTTCTGCCAGTTGTGCCCCTAGCTTTACGTATTTGTACGTGTCCTAATGCCAATGTACAGCGCTTGGCGGAGCTGGTAGTGAAAGCTGGTCTGAGGAGTGCCGAGTTCATAAGACACTGTCGGTCTCCGTCATCGGGAATGTGTGACTCTATCATCGTATGTGCGGTTCAAACCGCTTGTGTTCTGCTCATCTGACTAAATATTGACTGACAGTGGAGGTGCAGTGGCGGTTGGGGGCGGGGGGCTGTTGTGGTTGTTACATCAACAAATAATATCGGTGATCGAACGGCATTTATACCAGGTCATTGTCCCCATTTGCTTCTACATGGTTGGTTGACTGCAATCTCCTCCACATTGCGCACAAGTTATGTTCATTGTAACTAACGTGTTAATCGCTTAACACACCTGACAATACGCCGGGCCTCTTCTCTCCGCATACTGTGTGAGTTACTCATCCTCTCTGGTGCCACTTGTGCAGAAGCGATATTTTGTGGTCAATGCACGAGACAATCAGTTTACAGCACGGTTAGGTGCCATCACAATTGGCATTCATTGGTTATTGCTATATCACTATATATACATTATGTATAATGGTTGACCCTTCAAACAGTGGTAGGGGTGGTCACTTCATACAGGCCAAGTGGTAGCGGTGGTCTCCACATACATGTACAGGTCATGTTATAGTGGTGGTCCTCGTTGGTGCGGTGGCTAGAGCATACGATCTCAAAACTTGATTTGCCTGCGTCGTAAGTTTGCGGCCCGGCTATGGCAGACTTTGTCACTAAACAGTTACTCCGTTCGTCTGCCTCTACATTGCCGATCTCCACACAGTTCTCCACACAGTGTGTCGCCTCAGTCGAGTATAATACTAGACGGTGGCGACACCAAGCAAGAGGTTCAGAAGCCTCATTAAAAGGTATCCCCCGTGTAGAGGACAGTCCCCTCTCTGCACGTAAAGGAACTCACCTAGTTTAAAACAATATAGTTAGTGTGATCCCTCCACCCCTGAGGTTCAGTTGGTTACCTACTAAATAACATGCCTCTGGAGGTCCATGAACCAACACCACATGGCCTCCCTCCGCTATCATCAGCAGCAAGTTGATGGCTGCAGAGTATCCACACAAACAAAAATACAGGCCAAGTGGTAGGGATGGTCTCTTCATACGGGTTGAGTTGTATTAGGGTAGGTTGTCTCAAATTGAGGCGATACTAGTGCTACACTGTATGACAATTGGATCTAGATCTATCTATTGAAGACAACACAAACAAAGCGCAAAAAGCCACATTCAAGAAAACAATAACCGCAAACAGATAAACCACCCTATATTTGCCCACGATTCACCGTTAACAAGAATTAATTGCTGTCACTCCAGTGTACCGCCTGGGCCAGGAAGCGGGATCCTGTTTGTTCTGGATCGCGTGTCATGAGGATTCCCACATTTGCATTCTGGGGCATGCGCCGCGCGGATACGTCATTGTAACAGCTCGTCATACGTTACACGTGACGTCAACGCACACGCAAACACGTGACATTGGGTGCGAAGTAAGTGCTGGGTTCCCACTCTGATAGTCAGATGTCGAGATATGACCTCTGAAATCTTACTATTGCACATTAAACACATATTCCCGTGTTGGTAAACGTACACATATGAATTTCCAGACAGACTTACGCAGTTTTCTAAGCCCTGTAAATCTTCACATGATCTTGCTAAATCGAATTTATTCCCGTGTTGACGCATTTCATAACAGTTACATACAGAAACTCACAACAACATAAAAGTAATAATCAGGTCACATAGATTAATAAGCAACGATAAATCACATGGTAGCCTCAGAAGGCGAGTGTCTGGTCCACATTTGCCGAGAGCCTGGACCCATTAGTCACATTTTAGTAGCACAATCTTCATCAATACTGACGAACATGCGTGTTTAATGTCCCCTGCTTTGTGAAACAAGAATCTTAGTTTTCAGAATCCAGCTTTCTCGCTCACAACTCTAACATTTCATAACAATAAAGACATTTGTGCAGCTCTATCATACTTATAGACAGCACCACGAACACTCTCTGTTAGCGCCACTTGAGAAAAAGGTCACGGATGTTCTTGATAGGAAGCTAGGAAAGGCTGTACTTTTACAAGTTTGCTTGTTACAACCATTTTGAATCCATCTGAGGTGAATGTATGTTTGGAAACAGCCATCCCATGGTCCGAATCTAGTCAGTGCCATCGTCTCCGTAACCACCTTATTTAGCAAGTGCATCACGATGGTATTATTGACTAGGTACCACGGAGCAGTGGCTGGGGTTCGATTCCCAACAGTGGCTGTGTGATATAATCCTAATGACCTGAAGAAAGAATCCTCTCTATCAACACTTACACCCACACAGTTAGTGAGTCCAGGGTTCACGTCACAGCAATGGCTATGAGATAGCGCCATATAGACTTGGAGAAAGAACCCTCTCTGCCCATACTTCCACCCACACTGTTAGTGGTCCAGAGTTCGACTCCCAGCGGTGGCTGTATGATTTTTATAGCCATATAGTCTCGCAGAAACAATCCTCTATGTCAATAGTTCCACCCAAGCCCATCAATGAAAATGAATCCCTCTATTGTGACAACTGTTAGCCCTAGTGGCCTCAATCGCCTGTGCTGCGGTAGCTATTCACGTGGTAAAACATCACACGGGAACCGAGTCGCGTTAGCTGCAAATACTGAGCTTCCCATATACAATGTGTAATCCTATTGACTAAGCAGGGACTCTTTTGTATGATAGCTGTCAGCGCCACATCGATGTGTCTATTCATCTTAATGGATCATTTCTGACAGCAGTGGCACCTTTCCCCCGTATACAACAGAGCCTCTCCATTGCTACCACCCAGGGGCCTGGCCTCACGCGCTCCCAATGCAGACGTGATCTTTCTTTAAAGTTCACAGTGATCTCCCTCTTTGAGGTTTGAGACTATGAAACATGGTCCTATTACAGAGGTGTGGCTTTATAATAGATATGGGCATACTTGGAGGTCGTGCTGTACTTTTCCACGCGATCTATTGGCCGCCAGCGGTGTGTGGGTTGGTGGTAGAGTCGAGGGCCTGGGACAAAGCGGGTTGACGGAGACTCTGCCCACCGGGGGGGGGGGATGTTGGGAGGTGTCAAAGCGCACTTCTTAGTGGGTAAAGCTGAGGATCTGTTCACCCGCCTCTTTCAATACAACACACATCCATATACATTAGCAGCCATACATTCTCATTAGCGGCTCACACAGACGCCTGGCGTTAAACCCACGTAAAGAATAGGTCAAGATTTGCTCTACTTTAGATTGGGTTCCTAATAGAAAATGTCTGTTTCGTTGCTGAAATACGTATACACTCCCCCACCTCCGTTCTCATTTCACAAAGCAAAAATAAACAAGTGCGAAATAACAAACAAACAAACAAACACGCCCAATGGAAAATCCAGGTTTTGGAAAGGGGGGGGGGTGCACTTGAGCAATTGCATGGGTTTCGTACGCACGATCGATGGTGGATATGCCAAAAACCCTACGAAAATGAAATATGTTGGTGGGAAAACGTGCCCTCTGCGCCCCCTCCCCCCTGGATCTGCCTATGAACACACCCCATAACAAATCAAGGAATTAACACACCGGCCAAAATCAGTGTTGCTATTTTTTACACACATAACGCACCCTAGTGTGTAAACCAATGACTGCCCGGCAGCCCTGTCCCAGCCTTTTGTAGCAATTGAGGCATATGTAAAGAGAACTGATGGCAAGCCACTGGTTTAGGACTGCAATGCTGCAATTCGCTGGTCACTTCTCAAGAGGGCAAGCCACTGGTTTCACGAGGTTCTTGCCCTGATCATGGTGGGTTTTCACGGTGTGACCAGTCGCGCTGTCTTAACAAGTCCATGATCATATCAACTGAGTATATAGCCGTAAGATATGATGATGGCCCAGCTGCACATCAAGTCATATACACGTATGCTAGCTACACATCTAGTAGCTTTGTATTGTCTTTCTCATGTTCATTACATGATGCATGCAGCCATTATTTGTAGGAAAAGTCGCTACCTTTCATACGAAACTCAAGTTGAAGGATACCAATTACTTGTAATATCCAGAGTACTTAGAAATGTTTATGAGTAATTAAGTTAAAAGGGAAAAGGAAAAAACAAATTGGCAACTCAATATAAATGGACGGTTAACAACCTCAGTTATTTCCCTCATGAACGTTGGTGTGTTTTGTACAGGAGGAGAATTATTTGAAAAACAGTAAATAACAAGTACAGTCGCAATTCCTGTGAATGTGATCCTACCGGTGTATCTAATTAAAGCTTTATTATTAGTTAAGTTTTATTCATGTTCACAATTAACAAGTGTATACTGACGTCAATGCAGGGGAAGATCTCATAGTCAGCGTAATTCATTATGTCAGAATTATGAACGCTTGTAATTGGAAATGCTAATATAGTTAGAAGCGCTGAAGCTTCGACTTGTAAAACTAGCTTCGAATACTCGGCTTTGCACTTACTTTACAATGACATTTATTTAATATATACAGCCAGCCATAAGACACCATCGAGCTGGTTGTGCGGAGACTAGGGGTGTAGATAAAAAGGCCGGTAAGTAATGGGATATAAACATATCCACCACATCACAGCATGTACTCAGGTTGTAACAAGCTCTAATTGATAAAAACAAACAATTAGCTATTAGTTGGTCGAGGTATTGTGTTTGTGGAGACAGGGCCACGAGTGACGCATTGAGTGTGAATGCAACAAACGCGCACGTCTCTAAATGATCATTAGTGATGCACTCAACATCCCCAAATCCCCAACTTCCACATAATATTTATATAAAATTCCTAATTAACCGTAATGAGCGTAATCATTGCATAATGATAATACCGTGAACTCTCCCACTGACGTCAGCAGATCGTTTTGGCTACTTACATGGTGTAAACAATTACTGATAACGAACACCTCATATATTGTGGCAAGGTCAGCTGGCGACTTTCATCAGGACCACTGAGAAAAGTCAGAGTTCATTGTCCCCTTGTGACAAGCACCGATGGTGACCGCTCCACCAACACTCAGTGGCTCTGTATACACTTGCATGTGTGCTTCTGTGGCCCAGTGGTTAGGGAGTTGAACTCGTGACCAGAAAGTCGTGGGTTTGATTCCCGGTCGTATCTGGTGGTGGGTGTTGAGCAAACTCATCCCTAAAGGAGTCGCACACTACTCCGTGACACCTACACTTTAATTAGGTACAGGTCATTGGGTGGAAAGAGTGAGTGAGTGATTAGCATTGTGCGCTGAATGTGCTGCCGATGCAAGCATATGAGAAATTATCAATTGATGATCAATAAGTGGGCCAACGACCTGGTGTAAATTGCAAAGTCGTAAGAGCAAAACTTCGATCGGGACTATAAACCACCACATTTACATTTACATTTACTTGCTGAGCTGGAATCGCGCACAGTTGACATTCAGAATTATGTATATGTTGTACAAAAATATATTGCTTAAAACCTTTTTGTCTTTTAGCTATATACTTTAAGAAAAATTAATGCATCAGTTTATGGTCTGTAAATCCGCACATAATGCTCTCGTTAATAGGGATGCATTGTACAATTATATCCGAAATTAAATTATCCTTATCATTAATAGTACTGTAAAGCTGTTTTCAAAACCCCTTGAACAGATCCCCATTCACAATGAACCGTAAACGAACTGTAGAGAGTATAACAGACGGGTAACATCCATCAGCCCTCAGCCCGACTCAGTCCCCGCCCCGCACAATTGGATCCCCAACAAAACACACTCCAGCCAGATAAAGCCGTCTATTCAGTTGCCCGGATGACGGATTCCGTCTGCTGCGAGGGAAGACTACTATTCAATTATAATATAGTGGGTGCCACAAGCCGACCGTAAATAATATGGTATAGAGAAAGCGCACTTGTTGTTTGATGCTAGACATTGTTATTGTACGAGTTTGGGCGTATTAACCCAGTCCGCGTTTGGCAAGGAAACAGTAGAAAGGCTTGAGTACCAACCACCAGGCCATGCGTGTATAGGTGTAGTAGTACGGCTTATTCGGCAGTAGCCTGGTCGTAGGTCCGCTGTACGGACGCAGTACGTAAGGCAGTACGTCATTGAGTGCCGTAGAAAGCACACATCCGAAAACTTCTGCCAGTGTCCGCACGTCGGGTTGTAACATGGGCTTTAGCCCCACAAGTAGGCCTACTTTAATTCGGGTTCCGGGCGGACGTGCGTGTCATATTTAAGCGTTCCTAATTACCCGAGAGAGGATCTGGGGGAAATAAGTAGACATCACATCATATAATATCAGGAACAGGCTGACCTTGACATACGGAAACACCGCCAGGTGATGATTCGTAACAATACGATCAATATGATGTAATGGCATGACCTGCCTCTGCTGCTGCCTCTGCTGCTGCCGCCGCTGCCGCCGCCGCTGCGGCTGTCGCTACTGCTGCTACTGCTGCTGCTACTGCTGCTGTTACTTTCGCTGCTGCTGCTGCTATAAATGCTGCTGCTGCTGCTATTAATGATGCTGCTGCTATTAATGATGCTGCTTCTGCTGAACACCGCATCAATTATTAGCCACAAGTATATAAATGTCTGTTCCATCTCAAAACAAGTGAAAAAGTGACAACACTAAATGCTGAAGAAACAAAACATTGTACAATACTATTAAATGAGTTCAGCAACCGTTTTTACAGCTAAACATCGATTTTCTTAGAACGTAGAAAAGGAATCTATTTGTGACGAAACAAGCAATACTGAGATGCTTCTTTTTACATTAGACAATGTATTTGTTTTCTCTGTTTACTCACGCAGTGTGTGGAGGTAATGCCACCATAGATTCATATACAGCAACGTTATGGCATCGTAACGCACTGTCCACCCACATTTAGAAGCGGGCTGTATAAGTGGCGGGGAGCCAAGAAATCTCACATCCCTCTTTTTCTTCCTATCTCCCACACCCCTCTTTACATGCCATTTTCTTTTCCGCAAACATTGCCTATACACCCCTACCCCCACATTGAAGAGCCAAGAGCGCTACCTGCTCATTATTTCCAGTGGTATTCCCCATCACTCCTCTTGTGACCGCTTGGTCTCCATTCTTACCGCCTTTCTCCCACTGCCCCCCCCCCGCCCCCCGCACGCCGGTCTCATAGAGTGTGCTCGCCACCGCCGCCAGCGCCAAGTAGCAGCGTTATTATAGTGGGCATATGAAGGCCGCCGCCGCCGCCTCCATCAAGCGCAATGGAATTTGTAGTGCTGGGTCAAAAATGAGGAGGGTGGAAATGACTTTCACCTTTGCGGTAATTGAACAAAAATGCAGGAACAAGATGTCCTCCCCCTTCTCCTCTTCTCTCGCCAACAGCGTAGTCACGGCCGCCACCCCTCTTGTGGCATATTATCCCCAGATTTATCAGATCCTCTTTTTCGTTCATTATGTCTGTGGTTCAAGGTTAAGTAGATTGGTGACGTCATCAGTTTGGGTGTATCTATATTGACAAGAAATAATACCCGCCGAGGCATCAACTTTTCAGATTGCGTGTAGTGATGTTGACAGATCTGACAACAGAATTTCAAGCTCTCCATGGAAGCAGCCATCGCCGACCTTTCGTTCTGCTTGTCATTTGTCTGTTCCATCTCAATAGCTACAATACTCCTTCGCTGTCCGGCTGTCCGTACGTCCCATGCGGCTGTGACGCCACATACATTCTCTCATCGTGAGGAGCAGCCTACAATAATGCAGCCTGGGCACTTCACCATCTTGGGGCTTACAATGGGAGCCAATCTGCCTCCCGCCCGCCCCCCGTAATAAGCTCATTAGTCTAGGGGTGAGCGGGGATGCACCCATCATCTTATCTCTCGGCTATAAACCAATACGTGATTCAACACCCTCAATATCCGCGGGTCCTAAAAAATTCAACCAATCACAAGCCCCACCGCCGAAAAATATGTTCAGTCACGATTTCAAACGTCAAACATGCGATTTCACTAGGCCAAGTACCAAAAACTCAGTATTCACATGATTGTTGACGTTAGTCTAGTCCGTTGAATACCCCCGCTGAAAAGCCGCTTCTGAAGGGGACTCAGCCAAAAATGCATTAGAACTATAGGCAGATCCAGCGGGCGCAGGGGGCGCCCCCCCTTTCCCACCAAAATACTTTATTTTCATAGGGTTTTTTCATGAAATCCCGTAAGTGCGCCCCCCCCCCCCCATTTTCCTTACGTGCGCCCCCCCCCCTTTCTAAAAACCTGGATCTGCCTATGAGAACCCATATAAAATATTCGTGTTTTGACTTAGTATTTACAATAATGATCAGCTAATCAAATTTGTACAGTCACGCATAAGTTACGATAAGGTGAAATTAATAACGTAAATTAGAAATACTTTAGAAAATACATATTTCATGCCAGCATCTAAAAAACACACACACACAAACACACAAATTTCTTTTCGCGGACTTCTACCAACCCTCAGAAAAAAAAACACACACAAAAAAACACAAACACACACACACACACACACACACACACACACACACACACACACACACACACACACACACACATACAAAAACGTTGATGTCGGTCTCTGACATGGGTTATCCAATTGCATATGTGACATATATGTCAACTGATGTATGTGGGGGTTTTATTATAAAGAAATATTTCATATAAAAATGTATCACCTTAGTATCAAAATATGTAAATAATTACCTTTTTTCGATATTAAATGTGACATATTAAGTTTCTTATATGATCAGTGACCCTCCAATTTTTATGCCCTTTGTGTAGCAGTCACACTTCTTCATATTGTATGGAAGTTTGACAAAATTCCAAACGTGAGAAGTTATAAAAAAAATGCATATATAGAAAAATCCATTTTTCATAGATGCAATTACGCATGCAATGTTTTACAAAGAAAAAATATCATTTGATATGTTTAATTTGAGTAAATCTATTAACTTCTTTTGTGGGTAAATGTCCTTTGGATATACACTAAACTATAAGAAAAATAATCAGTTTAAGTGATTTACATACTTCACTTGAAATACTAAAGAAGGGATGTATCGTAATTTTGATTTTTTGTCATTAAAAAGGTCGGTGACCCTAACATTTTATTGAATAATTTTAAATTAGAAGGATTGGTTCTTATTTGTACCAATTCTTAAAATTTTCAAAATCTTAGAAACATTTGCGCATATATCTGTAGTGTAAAAAAAAATCCTGTAGACCGACTATGGGGTGCACCAGGCGCCGCGATGCCTGTTGTACAAGGCTGGAACCATTATTACCTAAGACCACCACCATAAAAAGACCGCCTGTATAAGTAATAAAACAGCTGTGACCTCTATGATGGGACTTTTGGCGAGGACGGTCTTAACGGAGAGGTTCTACTGTGCAGTGGGAGTGTAGCGCTACAGTGAAACCTGTCCATATTGACAGTTAGTACTTAAAATCACGTCTACAGTGAACCTGACACCACTAACCTCTCTATCACGACCGCTTGTCTGCAAGTTGTCTCAATAGACAGGCTATTTGTATGGACTTTCGTGTGGCAATCTTTTCATGAGTGCTTTGGGCTGCGAAAATGGTCTTAATATAGGTGCGGTGTCAATTGGAGGTGTTACAGACAGTTGCTTGCCTCCATAAGAAGACCATATCTCGAATAAGTCAATTGGAGGACACACTTCGGGTGGTCAGAT
Source organism: Streblospio benedicti (assembly GCA_019095985.1). Taxonomy (NCBI): domain Eukaryota; kingdom Metazoa; phylum Annelida; class Polychaeta; order Spionida; family Spionidae; genus Streblospio; species Streblospio benedicti. The sequence goes on from CM032665.1 coordinate 20,461,060, forward strand.
TAGAGAGATATCATGCTAAAAAATAGTCACGTGTATGGATTGCTGTAGTAATTGTGCATAGTAATAAGCAAATGAGCTTGTGTGAACAAAGTGAGTCTTGTTACCCAAGCCTGGTCCGGCCCGCCGCCTTCACAAGAGCGACCGGACGGTCCTTGGGCATGTGTTGCGCACAAGGCGCGGGCACGGCCTGAAGGCTCGACAGACGATCAGAGCTAAAGAGCTTGCTTCTCGCTGTGTATTACGTAAACACACGTACACCACGCACACGGGGCTAGCTCCTTTTTGTGGGGGTGGTGTGTAATCCCTGGCTTCACGAGAGGCCTCCCAATGGAGGAGTTTGCTCCAGTGCTGACACGCGTGTAAGCGTGCCTCCTGTACAACGCTACGTGGGACACGAGGTGCACGCAGAGATGCAGGATAGCCACCGGCTAAACCTCAGAGGATTGAAGATTGAGGGGCTATTCTCTGGAGGATAATAGGTTGACAGCACTACTGTGCTGATCAGCAGCTAAACTGCAACAACTAAGCCCTAATGGCTACCTTAGTACTAGTGGTAGTGTACTGAGTCCCTAATTCTACAACTGGCCATAGTGAGCAAAACAACCTATCATCTGTAACAAGGGCTTCCTAATACCTCGTCCAGTGCAACCACTTAATGTCTACTTTATACTCTGCGAGGATTCTACAATTCCAGCGCACTGGAGGGCCTAACAGAACTTACTGGTTTTGTATACTGGCATTTGATTGGTTGCCAACATTTCCGCACTCCAGTTGATTTATTGCTAAATAGGTCTGTTCACGGGTGGGTCAGAAGTCACGTGACAATATATTTACATACCAAATTCGTCACACGTACAGCACCTTTTCACACCTTTGTATTTCCAACATTCGTATGTCTATAGCATTCACGTGTTCGTCCAATCTCTAGTTTTCAAACTACTCTCTCTCATACGTCTTTTTAGCAAGCCAACATGTAGTGTCCTTAGTAGTAAAAGCTGACATTCGTTTATCAAATCTAATTTAAGGTCAAAATAATTTAAGGTCAAATGGAAAACTCAGTTTTGTATGGAATGGAGTTTAATTATGAAATGAGTCTCTGAATCGCATTAAAACGTGTGATGAACAAAAAAGAATAAGATGGGTGGTAAGGAAAAAGATTATTTTGTTGGGTACCTTACAGTATAATGAGCGTTAACAGTAGAGTGAGTATAGTTTGTTTGGCTGCTAGATCTAGTCAATATTCCCGTATAAAACACTTCTGTTCACAGGCAGTTCTTATTTAAGCTCAGTTTACATATCATGAAATAAGATTTGCAGCGACTGTTACCAAGTTACAACTCGAAGAACGAGTTACAAAAGAAATAAGAGTCTGATTTCCTTAGGTTGCAGGCAATCACAATTCTGAGAATACTCATTACTCAATTGCTTTGGGGTGTATTTTTCACTTAGAGTTTTCTATGCTTAGGGCCCGCTTTAACATGACCATCACATGGACGAAATGGGAGTGTTGTAATAACGGCCATTGTAGACTAAGGTCGACCTCCCGACGGAAGTAAGTGAGTACGGGGAGGTCCGGGTGTCCCCACTTTTTACGGGAGGTCGATATTTTAGAAAACAAATATTTGTGTGATCCAGGGGAGCAGGGGGCCGTTTCCCACCAAAATACTTAATTTTTATAGGGTTTTTACACGTCCGCGATCGATCAAGCGTACGAAACCCATCAAATCCCCGAAGTGCGCAACCCACCCACCCCCATCCCCTTTTTCTAAAAACATGTATCTGCAACTGAATAATACTTTGCATGATTATCTTTTTATAATTGAGATTGATAGTTGTGGTGCAGAATGTAATAACATAATGAAAATATAATTTTTGTGTATTTTCTATGAATCGTACTTTTTCAAATTAACAAATTGTGCCATTTTTACAAACAGTTTACCGCGGATGTTGACACTAGTGTGCGATCACATATACTGAAACTGATACTCTACTGAAATTAAGCAATTTGAAGTTGATTTTCATGAGAAGTAATTATTGTGATGAGCTGCTAACAAACAGATCATTCTTAATGAGCATATAGATATTTGTAACTTTATATCAAGTATCTGTGACTATAATAGAATAAAATAATATCAAATTTCTACTTACATTATGGTACATTCAGCATACAATGAAACCGCCATTTTATTTAGAAACTATAGTTTGCTGTTGAACGTGGGGATCTTATAATTCAAACTACGGTTACATTATAATGTGTTCTGATGAATATGATGTGGTTATCTAAACTCTTGACAATTATGTTTACAGTCTTGCTATTGATAGCTTCGGAACTACCTTGTTCGTTTCTGGTCACGTGATGGGAATGATATGGGATATTTTTGGAGGGAGGCTCCATTATTAAAGCGAGGAGAGAGCACTTTTTTAATGAAATGATATTACATATCATAAAAATACAGAGACAAAACCGAGTGAGTTTGAAACATGATTTATGTTATCAGATGGGTTCTTGAGGCGTATCACGGCGAGCCTGATGCGCCACAAGAACGAATCCTGATAAAATAATTCATTTTACGCAACGGACGTGGTTTCGTATTTATCAATCTTTTCTAAACAATTACATCACTGTTTAAAAATGTGAACAAGTAGTCTGGCTGAGTACAAGTGGTGGACCGGGGCGGGGGGGGCGGCTCTTCCCTTGATGTCAAGGGGTCATCTCTGTAGTCGCCCCGTTTCATTGGTCCCCCGTCTCATTAGTCCCCTATCACGGAATATAATACTGTTAGATATACGGTTTTCAGGGGGGATCTAAGGGAGTGCTCATTATTTAAGTCAGGGGGAGTCTGAGAAAATCCAGGGGGCTCTCTATTTTTGTACAGATATTTTAGGGGGGTACAAGAGGGGGTTGTCTATTTTGTGCCAGGGTAATATTAAAGTTTTTCTTCCATTTTTCATTTTACCTTCATTTCATGTGTAAAACACATAGAGGAAGTGCTCACGTTATGATCAGTGCTCACGTTATGGGCACATCCATCGTAGGGTTGATTATTATGTACATCTCCAAGGGAGCGCACACGTTAGACAGAAAACAATACATAGTCAGAGCTAAGCATCTAAAGATAAATTGCCAATATGTTTACTTAAGGAAAAAATAAGTTTTGATATACATATTTGCCCATGAACATTAGTAACCATAATTCAGGCAAACTGGTATGTGGTGTTTGCAATCGGGGGGACGTGTTACGGTAGCCACAACTACATCTCGTGAAATGCCCATAATGTGAGCAATATTTCGTACATCAAACCTGTACAGGTGGAAACGACCATCAAAACATTTTTTAAACATAATACTTGGACGAATTTAGTACTGAATTATCGATAAAAGGTAGAGCATGAACTATACTAAATCAATTATCTGTTAAAATATCATATATGTGTTCATTATTTATGAAGGAAATTACATAGTAGTGGGACGTTTCGGGAAACTGCCCATAGCATGAGCAGTTCCTCTACTAATTTATATAATATAATCATGGCAAAAAAACATTTGATAAGGGGGGGGGGGTCACCTATTTTGTACATGAAAAAATATGGGGGGGTACCTTTTTGTAAATAAAAATAAGTGGGGAGGTCATGAATTTTGTACATGAACATCAGACCAAATCCTTACATTCCCCCCGGCAATAAATAATGGGCAGTCCCTAAGTGCTGAGGATGAGGGATATGTATTTAAGGACAGAGCCCACCCTCCGACAAACTGTTTGAAATTCTTAGTGCTCACAGGTTTTGACACTCATGAGAAGACTGATGTAATGGTGTATTTGAGACGGAGGGTGTGAAAATGTTGAGATAATGCGAGTTGATGAGACGTTATATGATTATCTAGATCAGAAGTGTTCAGAGAGCACAGCGTCGCTAATACAACATTGACTCATGGACTACGATTTTTTTCCTAGTGACACTGTGCTCTTTTCCAGAGCACTTTTGATCTAGTTCTGTTGGTTGTATATCATATATCATGGATAGCAATATATTTGTATATTTGTTGCTTTTGGTATCCTACTAATATTGCATAGAAATAAGAATGGGAAAAAATAAGACTGTCAAATTTTTAAAATGAACTAAAAGTTAATAAAACAATATATCTTTCATTTTTATCTTTATTTAATTTTTATATTTCACCTATTTTGAAATGTATGGAATTTTATATTCTGAAATGAATTATGTTATGTTATGTTATGTTATGTTATGTTATGTTATGTTATGTTATGTTATAACATTTGATAAAAATGGAAACAGTAAAAATTAACAATAGGTGAACTCTAAATTTTTGTACCAGATGTTTGCGGAATATAAAATAAATAAAAAAGCAAGATGTTCTGGTTGGGTGGTATTTTTATTCCCGCAATATATACCTGTAATGATATATAAAATACGTATCCGTTATAGATATGTTAACGAAGCAAGAATAAACCAAAATAATAATATAATAAATTAGTAAGATTTCCAACCAAAAATAAATAAACATGTAACCCAATTAATTTTTACATACATTAGAACATTAGGCTCAGACTTTTGGAAGTAATTCTTGTAATACCCATCTCGACTCGCAAAATCTAGCTCTGTAAAAGGTTTTGGATTCACTGCATTTACTGGTGTCCTAGTTTGCAAAGAATATAGATTGCTAATCATATTTAAAAATTGATAAAATTGTCACAAAATATAACAAAGCTTGCATTGATAGAAATGATTAGATGATTGGTTACCACGTTGGTGGTGAAGCAGGGAGGAGCATTTTATATGTTCTAGATCTCATCAATTTCAACCCGAGCAGCAGGAGAAATAGGGTGATTGAGATGCACATTTAATGGTCTGCACGAGTAGCTGGAGGGAGGGTTATTAGAGGGATAAAGCATTGCCACATACATGTAGTGTGTGTATGGCTGTCACATATGACTCTGGGAGGAAGGTGATGGAGATGTATTTAATCTTTCCCAGAGCTGTATAGTGGCGGGAGCTGGTGTGAGGGCTGTGGACTGGGGGAAGAATGGGAAGTACTTCACATGGGCATTTGATATGTTCCAGATCTCATCCGTTTCAACCAGAGCAGAAGCAGGAAGGGAGTTAATTGATTATGGACCTGTTTAGATTGGGTTGGGGAGAGAAGAGGGGGTGGCGGTGGCGGTGGAAGGAAGGGCAGGGATGAGTGGGACATTTATCTGCTGTGCACGTGTTTACCATGGGTAGCAGTAGCTGGGGAGGGATATTAGAGGGATCAATCATTGCCATATTTAGTACATTTAGTGTGTAAATGCCTGTGACATATGACGATGGGAGGACGGTGATGGAAGTGTATTTAATCTGTCCCAGACCTGTATACTGACGAGAACTGGTTCGATGGATGTGGGACAGGAGAAAGGATGGGGAGGGAGGAGCATTTAATGTGTTCTGGATCTCATCTGTTTCAACCCGAGCAACGCCGGTTAACAGCTAGTTAGCTATAAATACTGTTGTGATTAACAAAATAATTTAATTGCAAACTGGTTTGCAGAACCTTTATCAATGTTAAAATAACACGGTCATATATGGAGATGGCTTGTGTCTTACTTTTGCCATGGCAAATCCATTTAAACTTATATTTTTTTAAATATGTTTATACTAAATGCATAATTCACACAAATAACATATTGAAATATTAATTGATACGGTGGCTGTAGCCTATTTCAATGAGCCTCACCCAAATTGCAGATCCAGGTTTTAGGAAACATTGGTGGGGGTGCACCCCGCAGGATTTCATGGGGTTTGTATGTGTGATTGTTGCTAAGATGGAAAAACTATAAAAGTGATTTTTTGGTTTGAAAATGGGGCACACGCATCTTGCACCCCCTCCCTTGATCAGCCTATGTACTACCCATACGTTTTGTTGTTGTTTTTTTTCTACATGTGCTTCTGTGGCCGAATGGACAAGAAGTTAGACTAGTGACCATAAAGTCATGGGTTCGATTCCTAGACATGTCTGTTGGTGGGTGTTTAGCAAACTCATATTTAACAGGCTGCGTAGTTCTCGTTTGTGCCTACACATAAAATAGGTACAAGGGAGCGGAGTGAACACTATGGTGCGTAATAAGCACATCTGCACTACGGTAGTGATGTGCATTATACTCCCCAGGGAATTGAGAAATATATAGTGCGATAAGGATGCCAATGAGCCGGTGTTAATGTAAATCCCTAGAGCACAATAACAGTTAATTGGACAGTAACCATTTACTTAGAAAGAGTGGAGCCTTATATTGGTTTTATGCAGGCTCTTTGGTAACCGACTCTGACGGCTACTCTATATGATGCTAAAAATGTCCATAACACAGTTCGTGCTGTAATCCAGCATTGTGCTGCAATATAGAATACATGTGTATTGTGTGTAAAAGCAGCAGCAGCAGTAGCCACATAAGCAGCAGAAGCAGAAGCAACTATAACATGAATGCTATACCAATTGAAAAGGGGACCAATGAGACGGCGAACCGATGAGACGGGGGACCAATGAGTTGGGGGACCAATGAGATTTACCCGATATCAGACGGAAATGGTCCCCTGAAAATTTTCGGTGCGCAATTTCATAGCTAGCTTTCATCAAAACAAACTAATTCATAGCTGGATATGACAAAATTTAGTTACTTCATAGCTGTCTTTAGAATATTGCACTCCCCTAACTAGCAGTTGAAATGGAAAAAAAAACGTGAAATGGCAAATGAACAGCCTGGGTTGGGAAGAGAGGTACTGTATAGCTGTCCTAACATAGAGTTTTCAATGCTGCTGGACATAACATCACAAAATGCCATTTCATAGCTGCTGGACAGTGAAAAGTAGTTAGACCTACTCATAGCTGCTAGCCAGGGTGAAAAAAGGTGGGTCTTTCGAGGGGAGCATGCCCGTCGACCAAAATATAAAAGTGCCCCCACCCCCACCCCCACGCCGGGGCATCACCCCTGTTGGAACAGGGGTCATAACCCTCTCCGGGTTATCGGATGCTTATGGATCATGGTAACCAATGAAATTACATGAAAAAGAATGATTATAGACAAAATGAGTCTCCGGTATAGAGAGTGTATAGTCGCTGTGTCACTTTAACCCAGGCTACAATGCACGCATCGTCGGGCTACATGAATCTCTGTGTTTGTATACATACAGACAAAACCGGGTGAGTTTGTCACATGAATTATTTTTATCAGGTGAGTTCTTGTGGCGTATCACAGCGAGCCCGAAGGTCGAGCATTGATGCGTTACAAGAAAGAATCCTGATAAAAATAATTCATGTTACACAACAAACCCGGTTTTGTATTTATCATTCTGTTCTAAACAATTACAACACTGTTTTTAAAGATGTGAAAAATTAGTCTGGCTGAGTACAAGTAACCATAACCATAGTATCACGCCTCTTCGAAGGGGGTGATCACCTTCTCCGGGTTATCGGATACTTCTGGATCATGATAACCAATGAAATTACATGAAAAAGAATGATAATGTGTATGTCGCCATGAGATATGACGAGGCAGTGATGACGATATGACGTCACGTGACATCGGGTAGATGACGTGGCCGTGACATTGGGTAAAACAGGTGTTAATGGCGCTCCATTTTTACCACGGTGGGTAAGCTATGTTAGGCTAGTGGTCTGCACGTAGATGTAGGCTTTAGGGAAGTTCTCTCCGGTTTGTTTGAATTAAAGTGGGGCAGATGACTTATGGATATACCAGTGTGTGTTTGAATAGAAGCCTGGTTTATGAAGAAAAACTACATACATGTATGCAGGCGGATCCAGGGTCTTTTTTCATAAAATATTTATTTTTGTAGGGGTTTGCCATGTCCGCCATAAATCGTGCGTACAAAACTGTGATACCAGTTAAGTGGGCCCTCTTTCCCAAAAATGTGTATGCCTGATACATTGTGGCCACTGTCAGCTGTATTCTCCAACCACTGTATAGTGAACTCTCCAAATCACTCCGCCTCTGTACAGAGAACACCTCCATAGTAAAACTAGCTTCCTCTACCGTTTTCTCATAAAGAGACCACCACTATGAACGTGCATAACAAGCCCACCTGTCTATTGAGACCACCCAAGTCCCCGGGGTCCTCAATAGCGTCCGCACCGTGCATGTCAATCTCGTACCCAGAGATGTCTTGAGATTGGTCCGCGCACCGGCTCTCATCAAAATCTGAATGACAACAGGAAGAAAGCTCTGTATGGAGAGTGCGTGCATGTTTGAGCGGAGTGCCGCCGTCCCCGCCGCACGGCAGTAAGTCACAATGCACTCCCATGTTGGGGCGGACATCCTCTTAATAATGAATGCCGCCTCTTGTTTAGGGTTTATTTCATTGCCCTTGATACAGCAAACAGCGCTGTAAAATTCATGTTCAAAACCCGCAGTCCTGCACTGAAAACGCATTTGTGTTTTTTGTAATGTGCTACACGCTATGCTCATTAGGGCCCACCGTATTTTGTTGAATAGCCATCCGGCGCTTATTAATTTCAAACAGCAAACAGTTCATTCAATCGGCGCTTATCAAGAATACCTCTGGCAGCAAGTTGGGGTTGGGGAGGGGGGTGAAGAAATGTGCGTTTCCCCCACATCCCACTTCCTTCAAATCTAATATCCCTTTTCCCCATATTGTTCCCCCCCCCCCCCCTCCACACACACAGACACATTCCACTTCCTCATAAACCCGCCCCAAGTTGGGTAATGTGACCACGATGTGGTATTTACTTGTACTTTTGTTATGCCCTGGCCTTTTCATGTTCATGTTGTGTCATTTTGGTGGAAACATTAATGTCATACTGTTGCGCACCGTGAGATTCTAAGTGTCCGGCTGGTTTTAAATTGGGTCATAAAACTATTTTTTGCAGAACTGTGTATTATTAAGAGTGGTATCATACACGCACGGGCGTAGATCTAATTATACACGTTTCATCACGGGTTTTAATTCAACCATACACAGTAGAACGTACTTCTCTATTAGGACCACCTTTGAGATCAGCGTTAGGTGGTCTCAATATACAGGTGCTCTCTATACAGAGGTTCATTTTTGTAGCTTTATGAAGGTTTGGGACCGTGAAAAGTGGTCTTCTTATAGAGGTGGTGTCAATAGAGAAGTGGTCTTAAAGTAACGTTTTACAGTATTGCTGTCTGAATGGCAGTATGGAGTGATCGTTGTTTCCTTGCTAATGACTATTGTTGCGATGTGTTCCAGAACAAAGCCAGAGAATGACTGTCCCGCCCGCGATGTCCACTCTCCCCTACTCCGGCTACAACGCCTCTGTCGAGCTGCAGTACTACAACACGACCGCCGAGTACTACAGCGTGGTCGTCAACAGTACGGCGGACTCGTCGCAGGACGTGTCTCTGATGGAGTCGCAGTATGGCCGGCGCTTCCTGCCCTACACGGTGCTGGCCGGCGCCTGCATTCTCCTCAACGTGCTCTCGCTGCTGGCGCTCGGCCGCATCCGCACTCACCGCACCGTGCACCACGTGCTTCTCGTCAACCTGGCCGTCTGCGACATCGTCGGCAGGTGAGGGGGCGGGGGGATCATCCCGGGGAGGTGCAAAGCCCAGAGGATGGGGAATATGACACCACCCGGGTGTGGGGTTTGCGCTCCCACAATGCGGTCTCTTTCATTGGCCTCTAGAAGTGGTCAGTAGAGAGCTGGTCTCGTATTGCTTATTGGAGGTTCTTGGACTGTTAAAAGTTGGTTGGGAGTGTGACATTGGTGCTTGTGAGGGTATATTATTGTACTAAGATATGCCACGCTCAATTCCATGCTCAAATGCATGCATGCTACAGCCAAATAAAAATGAGAATATCCGTGTTTCCACAGTTGAAGAACCCCCGATTGATATCAGAGTCGCTCTATAACGAGGCCCCCTCTATGAGACCATAGATTAGAGGCATGAGGAGCGGTCGCAATGTACCGTATACCTAAAAAATAGTCAACTGACAAAAATGGAAGGCTATATATGTCACTTGCTTGCTAGTCATCTTAAATATATTCCATTTTGTGATGCTTTTTGGTTTCGTGCTATTCTTGCCAGCATCTCTCGTGCCTCTGTATGGCTCCATGACAGTGACCGCTGTGTGAAATGTTGAAAATCTATTCAACATAACATGGGGAAAGCGGTACTGATAATAAATGCAAAAGCAATGCCGAAGTATATAGCACTGATGGGAGAACTTGGTTGGGCTTCAATTACTGACTACCTTGATCTGATAGAATCAAATACTTACACCACCTCAACCAGATGCCAGTCATCTAACCAGGGTTATATTCTCAATGCTTTAAATCAATCCAAATAATATAAACTGGCCATTCAATTTTATACACATCACTAAGGACGTACCTGTAATGGGCTGGATTTCATGTGGGAAAGCTTCGATCTTTTTGATACACTGTCCCTTAAAAGAGTCCAAGTAAATACCAATTTGCTCAATTTACAATATGCAGGAAGAACCTCATCATCGCTACAAAATTGCTTCTTCCACAAAGCCTCCTATCAATGTGCCCCTTCTCTTGTGAACTCACCAGCTATAGAACAGCACTTTTAAAGTTAAAGATGCGGCATTCTACCTATAGGGGAAAATTTAAAGAGACAGAAAAAGTTAAATCTTAATCTTAAATCATAAACAAATCTTCAATATATTACGCCTTAATCAGAATATGTAATAAGAAAATATGCAACATTTTAACCCATCTCCAGGTATTGATACTTTCCAAAGTGCTTCTCTAGGATAAGAAGAAATATTGATTTTCATGAAAGACCCCCCCCCATTTGTTCACACTACACCGATTTGGCCTACCAATGTGCCTGATCGTGCCGGCCCGGCAGGGATGGGGACATTCAGTGCATTATCACCCACTTACCCCGGGCAATAGGACGCGACGTCACCAAATCCAACTTGCATAGTTTTGGGGAAACATCTGCTCGGCTCGGCACGTAACAAGATTATGGCTGATCATGAAGCAGGGTAGAAGTGGTTTTCAATGTATGAGCCGGGCTGAGATAGGTGGAGACGCCCGAAAAAGTGGCACGTACGGCGGAAGTGGCGTCGTTCTCTGACCTTTTAGTGCTGTACTTAATATTGTTCAATCATCTGCCGTTATGAATAATGAGGGTCTGGTCATAGCTTCATTCCAAATGGCTGTGGTGGAGGTTACTCAGGGACCGGGGGTGGGGTGGGGGTGCGCTCGAAAACTTAGTTTGAAACATGTTTTCCAGATAATTTAAGATGCAAATATTTTTTCCACATTACAGTGTTTTTTTTTCCAACATTCATGATTTATTTTTTGTGCTTTTCTAAGTACCAACATTTTATTTCAAACGTCATGGACAATGAATATGAATATACAAGACCATTACTTCCACACCCTCATGATGACCTCAAAAATGAGACCACCTCCCTATTGAGAGCACTTGGGGAGAATTTGCCAGATGGAGTCAACGTACGGGCAGAATTCAGTATACACTAGTGACATGTACAGTGCAGAACACCACATTAATACATTTCCTTGTAAGGATGTACTACGTATCTCTGCTGTTGCTCTTGCTCTGTCAGAGGGCTATGCTGGGTGATGAGAAAACTCAACTTTATAAACCATTACTTTACATTTTCTTGTAGCGTACTAGCGGTGGATTCTGAGTGAACTCATCTCTAACTGAACCCACTATAATGTTTAACAAAAACCTGGATCGGCCCATAATCTGTACTTTATTAGAGCCCTTGCCTCACTTTGTGCCATGCCTTGCTTGCAGTGCGCTGCTGTGGATGTATTACAACTCGCCACTGCTGTTCCCGCACTTCGCAGTAACAGCGCTGGAGCACTGCCTGTTCATCACCGTGGTGCTCGTGGCACCCTTCATCCTCTCGCTGTGCAACTCGCTCTGCTCGCTGCTCATGCTCGCGCTCAACCAATATGTGGCCATCTGCGACCCCATCTTCTCCGCCACCAAGATCACCAAACACAAGGTACGAGGAGGGGCACATAGGGCAGTACAACCTCTCTATTGAGATCACCTGAGAACAATCTATGTATCTATGTATTGATACGTTTGGCACAATGTTTAGTCAAGATTTAAAAGCTATTTGAAGTCCATATCATCTTTCATTATCAATTGAGAGACATTTGTATGACGTAAAAATGTCAAACCCAAAGCCGTTTTTAGCTCATTTTTGTGATAATTGCTACAAATATTGGAGTTGTGATGTATTTCTATAATCAAATTGCAATTGTGGGGTTTGTGGTCACTTATAAAAAGAAAATAATCAACAGCTTTCTTCAATATTATTCACAATGTTCCATTTTATGACAATTTTATGAAAATAGCGATTTTGGGGTACGGGTAACCACAACTACATTAGAGTTGCGGGGGGGGGCGGTATACAGCATTGATGAAAATCCATTCACCAACATTTTATTACCTAAATCACCTATCACCAATACATTTCTTTTCACCAATCCACAGGAATTTTAAAAGTGTAGCTGAATAGGTTGCTTCACATTTTCATCACGTTTCACACACTTAAATTCAGGCAATTCACAATTCACGCTCAAGATGAGGGGCCAATCACCAATCACATTTTTGCAATATGACTCCCTCCTAAAATGTAGTTGCTGCTAGACAGGGAGGTCTACTATACTCCAAAATGTCATTTTCTTTATTTTTAAATCTCTGTAAGCTTTAGCGCAAAATAAATCAATGAAATCCCCTTTTCCGAAAAACTGGATCTACCAGTGAGTTACTAAACTTAGCACACTGTATACTGCCCAGGGAGTTTCTTTAAACGTGGAATCAGTGCACTTGCCATGAATTTTCATAAAATACGGACAAAATATGTACAGTGAGAAGAATGACAGCAAACGCGTACAGTGTCAAAGTGTCTGATACTCCTCATCGCCCCCACCACACACACGGTGTACACTGCGCATCCTCTCATGTGTGGGGTCCAATAGCACACCCGAGGCGTGCGGCAGGTGTGTACCTGTGTCAATTGTCACCTGTACAGCCAGGGTATTTGCTGCGTGAGGACGAATCACAATGAAACATCTCTATTTAGACCAAGGTCCGCTTCATTTGGTCTCGATGGAGAGATGGTCTCATTACGGGGGTTCTTGTTGGTCTCATTATGGACGTTTGACACCATGAGAAATGGCTTGATTAAAGGGGGTCTTTTATCAGGAGGTTCCACTGTATTTTTAGAGGTTGTCTCAATACGGAAGTTGTCTTGGTTAAAGGTTCTACTGTATTTTGCCACATTGTCTCGTGAGTTGTTAATTGGAGGATGAGCCTTTTTCTGGCCACGCCTTTCTCATCTGCAGCCAATGTTGTTATACACTGTCCGAGAGAAACATTCGTGACTGTGAGACTGGGGCTTACAAACACGTCACCATGGTTACAGGCTCCATGTCATCAAACACCTTGACTTAAGACAGCCCACACAAAGCCACTGTTAATCGTGCCAATCCGTTGTAATTCTTTGTAAGATTAATACTGGGCCTGTGAACAAACAAAGGGCAGTACAGTAGAACCTCCCTATGGAGACCACCTCACTTGTGAGACCACCCCACCATCGAGACCACTTCAATTGGGAGACCACTCCTCCATGGAGACCACTTCACTTGTGAGACCACCCCTCCATGGAGTCACCTCACTTGTGAGACCACCCCTCCATGGATACTACTTTATTTGTGAGACCACCCCTCAATGGAGACCACCTCACTTGATAGAACACAATAATACGATTTCGTGTGGCCTCAAACCTCCATAAAGAGACTAACACGAACCTCCATACAGAGACCACCTCCTGTTGAGCCCACTTGATGCTATGGACTCAGAGCACTCTTATTTGGCTGTGATGGGCATTGCTCCTAATACGATTAGTGAGTCAGATCTGGGTAAAGGGGTAACGCCTTTAGGTTGACATCCTTGTGTAATCACACCCATCCGCGGGAAATGAGGTTTACAAGGGGTCAAGAAACCCCCTCATCTCTAATTATAGGCCATTTCTATCACATAGTTAGATCTTTTGGCCATTTACGGATTTTCGCTCACATCCCAATTGAAATATTGAAATTCCACATCCCTCTTTTCTGGCCTTTTGCGCCTCACATCCCACTTCCTTAACCCCCCCCCCCACCCCCCCCCACCCCCAACCGTCCCACTCCCCCGTGCGGGAGCCGCCTGGGTTGTCATAGCTAAAGTACCAGACAGTTTAGTACAACCTATAACATGGTCAACATGGCCTCTGTATATGAGACATCATTGTAATACCTATTTTAGAGTTGGGATCCGTCACACTTGCTCCTCAGCTACACCCTTAAAATATGACCTCTCGCGTTGTAAGAGGTGGTTTTCTTTACAACACAACTGTCGCTAATAGTCAGGTCGGAAAAATCAGAAAATGTAAATCCTACAGACATTTTGTAGTAAAAGTTGGCAACATACTTGTTTGTCACAATTTGGGTATGCCGATTCGCCCTGTAAATGTTTCTGAAATGATTTCTCGTGCTGAAGGTCTCAAAATTGAAAAAAAAACAAAAACATAGCCACCAAAATGTACACACAAATTGCACATTACCTGATTAGTATTGATAGTATTGACAAATGTTACCAATTTTCCTGATAAGAAGAACTCGTATGAATATATGAACATTAGCTCAAGACCCGACTAGGCTATAAACTCCAGTCATAGTATGTTTTAGAAGTGATGATTAAAGTGTATATTGTTTGTTGTTTACTTCATTGACCTTGATATAGAGGATCCAAAATTCATGTTTCAAGCCATGCCCAATTGCCCATGGCATTGCAGTCTAAATGGTGGTATGGTGTGACTGCTGTGACCCTAATGAATGCTATTTTTGTTTGGTTTAGATTACAAACAGAATGAGAGGTCCCACAATGTACACTTTTAGCATTATTATATATTGCATATTTATTTGTTCAAGTTTTCATTCATAGTCTTGTTTTAAAAATACACTTTGAACTTGTTTTTAGTGAAAGCTCACCTGAAGCTTTCGGACACTCTCATCTCCTTTTCCCACAATGCACCCTAGTCTTGTGAAGACTAGGGTGCATTGTGGGGAAAATGACATGAAAATGATTTCCGAAAGCTTCAGGTAAGCTTTCACTAAAAACAAGTTCAAAGTACAGTTTTAAAACATGAATATGAATTTAAAATTTTACCAGCACATTAACATTAGCACTGTCTGTTTGCAGGTGCAAGGGGGCGTGGCGCTGGCGTGGCTGGCGTCCGCAGCACTCGCCTCCATCCCAGCACTCGTCATGCTCTTCTACAGGTCCGTGCATTCATTGACTTTTATCTATCAAAGTGACATATTGTACACATCATAAATCTTTTACTTATACATAACAGCGAATACCCAGCCGTTCATCGCTTATTAGTCACTATTCGTTGTTTTCTACCAACTAGCCTTATTTAGTTTTCTTAATGTGCTCTTTAATCATACTTAACAATGTTCGTACTTCATATTAAAAAGCGTGAATCAGAGAGAAAGTGTGATATATTGCGTGTAAAAGTACTAATTGTCAGTAGTCTGTCTGTGCTATTTACAGGCATGTAACGTTAGAGTGGTATAATGTTCAGTACTACACAGCAGCACGTTTGTGCTATACTCAGTACATACTACATATGGTGTTGACGTAGCTCACTTGTGTAATATTTTCTAAATAGGTCATGGGGCATATTGTCCTATACATTGTATATCTTGGCCTACAGAGTAGAGTTCACATGATCATGAAAACTGCCGCTTTTATGGGGTGGATAATAGAGAGACAGATTATAATCACCATGCTTATTGCAGCCAGCACACGGCATGCCAGGTGTACGTGGCCCACATCTCGGTACGCTCGCTCGAGATCTGCGCTTACGCGCTCGCCGCCCTCATAATCATCATCGTGGCGCTCTACGCACGCATATACAGGTGAGATACACAACTATGCAAATTAGCTCATTTTCATATACCTAATTTGCATTTACACGTGAGATGCGAGACCTAATTGCTCAAATTAGCTCATTTGCATATACTTGATTTGCATATACAGGTTAGATGTGAGACATGATTATGCAAAGTAGCTCATATACCTAATTTGCATCTACAAGTGAAGTATGAGACATAATATTTTAAATTAGCGGATTTACACATACCTAATGTGCATCTAGAGGTGAGATGTCAGACAGGATTATGCAAAGTAGCTTATTTGCATATATCTATTTTGCCCCTACAGGTGAGATTGTCAACATAATCATAGGAATTAGATAGTTTGCATATACCTAATTTGCATTAATATTTTTATGATATAAAATATGCTCTCATACATATGTATGTGCATGTATATACAGGTCAATTCTTGGGGAGATATTTTAACAAAACTGTGCAAATTATGCTTGTGAAACGAAAGTCAGTGTTGCTTGTAAAGGCAATTTGGAAGATCGTGGATTCGAACTCACGGTCTCCCGTCCATGGTCTCCCGTCCATGATTCAGACCGGTCATATGTCATAGGCGGTTGCTCTACCGACTGAGCTAATCTTCCCTGACGAAGGACACAGACTTCAACTTCGCCTATATGCTGCGTTGCGCAACCACACTGTCTGACACCTGTCGCTATATTTAGCTTCACCATCGTGCCAGCCTCACTCAGACAAGCATCCTACCGACTTCGTTTGTTGATATGCTGTGATCAATGCAGGATGCATTGTGTCTCTGAAGCACTTTCTTTACACTTGTAATCATCTGGACCACCCACATACTGCACAGT
The DNA here is from genome assembly GCA_019095985.1 of Streblospio benedicti. Lineage (NCBI taxonomy): Eukaryota > Metazoa > Annelida > Polychaeta > Spionida > Spionidae > Streblospio > Streblospio benedicti. The sequence goes on from CM032665.1 coordinate 20,477,878, forward strand.
CCCTATTGACATTTCCACATATACTAATTGAATTTTTATACCATGTCACTATAATAAACCAATCAAATCAAATCAATCAATCAATCACCACCACTACTGATAAAAACTTTCTCTATATTGCCTCCACTTCAGGTTGTAATCCAAGCATCAATAGTAACTGTGCAATTATTAGGCGCGAGGGTAGCCTAAGTGTGTTGTTGAATACCGGTAATAATAGGAATGGCGGCAAGTGATAAGCGGCTATATTTCAGGGTGGTGATTGTGTACCGGCGCTCCACGCCTCCCATCCGACGCCACCGTCCTGGCCTCTCCCCGCTCGGGCCGGCCACGGGCCCCGCCTCCGTGGCATCTTCGGCGGCCACAGCTCGCAGCCACGAGACCAACTACAAGGCCTTTGTAACGACGCTGATGCTGGTGGGAAACCTGGTGCTCTTCTGGCTGCCCTACATGGTGAGTACTACCCCAGTCTCGCAGCCACGAATGTTGCTCTTCAGCATTTATTGTACGATAAACACTTGGCGCTGATAGCTGATTATCTATCCTTCATAATCCTTCCCTGATAACTATGTCCTAGTCTCAATGTCATGGGCAGATCTGGGAAACACGCAACGCCATATTCCCACCAAAATACCTTATTTTCATTACGTCTGCCCCCCTTTTCTAAAAACCTGGTTTTACTAGCAAATATCACAAATGTGCTTCTACAAATTCTAATTTTTATTTTACCAGGTGTTCCACTTCATTTCTGCGCACGTGGACATCGAGGCGATGCCCGACTGGACAATGCACATGAAGTTCTACTTTGTGGACTTTCTGCCGGTCCTCAACTTCCTCACGGACCCAGTCATCTACGGCATCCGCATGCGAGAGGTGAGCACCGGACTTTGGGCCGATTATAGTTGTGATTTGTGCTGTTCTAATTGATTATGACACTTTTTCATATAATTGTAATTCATATATGCCATACTTGTGATTATACACTGGGTACGATTCCATTGTACTACAGCTGTTTCGGCTTCAATTGTTTGGTTCAAGAATAACCCCTACACAAACAGTTAACACCTTTCCCTATGTATGATTTATATAATGAGCCTCACTAGTAAGGACACCAGTCTTGCTTGAACAGCATCCCTCCTCCAATCAAAATCCTTGATTATCCAGTGCCACTCATTCACATTTTTTTTTTCCCCGTCGGGGGCTATACTACTTCCAGGTGCGTCTCGGGTACCGGCGTCTGCTGGCGCAGCTGCTGCCGTGCGCTGCCGCCCGGCTGCGTGACCCGCCACGCCGGCGCCACTGCTGTGTGTCGCGCCACACGACGATCCGCTTCACCGCACTGGACAACACGACGAGCAGCAGCCACAGTCCCGGTCACACCACTGTACTGCTCCACCAGCCGCAGCAGCACAACAGGCGCAGTCCCATATCACCGCCCGGCCGCCGCGCAGCCATGCGCAGGAACAGTCTCGGCCATGTGGAGCTGCCACAGACCCCCACCATGGGCAGGAGTGGCCAGAACAACTCCCTCAGTCATAGCCTGATGGTGAGCAGCGGGAGCAGCGGAGGCGGGTCGTCAAGATTCTCAACCACGTGGAACAATCATGAGAATAACACGTGTGTGTAAGTTCGTATGGATTGTGTATGTGATGTTTTTACCCTAGAGCTTTGGTGATTTTTGGATCTTGAGAATGATAGGAATGGTGGTACTGTGGGAAGGATTATTTTTGAAAGAATCATACAATCTGTGTGTAGAGACAATGTTTATGGAAAAAAAATGATTTATTTCACAAGGTGAGCAATGAGCTTTATGTCTTTGTTTAGAAAGGATACGTTCACTCGTCTTGAGAGAAGCATAGTTTTCATGAAATTGTAGAGATGGATTAAGTTCGCACGGCCTGGTTCATTCACTAAATTCAATCACTTGCAAATTGTACGATGGGACAGTAGGTTTGATGCTACCGTTTTATAAGTGGAAAATTGCCGTAACATTGAAAGTTGAAGTGGATAATTAAGTTTTAGGTATGAAACATTTGCAAAAACACGTTAAATGTCAAGTGCTCTTGATTATTTACCCACATATGGTATTGTACTTGTCCATTTTTCTCATATACTTGGATTATTGTTCTTTTGTTACATTGTTGCTGCTATTGTTTCGATACAGTTTTTTTTACCAAGTATACAGCATTTGAAATCAGTTATTTGCATTTTTTGTTTGTCTATGTTAAGCTTTAATTTGGACATTTCTCAACAAGCAAACAAAGAATACTACAAATCTATTACTTATTGAATTTTAAAATTTACTTTAGATCGTTTGAAGTTCCAAAAGTCCTCATCAGCAAGAATGAATATATTCATATATATAGAAAGTTGTAATCCAGTCAATCCTATTCTGTTAAACAGAAAAAAGATAATAAATATTTGTCTGGTAATTGCTTTGTTTCGTGTTTATTGCTGCTGTATATATTACAGAGCAATTTTGATTATTTTGACCTTTCAAATGACCACAAGATAAAATCTTACATTTAAAAACCCTACATGTACATTCTAATACATGAATTTTAAGATGGTTTTGTGCACATTTTAACTGTGGCTTCCTTTTCATCTTTTCTTTTCTTCAAATTTTAGGCCTTCAACTTTAGAAATCATGCCAGCAAAATTTATAGGGAGAATTAACATACGCAAATTGTACTACAAAAGTATGTTGCCAACTTTTACTGAAATATGCCCTTATAATTTACACTTTCTGATTATTCCAACCTGACTAATTTAGATCTATGAATTTAGAAATAGTGTGAAAGTCTTTACTTTTCACTCTATATTAAATAACAAAGGTATTACTTTCTGTTCGTTATAATCTGACACGAGGAAAGCATACATAATTGATAGCATACACTTCACGCCTTGGCCAGACTGCTGAGACAGAACACGTGGAAAGCCCGTAAGCTATGTCATTTTACAGCAGCAGCAGTGTTATAGCTATCAAAGATAATATTCTACAACACCATCATTGGTTTATACGAACAATTTCATGAGTTATATAATTTATATATGCTTAAAAGAACTGATGCCTAGGGCACATTACGCCGTAAGGATTGTCTACAGCTTTTTAAAGGCCGTAAGGTGGCCATAGAAGTTTAATTGGCATGCACATTCCACCTTGCGGGCGTGTTCGTTACAAGGCGTGTTGAGGTCTGCGGCGTTTATGACGTTTTCCACATGCATTGTCAAAAGTACAGTTGTGGGCACATACGCACGAGCTCCCTGCGTTATGAGTACGTTGGCACTGGGAATGGTTTTTGTTGAGGTGGCCGTGAGATCAACATGCATCAAACGTGCGTTGTACTCGCATATAACTAAAGCGAGGGGCACATTCCACCGCAAGGTGGGTCTACAGCCTGTCTACTGCCAAAAACGCATAGAAAACGTGAGGATCCGTGAGTGTACAGTGCGGCAAACGCACGTTTTTTCAAAGCCATACGGTTGCCGCAAAAGAAGTTTGGCATGCCAAACTTCTTCTACGACCACCCTACGTCATGGTCTGACCGTAAGGTGGCAGTGGGGTGACCTTACGTTAAACGCAAAGCACGTTGTCGGCAAAACCACAGTACTGGGGCCGTGCGTTCCCTGTACCATGCACGTGTGGATCCCGTACTTTTGTAATCACACCGTGCGTAGGACGTAAGTTATACGCGAGTACAACGCACGTTCTATGCAAGTTGAAGGCACGGCCACCTCAATAAAAACATTCCCTGTGCCGACGCACTCATAACGCACGGAGCCGCGTGCGTATGTGCCCACAACTGTACTTTTGTCAATGCTTGCAGAAAACGCCGTAGACGCCGTAGATCTCAACACGCCTTGCGGCGACCACCGCCGCAAGGTGGAATGTGCCCCTCGCTTTACGCTCTACACATGGTGGGATTACTTAAGCAAGGCATTTGTATGTTCAAGGTACAGAGAACGCACTGCACCGGCACTGTATCTGTACCGACAGCGTGCGGGTAAATCCTCTGTGATTATACGAAGATTACCGCAAGGTCTCCGCACTGCCTCCTTACGGTCAGACCATGACGTAGGGTGGTCGTAGAAGTTTGGCATGCCAAAACTTCTTCTGCGGCCACCGTACTACCTTGAAAAAACCTACGTTTGCCTCACTGTACACTCACAGATCGTTACGATCTCCTTGCATTTTTGGTCGTAGACTGGCTGTAGACCCACCTTGCGATGGAATGTGCCCTAAGCATAAGGAGGCAGTGCGGAGACCTTACGTTAATCTTCGTATGATCAGAGAGGATTTACACGCACGTTACCGGCACAGATACAGTACTGGCACAGTGCGTTCTTTGTACCATGAACGTACGAATGCTTTAATTTTGTAATCACGTTCGATGCATGTTGATCTTACGCCCACCTCAATAAAATCATTCCCTGTTATGTGCCGATGCGCTTATAACGCACCGAGCCCGTGCTGATGTGCCCACAACTCTACATGCGGAAAACGTCGTAGAACACTGCAGACCGAACACGCCCAACAGTCAAATGTGCCCCTTGCTTAAGTGAAGTGATGTGCCCCCATGGTTTTGCTAGCTGGGTGGAAGGTCGAGCCTGATGCAATAATGAAATCCTGATAAATGAATAGTTAATGTTACACAGCGAACCCGGTTTTGTATTTACCATTCTTTTCTAACAATTAAAGCACTGTTTTGAAAAATGTGTAAAAGTAGTCCGGCTGAGTACAAGCATGATAACCATGCAGGGGTGATAACCCTCTTTATCAGACACTTCTGGATCATGATAACCAATGAAATAACATAAAAAATGATTTAAACACTACACGTTTCAACGCAATCTGCATTGGTTTTGATAGGTAAATTTAACGGACCTCATCAGTGCGTTTGCCAACGGATGATTCCCACCTTATCCATTATCACGTCAATGCATGATTTTTAACGGCTAATTTCCATATAATCCGTGGACTTTATCACTTCACCAAACTTCGCCATATCAATTGCATCTTAGAGCTTGCCACACTACATTTCCATTCTCGTCTCCCTGGGCTGCATGTAAAACATTCCTACTATACTGCAAAAAGCTCATCACTCCCCTAACCAGTACCTATCACGGGGATAAAGCCATTCTCTGTAACTCCTACTGTTTACGGAGTTACCCCAACAAAGATGGAGACAAAGCTGTCGATTGAATTGTTTTTATGTTGTTGATATAAATTTCTACTAAAATGCATAGTTTATAATAAGTAGGTATGTGCCAAAAATACATGTGTGACTATGAAAATGAAACCGATACAAACACTAAATATGACATGTTGCACACATTGAACACATGTCAAACTCGTCAATGAGTTCACAAACCAGCTGGTTTGAAAAATGTCGCCGTGTAGCCCGTGACTCCTGACTGTTGCTGTGCACCACTCGAGCGGGAGTTATGGGCTAAATGATGGCAATTGTAAAACTAGCTAATTTGTAGGCTCCGTGAAGAGTTGAATTTGATTTCAGTAAATACCCTCTAATTGTGCACGCACGCATAGTGGTGGTCCATACCCATTAAAGCACCAATTCTTGTACCATGCACCCATTTAAATAATCATCAGGAGGGGGAAAACATTTGAATCAGCAGCATACTATAGTACTTGTTGGGCTACCTCACGAGTTATCACTGGTTATATGTGAAGAGAATATTGTATCTATCACCGAGTGTTGTAAAACCATGTTATGTTTGAATTTCTAAGATGGACAGTGTGCAGTGTGCGAAAATGCCATAAAGTGTAGCGAGTTGACGATAGAAAGGTGCCTGCCTTCGCCCATGTCTCGCACGTCTTACAAGCCAATTAGCTCCAAATCTCACACATGAATGTCACATCAGCGCCACAGTGCAACGGCCTTATGTGGACACCATTAGGTGAACCTGTCCATGTGAAACAGGTGTCCTCAAAGGAGAGGTTCGACCTATATGATATACATAGGGGATTGTAGAAGTGAAAAGTGACCACATGAGACGGGTGTGTTTAAAATGTCAGGTGTCCACACGGGCAGGTTGCACTCAAGTAGCTTTCAGCGCCTTTTGCAATCTGTTTTATTGTATTACATAATGCAAGCATTTTATGATAAACGCAGGTGAGCTTGTGTCAGACTGTCCCGAATACTGTCAGCGGGTCATTATGGGTAATTCGCATATTTTCTTCCCAATCACAGAAGTGTTTTCAGCCGAGTATTTCTGTCAAGTCGGTCACATCACATTTACTTATTATGTACTAGCTGAGCTGCTGTACCCATCCCGACTTTGCAGTGGCACATCACCATGCTGTCGAAGCTTTCCTCTGTAAATCGTAAAACGAACATGTCTTATTTTCATTGTTGGACTGTTGGATTATTTTTTTACAAAGCCGATTGCCGGATGAGACAAGCCACACCATTGTGAAAGCATTAGCAAGCTACCATTTACTTACTTTAGAATTACTACCAATTTTACAACAACGACGACGACGGCGGCGGCGGCAGCAGCAGATGCAACAACGGGAAAACCATCAAGTTCAGCTTTTTAGGCTTTTTGTAATATATACAATGTATAATTTTTAATCCTGGCCAATCTGGTGGAGATTTTTCTTGAGGGTTAAATTCCGTTTCCAGCTATGACCTACATTATACATACATTTACGTGAACACAAAAATGTCAGGCTTCTGCTGGGAGGCTGTTTGAATTATTGAGGGAAAGCCACAACTCCTAATCTGGAGTGAAACACCCGTGCAGGCCTCTGTTATTGCTGCCCCTTGGGGGGTCTTGTAGTGAGAAGACCTATTTCAGCTTGACATGGCCAAGCAGAGTGGGCCGTGTTAATATGGCCACACAGCTGCCATCTTGGTCACAGAACGAGTGTAGTTACCATGTGACTACGAAAATGTAAACTAACCCGCATTCTATTGACTTTATATATACGCCAAATTCTGACTTTCTTCTTAGTTTGTTGGAATGTGCTGTGTTTATGATGCTTTTTTTTTACTGAAAAAACTTGTTAGGCACTCTGAGAATCGGATGTCAAGCTATCATATATCAACATCTGATTCTCAGTGATGCAAGCTAGATCACATCCCTAGATAATTTTGATAGTTAACTTATTTATCTGATCAGATGAATGGCAGTGAACTCATATTTTTTCGTTCTTTATTGTTGGTATGATAAGTTTAAGTTTTAAGTAATAAAGTTTAAAATTAATAATTTCCAAGAAATTTTGAAACATTTTATTTCTCTATTCTCCGGCTTTTCTAATATATCGGAGGTTTTTTCTGTTGATTTGCTGCATTGATTTTCAGGTTGATTATTGTGCTGATTCATTGAGGTGAAAGCCTTGTGTTTGTTTCATCGAAACATGTCTGTCTTTGGACAAGCAAAAGCATTAAATAATGAACCAATTTCATTTAAACTTTACACAAGTATGAGGCGACTACAAGTATGAGGTGACATTTTGGGCTCTTTGCTAATTTAAGTGTGCTTTCTACAGTGCAATTTTTGGTATATTTTCAGCAATAGTTTTAATACTGCTAAACAGGAAAACATTCAAACTTGCTACAATGCTTGCATAACTTAAGTAGTGACCATCATGTGTTTAATTGTGGAATTTTGCCAGTTAAGTCCTCTTTCCAGAAGGGCAATTTAGGTCATTTTACCATCATCTTCAATAGTTTCAATTCAGCTAAAACCAAGACGTCAAAATTTGATTCAGTGTTCACATACTTAGTTAGCGTCAACAGCTTTGACTCATGAGCAATGAATAAGTTTATTTTAACCATGTTTACTTTGCAATTACTAATTGTAAAGTATTGTGTTATTCAAATGGAAAACTCTTATTTTTTGCAGAGAAGCAATTTATACAACATAGGTATCTGTATAAATTGCTCCTATGATTTGATGTGTCATATGAACATACACTGTGCATCAAATAATTAATCGACCCTATCCTATATCTATATCATTAACATTTTAACAAGGTTCAGTTGATAAGATCTTTATTGCTAGGCCTGTTGTTTATTGTATATATAAATGAGAATTTACAATATTTTCACCTTCTCTATCTGTGCAGAACATTGCACCTACCAAATTCTTTTTTGGTTGAATGAATTTACAGCAGGAGTCATCACGCACAGCAATTTTCAACATTGTTAAAGTGAACATTTTTATTGCCAGTGAGTCAACATTTTTCTAGCGACGCTGTGCTCTGAGCACTTTTGATCTAGTTGATTATTTGGCTAACGCCGCAATAGTATTAGCCTGGGCGAGGAGTCGGCTCTTCGCATCCGTTTTCAGTAAAAAAAATCGGGTAAGCCTGAAAAAACAGGAAAAATATCCCTAATTTAACCCTTTCCTTGTGGGTCACCATCCGCGCCATCCTTCGGCGTTTCGCGGCGCCTTGTGTTGTCGACATGGCGCCGTTTTGCCCTCCACGTCCAGCTCTGTGTGCAGGTCAAGCTCCGCGAGACACCACTTCTTCGGAGAAGGTATTTTTCATGCCGCGTCAACCACTCCGTGCCTATTGATAGGTATTGATTAAATTCTCTTTGATCTTTGCAATGTACAGACCAGTCTGGTGAACGCCGTGTGATTCCGAGAAACACCGTTAGACGTCGCCACAGACATCGTGAGGCGCCGTGACACACTCCGCCTTGGACATCGCCTAACGCATTCGCGGAGCTGTCTTAAAATACGGGCGGCGGGGGCCGGACGCGGTGTTTCACGGTCAGCCCGGGGCATGTCATTTTTCACTCCCACGGCGTGAGATTTGATGAGGCACCACATTTTTACAAATATCCCTCTAAAGCCGCGAGAGAACGCGCCCACGCCGCGCCCAGGCTAATTGGGGGGTAATTTCGTCAATTGATTGTTTTTCATATTGCCTGTAAATTATCAACAAGACCTCTTTGCGAACCTCTTGCAGCAACAATCAAGAACATTAACTAATTCTATAAAGCCAGAATAAAGGATTTATCTCAAAATTGATATGTATTGATTTATGGTAGGAAATCCAATGACTCTGTTCAATAAATCAAGAACATATTAAAAACCATTTGGTCCTATTGTTGGCAATGGCTAAACGTTAAAAGTTCTGGCAGTCAATAATAGTGATATATACAATGAGATTTGCGCGTTGTTCAGTATAAACAATTGTTCCGGACCATTCTATCCGCTGTATGAGGAGGTTCAGCAGTCAGCCGGCCTCTTTTCCCTCTCGTCCTGAAAGTTCAGTACAAAACTTTATATTAATAGAAAAAAAACACACTAATCATACATATTTCAATATCACTAAGATTATACCATATTAGAATAGTGCAATATCATATTGTGAAGCTTTTTTTTAAATAAAGAATATTATAAATAAACATTTTACACATTACATGTATCTACATGTGTGCTCATGATGCTTCTGTGGCTAAATGGATGGGGAGTTGCACTCATGACCAGGTCGTAAGTTCAATCCCTGGCCAGGGTCTGGTGGTATGTTTGCAAACTCATTACCAACAGGTTACATATTGCTTTGTGGCACCTTCACGCTTAGTAGTAACAATATTCTTTCCATACTATATCGTTAGAAACTGTTAATAATGTACTGTAGGTTTTACTTGTATTTCATTTCATTATTAGTGTTCTGCTTTTGAATAGGAGCCTCGTGAGCTTAAAAATGTTGAACAAAAATTCA
>CM032665.1:20487680-20502728 GCA_019095985.1 Streblospio benedicti
GTACCGAAGTAAAGAATAGATTGTGTTTGCAATTATTAATTATTTACATTATTATTATTTATCTGTAGTAGACTGCAAAAAGGAATATTTTATGTCTTAATGAAAGTGTAAAAAGCATGACTTAAATGACTATTTACGAGCAGTTTCGCAATGACAACAATGTGCCTTTGTTAAACTGAAACAGGTATAAATGTCATGTAGACAGTTGATTATTCGTGTGTAAAGGGCAGACAATTGTTCAAATATTGGGACATTCAAGTACTTCACGTTGTCACATTGAAATAAGCGCGAAATCTCCTTGAAACAATTGCCATTGATAAAGTGACTAAAATAGGTTATCACTGAACTGGCTTTAACCTACATACCCTCCTTATCCTATGGTCCCAATTCACAGTGTTTCAACTTATATTAAAAAATTTGTGTATTTGGCTTATCAGCACTATGCCTCATCTCGTACTTTAGTTTTATATTTCTGACGTATATTTGGTTTTGAAAGTTGAACTTTTTTTTTACAAGTTTCGACTTTATTAATTTTTAAACATTTTCAAACTCTTAAAGGCTTCAATTTTGATGTTTTTATTTAAAGAAAAGGATCCTTTAAGAGCGCCAACACATTCAAAAATCAACAGTCAAAATTTGTTTTAAAAGATAGGAGTAAAATTCATTTCAACTTTCAAAAACAAATATACCGCCAAAGCATAAAACTAAATTATAGAATAAGTGTTTCAGCTGTGTTTCTGTGGTATGAAAATGTACAGAAGTTACATATTGTAAAACATGGGGAGCATAACAGCACCATGTTAACATTCTGAGAGGAATGTTCTATAATTACAGGCACAAATATACAATATTTTTTCACTTATATGTACTGAACAGACCTATGCCACATGAATTTTTAGATGGATTATTTCTTCTGTAAAAAAAAATGTTGTTGCTTGAAGGCATTGTGTTAGAAATAATACATTTTCTACTTCATGACCATAAATGTTTGAAAATTGGTACACAAAGTCAGTGATACCCAACATGGATAGTTGGATACATTTGCACAACGCAGAAGCGCAGTAGAAGCATGTGTCATTGCCTTATTGCAAACCAAGTCTTGAGTTTTATCTGATGGTTGTGACCCCATACTTCTGTGATATGATTATTTTGTGCAAGGAAGTTATTCAACCAAAGTTTGATACAAGATTGCTATGTATTATGGTATGTTCATTATAACATTTTTTGTTTGTTATCGATGCATGTTTATATATGGTAAGATTAATTTACAATTTACCTTTAGTAAGAAGTCCTATTTGTTAGTTTGTAAGTCGGTCTGAAGTATTTTTATGAATTTTTGTAGATTATTTCTTCTTTTAGCATAATATTTGAATGTAATTTCATTATGGTGTCTTTTTTCATGATATTAGTTATTTCAACAAAATGGTAGAATAGGTTTATAAATTAGTATTTTTTTGTCTAGAAATACAAATTCAAGCATTCCCTTTTCCCAGTATTGAGAACAATGTTTGTTACTTGTCTGCTTAACGTAAGTATTATCTGCTTCTGGTAACTTGGTCAATACGAAAACTTGAATGACTCCAAAGCACTTGATACCAGCTAAATTTTCTGTGATTCCCAAAATGAGAGAATAATCATTAGTGTACATGTACATGTTTACTAGTGAGGATTCCTGTACAGTTTTACCCTTTCCATAATTTGTAATCCTTTGTTGAACTTATCTCAAGCAGTGTTAATGAGATACCTTCAAACTATTTCTGTGAAATGATGCGCATGATTTGGCATAGCTTTCTCATACACATTTTTGCTGATTTGCATTTGTATCTAGAAAGCAGCAGTTTGTAAAAATCCTTCATAGCTTTACCAAATAGCATCGGTCCACAAAAATAGCTTGCACAAGTGCCTGTACATATATCGTAATCATGTGAATGTTGATTATACACTGTTGGCAGATATTACGTCTATGTTCATTGTTATAATTTTGACTGTGATTTGATCAATGTTTACCAAGGATAATGTTACAGTAGATCATAATTATGCAGATCCAGGATGGGGGCCCACACCCCACACACCCACCAAATTACAACGTACCTTATTTTAATAGGATTTTTGGCATGTTCACTCTCCATTGCGCATACAAAATCTATGAGATCCCTTAACTGCACCAGCCTTTTCTGAAAACCTGGATCTGCCAGTACATTAGTACAGTAACCCTCCATATTGCAGGGGGCCACAGCTCAGGGAGAATACAAGGGAAATCAGGGATTCTCAATAAAACAAATTTCCTGAAGGGAGGTTTATGCTACTTGTAAGCTTTGAAACGCAAGATTTTTTCTCCCCAGGTGCTTCTAAAATATCGAGGAATTTGGAATGAGAAATTTTGTGTGTGGGGGGTGGGGCCCCATCCTGGATCTGCATAATTATGATCTACTGTAACATTATCCTGGGTAAACATTGATCAAATCACAGTCATAATTATAACAATGAACGTAGACATAATATTAGGACCATCCAAGGAGTTATGCTCATGTGTTCTTGATAGAGGTGGTCTCATTTTGCTGCTTTGTACTGGTCTCTATGGAAGTGAAGTACAGTGGGGAATGGTCTCAGAATAGGTCTCAGGTTTCTATGGTCTTGTGATTGAATTGCTAATGTTTCTACAGTTTATTCAAATTTGTACATTTTCTTATAAAATTTTGTAAAATCATATTTTTTATTCATTCAGTTATTAACCAAAAGTAAAATGAACAATTTAACAGTAATTATAGTACAATACAACCAGTCACATGTTTTAAATTATTCATTTTACTGTTGGTTGATAACTGATGAAGATTTGAAGAGTTTGAAAATACTAAGCATATTTTTACAAAATTTTGAAGAAAATGTACAAAATTAACAAATTTTGGGAACATTAGTAATTCGCCCACAATTCTATACAAACTTAAGATGAGACAAAGTGCTGTATACCATAGAAACTATTTAATGAATCTTATACTAGAGGTGGTCTCATGGGGAGGTAATACTAGAAACTAACAGCCGTGTGGAGCTGCAATTGAGGGTTTGAAGGACTCAGACCACTAATTATCCAGTCACTTCCTGGTTTTTAATGTTGTAGAGCGGAACAGTTCAACAAGGCTGCTCAATAGTTTATGTAATCAAGAGAAAAAATGGACTTGTGCCAAATACTGCTCATCTGTCATTTTTGGTTTAAATTAGTTGAACATTGGTGTACAGCTTCCATTATGAAGTGATAGCTTCAATGTGCAGCAGTCGTATTTCTGGCAATGGGCCTGCCACAGCTTTAAACTGGAGCCCTGGCGCAGCTCAAACTGAATCCTCTGATGAGGTGAACTTCAATATTTGACAGTATGGACTGTTTGTAGTTGTTACAGTTGAACATCAATTTAGTTGTCTGAGTCCTAATTAAATGTGATTTTTCAAAGGTCTTGTGTCATTTGTGTCAAGTTGATCATGATTTTGTACAAAACAGACTCCAGCTCAAGTCTCGTATTCAACATAATGGATTGTTTGATAATGTATTTACTATGTAACAAACTGCAAGCTGTATTTTATATAAAAATATATTTTTATTGTGCTCCTTTTATGGAGATATCCCATTTTATTACAAATACAAGAGATACTATTCATAAATGCATCTTTTTGCAAGTCTTTCTGTGTTTTAGTATTTCTGCCATGGTGAACTTAAAGTCCGAGTCACACTCGTTACAGTGGAAATGTTTGCGCAGACTCCCCAAACCGTCGTCTTTCTCTGCACTTCCTTCTTCACCTGCAAACAAGCAACAAATCAATACTAATATGCAAATTCCTAATCATGTCTCTGACTCTGAATAATATTAGATGTTACATGAATGTGGGTCCGCGTATCGTTCTCGTAAGTTACATTTAGATTCAACTAGTTAGACAAATAATGGATTTTATCAATTTACCCACATAACTTATCTTTTTAAAATGAGTTTCAAATTAACTCAACATACACACTACTGACTATACATCTGAGAAGCAAATTAGTCTGTCTCTATAATTTACACCATAAAAATAGCAGTTTTCAACAACATGTGAACTAATAATCTGTAGGACAAGACAAACAATGTACCGGTATGTGAAAATATGCCCCAAAGCCTCGTAAGAAAATATTACGCAAGTGAGTTACATCAACACAATACGTTTGACGTACCAGTATAGTTCTACAGTACTGCAGATTGTAAACAGTACTAATAAAATATGCATATATTTGATTATTGTACTTTGTACGCAATGATAAGAGATATTATGCCAGGATTTCTATTTACCCTCGCCAATTCTGCACCAAAGGTTGTCACTTTTTATGGGACAAAAGGTGGGTGTGTTGAACTTTGGAGGATAACATGTACTATGCCTACCCTAATGATAGTAGGGGTTGGGAAAATCTCAAAATTTTATCATAGTAGGGATCGGAATAAAAGTAGGGAAAGGACATTTTGGAGAGCTGTATACAGTTTGCACTGACATTTTTGAGAGTAGTATACTTTTTGCAATAAGGTGAAAACTAATAATTGAAGGGACCCGAATAAGAATTAAGCAGCGTAGGCATGCAGTATAAAGTTACAGCTAGCGTGCTGACCTGCTGTGGCTGCGGCGGCCCGTGTCTGACAGAGCTGCTGGTGTCGCAGCTTCTCGGCCAGAGTGACGACCAGTGCCTGCGAGCAGACGGGGCACGTCCAGTGCGTCTGCAGGTATGTGGTGAAGCTCGCCTCGTCACCCTCCACCAGGCTGCAGCACCAAACACACAAAACTAGAAAGTGCCTCTGCGACAAAACATTTACCCACCAGCACTTATTGCCGCCCACATTTCCCTTAAACCTTAAAGGCGATTTGTGAATAGCATGATAAAACTAGAAAGTTACTTCTCAGACATAACATTTACCCACGAACGCCCACATTTTCCTTAACTACGACCCTAAAAGGTGATTTGTGAATAAAATGACAAAACTAGAAAGTTGCCTCTCCGACAAAACATTGACCCACCAACGTTTATTGCTGCCCACATTTCACTTAACTACAATCCTTAATTGTTAGAATTAGAATTATAGTCATCTTATTTGAAAAATATACGTTGTATTCCATCATTATGGCATTTATTGAAGGGTCTGTATATCAAAAATTGCAAACGATGGATGGCAACAATATAAAATTAGGGACTTCACCCTGGTACCCACTATACATCTATACCCGGTCAATATCAGGTCCTGATATAGCTCAACAAAAGCGTTCATGACCTACATGTCATTGGGGGTGATTGGCTGCTAGGGGACAAAATGAGGCTGTTACTGCAGACTTTACACTAAGTTACCCCAGCTAATCAGTTACGTAATGGTCCATGTGTGAAGCATGTGATTGCCTGTTGTTTATTGGTATCCAGTGCAAGTAGGCCTACTTGCCAGGATACTGCACAAATGTATCTTTATTTACTTGAACCAAAAGTACCAAAAGGACACCCCGACCAAATTGTCATTATCACACTTAGGAGACAGGGTGTGAGAAGCAGGATACTGACCAGTTGACGGTGAGGTAGGGTGTGACCTGGCTGCCCCCCTTCACGGGGTGAGGTTCACCCCCCGCCGCAGCCAGCCCACCCACGATGTCATCGGCCACCGAACCGCCTACAACACAACACAATGGACAACACAATGTCACCAGCTGCCTACACAATAGAGCCAACACGGGTGAGCAAGGGGTGCTTCCTCTACAACAAGTGACTACAGTTAAAGGATGTGTTTGAAAAACACAAGTCTCCCCCATGGATGACATTCACCCCTATGAAGTAGAAATTTGAATGCTAACTCCAATAAATAATGATCACACACAAAAAATAATGCATATATTGGCAAATTGCCATGAATTAAACAATTGCAAACTTCTTATGTTTATGGATTGAATAATTTTCACTCAACTCTACTTGCAAGCCAAACTTAAATCAAACATCATGCTGTGAACCTGTTTCTATGCCACGCCATCAGAACTGAAGCAAACCTAAAAGCTTTCCTCCGGAGCGGGCGAGACTTACATATTCGTTGCCACAATATAACACAATGTTATGGAAATTGTTGCCATTGGTAGTACATAGCATCTTTGTAAATCATACTAATTAAAAACAAAAGAAAAAACAACATAACATCTACAGGGACATGTAGCGCAAGACTGCACTCACCGCTGCCAGGTCCCGCGTAGAGATGCTGCTGTTCGGCCGGCAGCACCCGTCGCAGGCTGTACCGCGCCGTGCTCTCCAGGAACTCAGCCAGCTTCCGCCCCAGCAGCCCCTTGAGGCGGCGCAGCACGGACTTCTCCTGCTGCATCCCCACACCCGCCCGGTCAGCGCCAACTGCAGCAGCATGGTACACAGTGGTATTATAACGCCTGTCTCAACGCCCCGGGGAGTATGCTGTAACCCCACACCCGCCCGGTAACTGCATCAGCACAGTACACAGTGGTATAACCCGTGTCTCAATGCCCATGCCCCCTAGGCTAGTGGCTAGCATTACATACATCTCCAGTTAGAATGCACATTTAGTAGTGCATAAACACGAATCTTACAGATTCTATGTAAATTTCATTGTATGACATCAAGGAAAGGATGTATGTAAGGATATGTTATGATATATCTGAAGAGCTGTTCTTGGCAAATTATAATGGAACTTACTCCACATTTCTAAGTTATTTTAACATAGAGAAAAGTGCAGTTTTTAATACATGGGCCGATTTCTGAGACAGCCGAAAATTGGTCATGTTACCCTAAAAAGAAATCAGCATTGTACTATTAGAGTAACTCACTGACCTTTAAGTTTAAGCTCGATGACGTGGTTCCAGGCTGCCCGCAGCTGGACCGCGCTGGACAGAAGCTGCTCCGCCGCCTCCGCCTCGGCCAGCCGGATCTCCAGCCAGCCGTCAAACACCAGCCTGACAAACCAGGGCAACGCTCAGTGGCCGGACAAGTACAGTACCACGTGCACATGCATCGTAGAGGGTAGAAGCCAACTGAGACTAATCTAATGAGTCTAATGAATAGCCACTCATTAGACTAGTCTCAGTTGGCTTCTACCCTCTACGATGCATGTGCCTGTGTAATTGTGCGTATTAAATAAAATATCTAGAGCATATTATGTCATTACATCAATAGCTTGACGATAAAACATTCTATATGTTAAAACACAGACAAACATTATTTGACTGAGGCTGCTCACCTGGAGCAGTCTGCGTTCGTGTCGATGCTGTTTGAGAAGAGCATGGCGGTCTGGAGCGCCGGCACTCGCATCGCACCCACCACAAACGGCTTGGTCGTCTCCAGTAGGGACCTGTGGCAGTCAATGTAACCATGACAATCACCACAAACGACATAAATTACAAGACTTTTTTACAAAATTTCATTCTTTTTTCAACGACTCGTTATGAATTTCAATACCTTTTGCAGGCTCGTGGACCTGCTGTGTGTGACTTACACGAAGGCGAGGACCTGGTGCTTGCTGCTGACGGGCATCCGTGTGTCCGCGGCCGGCCGCTCAGTGTCTGGCGTGTCCGGCAGCTCTAGCAGCTCCGGCTTGTAGCTGAACACGCTGGTCGGGTGAAGCACCACGAAGCCCTTCGTCTGCAGCAAACAAAAGGGTCATTCACAAATGGCGTCATAGCAATCTACACTAGGTCATTGGCCTCCTTGTCACATTACATCTTTCTCGAATCCCTGGGGAGCATCCAGCATATCGCAACCATAGCACAGACATGCTAATCAGCGTGTAGTTTAGACACTCGCTACTCGCCACAGGCAAGTGTAAATTCCCACTAGCGAGTATGACTTCAAAGCTACTCGCCAGGACTAGCGAGTGTAATTTTTTATCTTTTTATGAGTTTTTTCACACAAAATTACTCGATATTGATTGATTGAGGTCGGTTTGTACATGGGCGCGGCCATTTTTAAATGTACACCGGCATTTTGTCTTTTACTGGTCCGCGTGTCGTAGGAGCTCTAATCGGCGCGACCACGTTACACAATAAGATGCATTAACAATGGGTGCAAACTTACTTTCGTTTTCTCGTTGGGCTCGACATTTGAACTACTGAGCATGCGCATTGACGCCCGTAAACATGCATATGTATATTTTTCTCATTGCAAAATAAGTAAGTTATTTCTATTTTCTGGCAAGCATTTGTAATAGATTGATTGAATAACGTTACTAATAGATCATACATTGCTATATTTGAGAATGACAATCAACAAATGCGATGTTCAATCGATTTGACACTGAGAATCATGGCAACACGACTTGGCGATGATGCAGATCTAGTATACACGTGATTGAACTTTCTTTCATAATAAACCACATGTAATGACATATACGCCCAGGAAAGTTATGTTTGGTGAAATTACCGCGCCTACCAGTGATTATTCATTATCATACCATCATTAATGATAAGAGTCATTAAATTTGACAACATTTTTGGCGAGTGTGAATTCAGTAGGGCGAGTGCAAATTGAAAGTCACTTGCCACACTTGGCGAGTCCTAATCTAGCTGAGTCACATACCCTGCTAATCATTAACATAACAGTCCACTCGCCTGACCTGTACCTATTTAGCGTGTAGATACCAAGGAGCAATGTGCAACCTGTTAGAGGAATGTTTGCTCAACACCCGCCACCAGACCTGACTGGGAATCGAACCCACAACCTAGTCACAAGTCCATCTCCCTATCCATTTGGCCACAGAATCTGTGATACATGACGTACCTTTGTGTGGAAGACTTGCTCGCTCTCGGCCTTGTAGTTGTTATGTTCGTCGGCGATGGCCACTTGTGGGTAGAGGCCGGAGCATAGGATCACCTTGAGCATCACCACGTCCCTGAGGGTGAAGCTCCGCGTCTTGTTGGACGACTCCACCAGCTTGTCCAGGTCATGGGTCAGTCTATAAACAACACAATCACAATGCGCTCATTTCATGCCAGAGTAACTAACAGCTTTTATAATAACTAACAAATGGTACTGAATATCAAAATATATGTTGTAGCAACGCCGTATCTACGTTGTAATTCTTATCATTCTGATTAGTTCATGACATTTTTTTCTGTTGTCATAGACAGAGTGAGGCATTTTGAACATTCCTAAATGGGGTATTATGTAAATTCCTTGTTAATGTTAATACTATACATACATTTATGCTGCGTTCGTGTGCTCCTTCCGACCTCGAAAATACGAGCTTCCCATATGGGAAATACACCCGAACGCACCTTCCCAGTCGTACGTACGAGTCGGAAACTCGTAACATTTTTTGAGCACTGACCTAGCGACCTTGACATTGGGAAATCAAAATGGCGGAGATTAGAAAAGTTTTAAATGGAAAGTTTTATATAAATCTAGACATGACAAAATCTGTAAACACAATTTATATGTACAAGTACATCAGGAGTACATTTACACACGTCTACATCATTAATAAGAGTATCATACATGACTTTTTTCAGAAATCCATATTCTGTTAGTAGTGTAGCAAGTAAGTAAGTACAGTACTTTTACTACCGAGCCGGCGAACAGACACGAGTCGTACGTACGACCTCGTAGCTCGAATTTTCGAGGTCGGAAAGAGCACACGAATGCACCATTAGACGCATTATTTAATTAGAAATAAACTAACTTCACTAGTCAATTACAGCAAGTGTCAATAGACGCACCAAAATAACTTAATTGAATTGGTCAATTTTTTTTTAATTTATAGTATACAATGAAGCGGAAAAGAAAGAATGGCCACTCATTAGTCTCAGTTGGCTTCTTCCCTCTACAATGCATGTGCCCGTGGCGCAGATGAAGCATGATATGTGCGTCCACTGGGCCCAGCTATAGTATTCAAATGCGATAATAAAAAAAAAATGCATCCTGGGATTAACACTGATTCTTTTACTTGTCCTGTTGGACTAGTAGATGACAACTTGTCTCGGGCTAACCTGACCTTCAGGTCAGTGACACTGACTTTTGACATCAGTCATAGATGCTGACTTTTGACCTTACCTGAGCTCGAGGTCAGTGATGCCGACCTTTGACCTCACCTGAACTCGAGGTCAGTGACGCCGACCTTTGACCTCACCTGAACTCGAAGTCAGTGATGCCGACCTTTGACCTCACCTGAACTCGAGGTCAGTGATGCTGGACTCGACGTCGCCGTCTCCCCCCTCCTGGTCACTGTGGTCGTCTGCAGCTGTCACCTCCCAGTCCTGCAACAACAACCCACCAGAACTCAAATGGGAGCTTACGGTTGTAAAACCTGTCTTCATCTAAGTCTATGTGGTTGACGACTTGACGTAGGCTTGCCAGAGAGAAAGAGAAGGTTATAAAGGATATAAGAAGAAAACAGATCATCTCCGTCTCTAAAGAACTGACATTAGGATTTTTTGTTGTAAATAATTTGATTAAAACGTCAGATATGAGGATGTCAACTAAATGGAAAATCCCTGAAGACACTTTGCTGGGGAGGAGGTGTCCGCCATAAAGTTAAATAATAGTTCATTTAATCCAACTAGTTACATATAAACAAATTTAATAAAAATTGCTCCAATGAAAATAAAAAGTTACTACCTGTGTGTCCAGTTTGAGCACCTTGCGCCTCTTTGCGGACCGCTGCTGCTGCTGTCGCAGTTCCCGCAGCCGCTTGCGTTCTGCTGCGCGCTGCCGCCGCTCCGCCGCAGTCATGTACTCGCGACTGGCCGCCGCCGAGTCACCACCACCGTCCACCAGCCCGTGGTCCGCCAGGCACTGCGCGAACTGGTTCTTGAGCTTGGTCATCTCGTAGAAGCGCTGCTCCTCCAGGGCGCGGCGGCGGCACCACTTGCGACTGTCCCGACCCTCCGCCTTCACCTACAGTACCGTGTAACATGTAAATGTGCTCATTTACAGTCGCAATTCACAGTTGGTCGTCGTGCTCTAGCGACTTTACATCTACACCAGGTCATTGGAATCATTGTCATGCTATATCTTTCTCAATTCGCTGGCGAGCATACAGCACATCACAACTGAAGGGCATACATTGTAATCACTCACATTAGCATTCACTCGCAAGACCTGTAGCTATTTAAGGTGTAGGTACCACGGAGCAGTGTGCAACCTCTTAGAGGTAAGTTTGCTCAACACCCACCACCAGACCCGACCAGGAACCGAACCCATGACTTCTGGTCACAAGTCCAACTCCCTATCCACTCAGCCACAGAAGCACAACCGTGTAAACCAGGACAGTTATCAGAGGTATATCCAGTCATATTTCATCCCAAAAATTTCATTTTCATAGAGTTTTTGGCATTTCTGCCAGCTTTTGAGCGTACAAAACCTATAAAAACCTGTGGTTTCGCACCCCCCCCACCTCTTTTCTAAAAAAACCTGGATCTGCCAGTGGCTGTAATGTTTATGGTGGTGAATCAATCATCACCCTAGGTGTCAAATCAACACCTGTTGTGCGCCGCCCCACCCTAAGTGTTAAAAACTAGCTATTAAAAACGTGGAGGATTCAAGACAGTCGTAGGTGACTTACTGGGATAGTTTCTGTTTATTACGTATATTCTGACGTCTAGATGACTGGGTTTAACATAAACTTTTGAAAGTGGATGCCTGTTCAGCCATGTGGGAGGCTGAACCTGGCTGCGTGAACAAATAATTTAAGTTTCGGTGCAAATATCAGGTTCAAAAGCCATTAGGACTTAAAATCTTAACACATATCTTCCATTAAGCATGACATGTATGATGAGGCCTACAATATTGGAGTGATGTTTTATTTATATACTATGTTCGTATAAATCCAATGCATCCTATGTTGTGTTAATTCGAATGGAGAATGAGCAGCTTACCTGCACCCACTCGTCGTACGCGTTCAGCAGGGTCAAGGGGTCGCCGTGGTCCGACTCGAGTGGCTTCCGTGCCGTCTGTAGGCAAAGAATGAACTCATCAGATCGTGCATTCACTAAATAAAGTGATTTGCAGGATGATCTTGGAGTGAGTATTTGCACAAGATTGAGTGAGTGAGAGTCCTGCCTGGCATGCATGTCTACTGCTTGTAATAGCTGTTTCAGATTTTCTAGTTCACATTCAAGTATAATCGACTCTGCAGCTAGTTCCACGTATATTAAGTTGTGTTTGTATCTCTATTTACTTGGAATGTAGCATACGGTCTCATTTATGGTTTTGTGGTACTTTTCTGCTACGCTCACCTCCTTTTTACTCTTTTCATGACTGAAGTCTCCTTTTCAAATTTTTGAATTTCAAACAAAAACTCTGCCAACTGACAAATCAACAATAAAATACTCTCCATGAAATACAAACTCTAATTCTCTTCCATCTCTTTCCCCTATTAGATCTACCACATTATGCCATTGATTGTTTTATTACAAAATTATATTACCATAGCGTCTAGTCATGGTGTGTGAACGCACCATAGCGTCATAGTTGCGGTGTGTAACTTACTATAGCGTCTAGTACCATAAGCGTCTAGTGTGTGTGAATGTACCATAACATCTAGCGGTGTGTGAACATACCATAAGTCGTTCGCGGTGTGTGAACGTACCATAACATCTAGTCGCGGTGTGTGAACATACCATAACGTCATAGTCGCGGTGTGTGAACTTACCATAGCGTCATAGTCGCGGTGCGCCTTGGCTGTGAATGGAGACTGGACACTGAGACCAGCCGAGATACACAGCACGGGCTCCACCATCTGTGGGGGAATACAGCATGCTAGTCCGTCAATACACGCTATATAGAATGAGTGGTTAATACATCATTCACGCTACAGTGAAAATAGAATGTCACAAAGTGCTTGATTACTACATCATATCTTACATTATCATAAGCTAACGAGAAAAGTTTCCTTTATTAGTTTCCTTTGTTTACTCTTCCTTTGTTGAGGACATTCCCTGTATCTTAGTCCGAGTCCGACAGAACATGATATCGGATTAGACAAATGCCCAAGCCATATACTGTACAAGAATGACGTTTTCAGCATGAATGTGTTGTTTATGATATTTATAATGTAATATAATTTATGATACATTCTATCTAAACAACATATAAATTATTATTATCATGTTATGTAATGAATAAATGCACAAATCTGTATTATTTACATAAAATATCATAATCCGACATCTACAACAGTAACTCCTTTCAAAATAACTCAACGTCTTAAGTCGTGGGCTTCCCGTTAAGATGAGTCTAATTCTTGGAACTAAATAACAACATGGATGATAACCCTAGAATCACGTCAGTTCGAACAAGCTATAAAATCCTCTGCTAGTTATGACGCAGGTATAGAGCATGATAACAACCCATGGGCTAGAAGCCGTAAATTGCCTAGAACTTGGCAGCGGTGCCAAGATATCAAAATCAAAACTTGTTTTTTTTTTAGTAATGTCAGGTCATACGTGTGACGTTTGATATCTTGGCTGAACATTTTGGCAGTGGGGCTTCTGATTGGTTGGATTTTGAGGTCAAATTCCGCGGATTTTAAGGTCAAATTCCGCGGCTATTAAAAACAAGCGAGACCTAACGATGTCTGGACCTGCGTCGCGTGTAATAGGAATGTTATATGAATAACATGTAAATTATTCCTATATAGTAAAATGGTTTCTTCAGAAAATAGTGAATTTGTGATATAATTTGTGATATAATTGTAATATATTTATTTTAATAGTCATCTTGTCACTGTGATAAAACAATAGGGACCACTATGGAAATAAGTTATTGTTTATAGCATAAATTTTTTAGTGCTCCCTGTTTATAATCTCATTGTAGTGCTTAGTCATTTTTTTATTTAATTTATCCTAATATTTATTTATTGGTGCTTTTATTGTAATGTTTTTCTTTAATTTTTGTACAATGGTATTATAAATAAAATATCTGAATCTGAATCTGAACATCCATCCGCAAAGTAGTGATAAACACATCTCACACGGCTCATAACAAATCAGAATCGAGAATGAGTGGCAAAGTGGTGAGAAAATTATTATTATTGATATAATCATTATTGAAGACATAAAAACAAATTAAATCTATTTCACATTCTATATTGTTTTATATCAAATAAGGCATATGAATCATTAAATCATATAATAGTTCTAAACAGATGCTGGTAAAAATTATACCCATTTCAAGGCTTTACAAGCAAATGCTATGCTAAACATACATTACATACACATCTAACCCAGTCCCATAATGTAAATGGTAAACAAACAAAACAATGGCTATAGCCACCAATTAAGTAACTGAAGTTAAATGTTTTCATTGTTTAACAATACCTCCTGCTGGTTTACAGCAAAAGCCTTTATTAAAAGCTGTGTCTTTGTTGATAAATATTGCTTTGTTTCAATACAGTGGGGGAATTTGAACTGTCCACATTGGAAAAAATTGGGAGCAAATATAGTGTCCACTGTCCACATAAGACAGCTGTCCACTATATAGAGGTTCACTTTATACATGATATATTGGGATACTGAAATGGCAGAAATGAAATTTTAGTGTTCACATAAGAAAGGTATCCACTAGCATATGGAGGTGTCCAGACAAACAAGTTCCACTGTAGTTTGTCTTTTAATATGGATATTATAAGTGTGTTACAATTTCTTTGTTTGAAATACATAGTGGAGCTTCTGATTGGTTGGATTTTGAGGTCAATAGAACAGTAGGTGGTCTTTCAGGTGAAAAGGCTTGTTAACTGGTAGCTCCTTTTATGTCCTGTTCCTATAGTCCCTGGCCCAGAGTCCTGTTCATTTAAGGGAAGAAGATAGACTATTTTCTCAAGGGTTACAACATTAAAGAGAATACAACAAACAAAACAATGGCTATAGCCACCAATTAAGTAACTGAAGTTAAATGTTTTCATTGTTTAACAATACCTCCTGCTGGTAAACCAATCTGTTTAAGCTAGCATCCTCTTCTCTGACTGATAGCAATTAAATCAATTGTGATAATTGAAGAGGATGGTTCATTAGTATAAATCAGGAAAAAAAATGTTTTAGAATCTTTTATCTCTTAGA
>CM032665.1:20502828-20528990 GCA_019095985.1 Streblospio benedicti
TTGAAAATTGTATGAAAAATGCATGAAACATCGATGTATGCTTAAGCCATAACAGTTTGTTTGTTGTCTGTTCATTGTAAATGCTCCCACACAGGTAGAGCACTGTATTTGTGTGTTCTTAAACGTTTAATAACACAATAGTAATAGCAGCTAAAAAATGTCTTTTACCCACTTTTGCACAATAGTGCTATCATAAAAGTATGGTGACTCAACAATATTACATATTAAAACATTTTGACTAGCTAAAATACGAAGAAACAAACTACGGCATAATGTTCTAAGTATGACTTGTGGAGGATCAATACCATATTCCAGCATAAACTTAGAAGTATTATGTATTATGTATTATTATGTATCAGAAATAATTGCCAAAAGATACGTTTGTATGCACTAATGAGTTTTGAAAATTCATATTTATGAAAATGACACCACAAATTGCTACCATAGAAATTATTACAAAAAGCTTTAAATAATTTACACTTCACATCTATACTACATTTCCTAAATTTAGATATCAACATATTGCCTCGATCATATGTAGCTCTTATCTGTTGCTTAATGTCAGCACTATCTGACATGTCTTTATTTAAAGTGACTCCTAAATATTTATGCTCCTCTACAAAATTGATGATATTGCCATTTAGATATAAATTAGGACATGGATAGTTCACAATGTGACCACGCTCATTATTAATGCGTTACGTCATCCATGTTACTTCTGCATTCCTGTCTATTAGAATTCCAGATCATTTTTATGTTCATCCACAACTAATCCAAATTGTTTCCACACATCAGATTTCCCAGGATATTCCTTGATGCTGAATTATTCACTTTCAAATTTTTGGGCCTTTATTCCTCAACTACAAAATGCAACAAGCATTGTAATCATCACCGTGTTCTATTTATAGGATAGGAATTTACAGTGATATATCTGGTATCTACCAGCATTCTGTGCAGTCAGCTTTAAGCATAGTTTATCCGCCCGCAACCGCATCATTCCGACCGCATCCGCCCCTGCCCGCACCAAATTACACTTCTGTGTCCGCATAGCGACCGCAAGAATTTTGACAGCATCCACCCCGACCATTGCCATAAGAGAAATGACCGCAATTTGACCTCACTATTACAGATCATCCACAATATATCCACAACACTATCCGCCATCAGAATCATTATCATTTACTGTGGTGAAACTTGCAAGAAAATAATATTAAAGTGAATACTGTTATCTTTATTAAGGTAAAGCAAACATCTTCATAAAGGTCAAGCTTATTGGCTAACTAGCTAACTGCTACTTATCAATGAATTCAAAAGGAACCATGCTGTGCATAGTGGTTAACTCTAATTAAGGACAGTAATGTTATGAAATTGACTTCAAAACATATGATGATTACAAATATGAAGAGTTTCTTATAAAAATTTGATCCATAAATTGTCCCAAACACATATTTCTGACAGCCTCCGCCCAAACTGCAAATACTTGACCACATCCGCCCCGCGACCGCACCAGCAATGATGGGACACCCGCGGACTGTCCGCATGGATGATGACCGCAGTCAACTCGCGATGTCCGCGCCATCACAAGAGAATGCTGGTATCTACATGTATATTATTTCACTAACATACACATAATGATACATAAAAGAAAGTACTTCAGAGACACAATGCATCCTGCATGACATCCTGTATCACAGCATATCAACAAACGAAGTCGGTAGTGTGCATGTCGATTAAGACTGGCACAAGCTAAATATAGCATAAGGTGTCAGACAGTGTGTGATTGCGCAACGCAGCATACAAGCATATAGGCGAAGTTGAAGTGTGTGTCCTTCGTCAGGGAAGATTAGCTCAGTCGGTAGAGCAACCGCCTATGACATATGACCAGTCTGAATCATAGTCGGGAGACCGTGAGTTCGAATCCACGATCTTCCAAATTACCTTTACAAGCAACACTGACTTTCGTTTCACATTGTGTATACAGGGAAGGCTTTTTAGCTTAAAAAAAGCTGAAAGCAGTTCAAAGCTGATAAGTAAATCATGCTGGTTTCAAAATTTTAAAAACAAGGCTTTGTGTATTTCAATATTTACATTGGTTTAAGAATTTTAAGTGGTACAAGAGAAAAATTATAGTGTATATTGGGGACTATTTCCCAACAATCACAGAATTTAGAGCCAACAAGTAATGATAATAGAACAATAGCCTCCCTGTGGTTAACTGTTTACTAAGCTCTCACCCTTAAAGTCCACTGACCAACAAGGCCATAATTTGTAAGCAAATAAATGACCCTTTCAAATCATTGCCTGACCAGCAATGGCAGTGTCTAATTGGCTTGAAAGCAAGCTCTTTAGGACAATATCTAGTACTTACCACCATGGTTTAATTTGTGGAGTTATTTCAAAATTGGAGGATGGTTATTTGAGTCACATATGTGAAATAATATAACACTTTATCATTTGATAGGTATACATCTAATATACATTATATATGTATATAAAATCAAATGTGTTAAATATATTTCACATACTCCTCTAACACATCTCAAATATTTAACTGCAATGTGATGGGTGGAACTCCCAGCCACGTATGGGAATTCCACCCATCATGTGAACGCAAGTGCAAGGTGCACAACAACAGTGGCACTTTGCCACCAGAAACTGATGGAGGATTCTGAATCATGTCCTCCAAAATGTCTTCGTTTAAAAGAAGCATCTGAGTAACGATTTTATCCTTTCAATACTATAGTATAAATGCTGGTTTAAAATTCATGTATAAAAAAAAAAGAATGTCTAAAGTTTACATACATACATGTATAATGTCTAATAACCCAGTCCCATAATGTAACTGGTAAACAGACAAAACAATGGCTATATGTTACACCTGACCGGAGACCAGGGTGATTGTAACAGGAAAGTATGAAGAATGACCATGAATATGTTTCTTTAATGAACTCTAGAAACCAACTGCCACAGTCTCACTAAAAACAGTACTTCAATCTATATATCATAGTAAACTATTTAAAATCTGTCACAGTACAATTAACACATACATTCATGAGGCTACCAATGTGGACTACCTGTTACATATAGCCACTAATTAAATAACTGACTGTTTAACAATACCTCCTGCTGGTTTACAACAAAAAGCCTTTAATTAAAGCATGTGTGCACAAGAGTCTTTGTTGATAAATATTGCTTTGTTTCAA
This sequence comes from Streblospio benedicti, assembly GCA_019095985.1. Taxonomy (NCBI): domain Eukaryota; kingdom Metazoa; phylum Annelida; class Polychaeta; order Spionida; family Spionidae; genus Streblospio; species Streblospio benedicti. Next base: position 20,506,032 of record CM032665.1, read on the forward strand.
TACAGTGGGGAAATTTGAACTGTCCACATTGGAAAAAATTGGGAGCAAATATAGTGTCCACTGCCCACATAAGACAGCTGTCCTCTATACAGAGGTTTACTTTATACATGAAATATAGGGAAACTGAAATGGAAGAAGTGAAATTTTAGTGTTCACATAAGAAAGGTGTCCAATAGCATATGGAGGTGTCCAGACAGACAAGTTCCACTGTAGTTTGTCTTTTTTTGTTAGTTCTTGTTGTTTTATTCTCTTTCTGCTGCCTTATATCCGAAAAATAATAAAGTCCTATTTTAAATTTAAATTTATTTGTACATGTTTCGAATCTTAGGTGCAAACATCTAACAAAAAAGGCTTGTTAACAATGTATAGCTCTTATATATGTCCTGGATAATTGTGTTACCATTTCCTTGTTTGAAATACCTGTTCATTTAAGGGTAGAAGAGACTATTTTCTCAAGGGTTAACATAGAACAAAGAGAATCTTTCAACAAAAACAATTGTTATAGCCACCACCTTTTATGTCCTGTTCATTTAGTTAAATGTTTATTGTCTTCCCTTAAAGGGAAGCTGGTAAACCAATTACAATTTAAAGACAATAAAACAAACTATTGACCAATCTGTTTGATAGCATCCTATTTGAAATCAATTGTGATAATTGAAGAGGATGGTTCATTAGTATAAATCAGGAAAAAAAATGTTTTAGAATCTTTTATCTCTTAGACTTATTAACATATTTATCATGTGTAGGCAGTAGTATGACTTTTTATTTAGATCAATGGGTACACAAAACACCTGTAATGTAACTGCATTTTTTTCATTGGTGGTCTTAAACTTATGCATTTGATGTTCTTGTGTACACTTAATACACAATGTATTACAAACAAAGAATTTGGAACACAATTATCTTGTAGGACAAACTAAAATGACCAAATTGTTAGGGTAAGTTAAGACAATGGAAAATATCTATGAAGAAACTCCTGCTTGAAAAAATTTTACCATGAAATTGAAGAAATGTATCACATTTTTGAGGTGCATGAATTCAATGCCAGGATTTGGAGCTTTTGAGGCCAAGATTGACCAAATGAGGGTATTTTGTACTGTCTTATTTGGTTAGTATCTTATATATGTTCAATACCATGTCAATATTTGAAATTTGTGTCTCATCTATCAGACCAGTGCAGCCACCCATGACTGGGTAAACAATCAGCCCCTAAGTCAGAATTGACCAATCAGAGGAAGGGAACAGGTGAAGCATCTCTGGTGAGAGTTCTCATTGGCTGGCCACCTAAATGGCCAGTGACCATTGTTTGGTGCTATATGAGGGGTATGAAAGGAGTTGACACCACAACACAACAGACAGTTTAAAGTGTGTGATTTGGATATACTGAATATCTGCAGTAATCATTATTTTAACTTCATTCTTCAGTGATAGGATAATTTGTATTAGAATACATTGTATATCTACAATGAGGGGGTCTACAAATCCAAGCTTAGGAAAGAGAAAGCACAACAATAACAATAAAAACTTGAAAATGGTTCAAATGAAAAGATTACGGCACAAGAAAAAGCCTCCAATTGATTCAAAAAGACAAAGTATTGGGGATAAAGAAATTGGTAAGCCTATCAGAGACTCTTGTGAAAAACAAACAAAATCGGTACCAGCTAGTAATTTAAAACATTCATCTGTGCCTCCACCAAAGAATCTGGTTCAGGAAGAATTGATAGAAACTGCAAAATCTGTGATTGTGGAAACAATGCCAACTGTATCAGAAGCAACAGGTACATTGGACAGAATGATACTGACCCCCAATAAAAAAGAGAATATCGAACAAACAGGTGAGTCTGAGAATTCTGTACTTGTTTCTGAAGAAAAATGTGGAGATTTGTCACAAACAAAATCTATGGAAAAAGTGATTGTTGATGAAATTCAACCACACTATTCAGAACCACAATCAATTTCAGCATGTGAAACTAGCGCAAGTGAAACCATTATAAATAACAATAAACTCCCTGAGCTTGATCAACGAAACGGCTCATCTGATGTAGAAGTTAGGCAGGAAGAGCCGTTCAAGGAAATCAATGTTTGCGAAATGGATTCTAAAAATTCCTGTGAAGAACCAAGTAATAATGGGCTAGCCATGATAAATGAGGTAACTTCTACTGGATCCAATGATTGTTTGATAGCTGAAGAAAATCCTGTGTTGGTGGGAAATGTTACTGGACAGGAAAATGAAGTTGAACATAGATATGTGTTAGCTAATCAAGATCAAGAATCATTTTCTGTGACCTCTTCAGTTAACAGTACAAACATTGATCCATCTATTAATGGTATCAATGGAACAAATAGTGATGAGCAATCAGTGGATGGAGGAAGTGCAGGCGAGCCAGTGGTAACTGATAACCAGTCCCATTTGGTGTCGTACATGTTCAACTTTCCTGCTGAAATGGTTGGCATGTTGATTGGTAGGAGTGGACGCAACATCAAGGAGCTAAAGAGGAGATCAGGGTGTCAAATCTATGTGAAAGACAAACTTCATTCCCCAGACTTAAATCTTATTTGCCTTGAGGGTAGCAAAGAACAAGTTGAGCGTGCATTGGACCAGATTCGTCATCGGTTTCCGCCACACAAATTTGGTGTGTTGGATTTTTCAGAAGTACAGCCTGAACAACCGATCCTAGAACCAAATAAAATGCAACTTAGTTTGCCTGAAGTGGGCATTGTTGATGTTAATGTGTCAAGTGTTGTAACACCAAACCACATCTTTTTGCAACAGCCAACTTATCCTTCTTTTTTCACGCTGGATCGACAGAACCAAGTTATGAACCTTGTGTACAGTGATAGTCTTGTTCCAAAGCTGCCTACACCTATTAAAGTTGGGATGATCTGTGTAGCTCCAATGGTTGGCGGATGGTACAGAGCGATGGTTGTAGCTGTCGATGATACGGAGGACGTTGAAATAAAATATTTGGACTATGGTGGCTTTGCGAAGATTAACAGTCAACTATTGAGACAGATCAGGGGCGATTTTGCCAGTATGCCCTTTCAAGGTGTCGAGTGCTACTTGGCAAATGTGATTCCACCAAAGGATATGGACACCTTCCCAACTGAAGCTAATGCAATCTTGGAGAAGATGGTATGTCACAAGCTGGTGAAAGCTGAGGTAGCCAGCTACAATGAGGGAGATGGCATCCCTTATATTCATCTCTACCGCACACTACCTGATGGATCGTTGAAATTGGTCAATCGTGAGTTGGTGGACATGGGAGTTGCAAGCTGGCTGGAACACTCCTTGTAACCTACCCTGCATTGTGAATAAGGAGATGGTTCCAACCTGAGTGATAGAATGAAAAATGTGGGAAAGTAATATAGACAGCAAATTTTTCTCTTCTCAATATCATAGACTATGGTAGCCATATCCCTTAGCTTATTGGTAGCTGGCATTTCAGACTGTTTATGGTATTTGTGTATTTCTATTTTATAGAAGATTCATACCTACGTACATGCAACAGTTTAAATGGATTCAGTGGCAAATATATTTTGTGCTTGAAAGCATATACAATAGAAATTTGGATGACAATGTTGAAAATGTAACACATATTTCCAATGGTGATAGGGTACATTATTATAGTATATAATAATATTTCATGTTCACTTGTATTGTACATTTATCTTTAATTGCCTTTAGCTCTTGTAGTGGGCTTTTGACATTTGAAAATTATTTTATGATGTAAGGAAAGTCAATAGAATTGTTTGGTAAAAAAAATAAATGAAAATAACTAGTAAGAGTAATTTTTCTTTAATTTCTGTGTGAAATCATTAGAGTTTGAACTTTAATTATCCAAGCTAGCCTTTCCCCCCATAACTTCCTTTGAACAAAACAGATTCCTATAAAAGTGACATCCTCTTGTGCATAATTAGTAAGGGTCGTTAGAAATCATAGCTTAATTTTCCAAATTCTGATATGCAAGTAGCTACAATGAGTTTTTGTGTATTATTCAGCATAATTTTGGGAAATGCAGTGCTGTACATTGAAACTGTTACAATATGTACGTTATACGTACATAGTGTATGCTATCACTTACATAACGTTTTCTTCATGGGTCAAAGTTCATAGCGTCACATCCAATGTATCTCCTGGTCTAAAGACTATTAGTCCACAAAGTCTTAACATCTGCTATCTTTAAGGTGTAAATTATTAAGAGACAAACTATAGCTGCAGATTGTTTACTCAGTGGAGTTCTGTTACAGTTTATACTATTTTAGAACATTTTGAAAAGCTTGCTGATTTCACAGTTTGTGACGTAAAAGTGTTATCAATACCTTGTATTTCATAATTTGGAAGCTAATCAAATAAAATTGTTCTTCTTAGATTGTGCAAAACAGAGAACTCATTGTATTTTATAGACAAATTATGAATGCTAGCGATGTACATGTACCGGTAGTATGTCATCATTTAATTTTATCATTTACAAGTAAATTTTGTATCTGTTACCTGAATAGGCTACAACTTTGTATGACATTTTCTATCTAGGAAGAGCCATGCATAAATTAAGTAATCACCCAAATCTAAATTCTATCTAATGATAAAATGAATGCTAATATCTCCACAATGACCAGTAAAATATTTACTGTCTCAATGTCCATGATTTTACAATATACACTTAATTTGAAAGACATCCACTGTACATGTACTTCAACATTTATCTTATATCAGTTGATTTTGTGGAGATGGGACAATTTTCATGAATCATTTACATACTGTAACTTTTAGATCATTTTAAGATTTTAAATGTTGAAAAAATTTGTTATCCCGAACCATCCTAAAATTGTATGGATTGATAGACTTAGCATTTCAATCAGCAGACCTTAAAAAACATAAACAAGCTGACCATAAGGGTCCTAATATCGCTCACCTGCATGCGTAAATTTGGCTTTAAAATTAAGTTATAGGTGCCCTGGTGAATAATGAAACAGGTTCTTCAATTTACACAAAATGTTTTAGATGCACCCCGGAAAGGGTCAATTTAATACCCAGAGTCATGATTCCACCAATTTTATATGATGATAGCCATATTTAATCAGGTGTTTTATATATGGACCTATGGACCCCTGGGACACCCAGGTGAATGATTCAATCATACATGATATAATAATGTGACAGCCAAATAAGTTGTGTTAAATGATATATGAAGATGCATTTATTCCATTTTTTTTTTTTTTTTTGGGGGGGGGTCAATTTGTCACCCAGGGGTACCATGATTCAAATATAGTTCTGGGGTCACATGCTGTTTCACAGCTAAATCTAGAAAATATGTGCAAGTTTGGTGAAACAGTTGTATTTAATCAGATTCATCATTTATTGCAATTTTTTGGGATGTGGGTATGGACTCCTGGGACACCCAAGGGAATGATTCATAAATGATATCATAATGTGACAGCCAAATAAGTTCTGTTAAATGATATATGAAGATGCATTTATTCCAATTTTTTTTGGGGGGGTGGGTCAATTTTCCACCCAGGGGCACCATGATTCAAATATAGTTCTGGGGTCACATGCTGTTTCACAGCTAAATCTAGAAAATATGTGCAAGTTTGGTGAAACAGTTTTATTTAATCAGATTCATCATTTATTACAATTTTTGGGGATGTGGGTATGGACCCCTGGGACACCCAAGGGAATGATTCATAAATGATATAATGTGACAGCCAAATGAGTTGTGTTCAATGATATATGAAGAAGCATTTATTCCAATTTTTGGAGGGGTGGGTCAATTTGCCACCCAGGGGCACGATGATCCAAATATAGTTCTGGGGTCACATGCTGTTTCACAGCTAAATTAGAAAATATGTGCAAGTTTGGTGAAATAGTTTCATTTAATCAGATTCATCATTTATTGCAATTTTTTTTTTTTTTTTTTTTTGGGGGGGGGTCAATTTACCACCCAGGGGCATGATGATTCAAATACAGTTCTGGGATAACATGCTGTTTCACAGCTAAGCATAAAAAAATAATTTAGAAAATTTGTGCAAGTTTGGTAAAACGGTTTCACTTAATCAGATTGTTTTATAGGGCCACTGCGGAGCCAATTTTACACCCAGAGGAATGATTGAAATATGATATCATGATGAGACAGGCAAATAAGTTGTGTGCAAGTTTGGTGAAAATCAAATGAAAAATGAAGTTATTTAGAAAAACATGAATTGTTGACTGACGGACCCAACTCCTAGACCTGCTCTGCCGTTGGCGGTATATAGCCATGAGATATGACGATGCATGACTATAAACCAGCACAGCTGCATGCACAGTAGAACCTCCAATTAAGACCACCTCTATAATAAGACCACTTTTCATGGTCCCAAACCTTCATAAACCTACCAAAATGAACCTCTGTATAGAGACCACCTCTCTATTTAGACCACATAGCACTGGTTCCAAAGGTGGTCCTAATAGAGCTTCTACTGTACATTTCCGCAGCGGCTGCTACCTGGAAGAGTGAGGCCATGATGAGCATTTTTCCGATGACGACGTCGACGGGCAGCTGAGCCAGCATCTCTCCGAGTGGGGTGAGTTGCTCATCTGCCGTGAGCGCTGCCTGGTCCCGCAGGAACGCCAGCGACGTCTCGATCGTCGCCATGGACGGGGGCTCGATGTAGGGGAACCTGCAATAGTGGATGCGAACATGTAACGAGGGAGGCGAACCTGGGGCAAGGTTGTAATGATGGACGGGGACATGGGGGAAGGTTGTAATGATGGACGGGGACTCCCCCATGGGGGAAGGTTGGAATAATGGACTGGGACATGGGGTAAGGTTGTAATAATGGACATGGGGGAAGGTTGAAATGATGGACGGAAACTGGGACGTGGAGGAAGGTTGTGAAGATGGAGGACGTGGGGGAAGGTTGTAATGGTGTACGGGGACATGGGGGAAGGTTGTAACGGTGTATGGAAACCCTTTAAACGATAGACTGAAACTTAGGGAAGGTTGTAATGATGCACCTGGGGAAGGTTGTAATGATATAAGGAAACATGGAGACGGCTGTAATGATGGACAGAAATGGGAACATGGGGAAGGTTGTAATGATAGGTGTAAACAAGGAAATGGGGAAGGTTGTAATGAGTTAAGACTTGATGGATAAAACTGTACTGACAGATCAGACACTGCATGCTTCCTAGGGAGTGGGGACTCGAATATATAGCTATAAATGTACTATCAGATCGAATGTGAATGAATAAAATGGTTAAGTGATGTTCGAGCCTTTGGAATATCGTTGTAGACTTCATAATTATAAATATCAACTGCTACATGATTTTTACATCATTCTAACTGAATGTTATTAACTAGTGAGGTTATTATCCACCACAGAGCCGGAGATCACTGACACACCGACAACGACCGACACTAAATCGTCATCGTTCTTCACTCATTGTTATGTAACACTAACATAAATATTAAGAGCAATGTAAAAAAAGTAGACTGAAAAACTGGGTTGGCCATTGTTACAGTTGGCCGCTGTGACTCAGTGTCTTTGTCCATCAACAGCATCTAGATGTGTCCAGATGAGCAGTGAGTGGCTCAGGATAATCACAGCGAGCTGGTGACAGGATTATCACAGACAGGTGAGCTCAACACTATTTCTGTTATCCATTACCATCTTTTAATTTGATCTATCTCGCTTATTACAGGTATTACAATTACATATTTAAAATATTAAATACATAAGTAAATGAATAGAAGAAAAAATAGCAAAAAGCATATATGATGACAATGTTTAACCATGTGACAAACAAGGAGGATTAAAAAGATGTCAAATAAAAATGGAATGTCTTATTTCCATAGTGGACATCCTTGCACATAGAAAAACATTGATAGTTTCATTCAATTGTAATTTTAAAATATGTGCTGTACATAACGAGAAATAATGTTTCATCTACATGAACAATGGGAAGTTTCAAGGATAGGCAGACAAGTTTGTGTAAGACGTTTAATTTTCAATATTTACTGCCCGATTAGTCATTGAAGCTCACTATTATTGCAGACTAGGACAAAGCCTAATATAAGCTCAAAGTTACCGAGACGGACTCTGATTTCCAGCCCAAAACACAGTGAGCTTAGGTCAGAAATCCATTGCGAAAATGTGAGCTTACTTTTAGTCTTTATTATAGGGTTCACTACTTTAACCACTACAGGGTGGCGTATGTTAGAGTTTACATAGTTGGACCTGTTTATATGTCAAACTTATGAAGAAATCATCAAATAACTATTTGAACTCATATTATTCAAATTCTAGTCATTCAAAAAACTCAAAATTTTGGAAAATTCAAAACTTAAATTTGATTTGAGTTTGAAATATAGAGTGGAATGTTCAGCTCAAAACATTATCAATAACAAAAGACTGAGATGACTTCTCACACAGTGCTCAGTAAACTCCTGTCATTGGCAGGTACAAAGGACGCGATGTGAACCTGCCATTCATACATCATGTTTTATGGTGCCTTTGTTTTGTTAGTGCACATCTATATATTAGCGTCAATGTGGTACAACCAATTTACACAATTACTTCGGACATGTTTATTTGAAAGGATATGGAGTGAATAAGATCCAATGAGGTATACCTTAACTTTGGGTGACACAAGTAAACTGTTGAATATTAGGTTTATATGCTCAGTCAAAAATATGTGTATTCCGGAAAATGCTGTATCAATAAACAGTGCTTTTTCCATCATAACTGTAAGAGCAGTAAGATTTATATTTCCCATCTTTAATAGTTATTTCATCTTTTAAAAATACCATGCTCTCTTGTTAGCTAAAACACATGGTCTTGTGAGGTTACATATTCAAATGATTTTTGACAGACACACCGTGCATTTCTGAAAGCAGACATAAAATTTAATGCAACTTTTATATTTTGTAAATAGCAGCATGCTGTAAATATGATCACCTTGCTGCCTTATGATCAATTTTCCTTGATCTATTGCATTAACTACAAAAACAATAACAATATATATCAACTGCTAAAATGCAATTTGGTCCTATTTTGGCAATTTCATAAATACATGCATCATAGGTTTCATGCCTTTCCCATTCACACAGCCTTCAAAGTCCGATGTTCATGATATAATAATATTATTTCCTTATAAATAATAAGCCCGAATAAATAAGGATGAAATACATGTACATATTTGGATTACTATATATACCTGAGAGTGATAAAAAGTAGAAATTATCCTTTCAAAATTCCCATTTTATATGTATTGTTCGCCTGTTGTTATTTCAGGTCCTCGTGAGACCTACAAAAAGTCGACTATCAAACAAGATGAAAGAAACAGCCTCCAAACCCAGCATGGACACGCAGGATCGCAGCCTCGCAGACGAGCTCAGCTTTCTTGTAAAACAAAGAAAGGAACTAAAGATCCAGCTGAAGCAAACCAAAGCCAAGATTTCGTTGTTACAAGACACCGCGACGACACAGCTACCTGCACATGAACAAAATGGCCGCTCGCCAAATGCCTGCTCAAACAAATGCAGTCGGAAATTGGCCTTGCAAAAGTCTGTGTCAACAGACACAGAACCGAGCGACTATCACCGGCGCCACTCGTGCTGCGAGCTGGTCAAGTCCATGAACATGATCAGCTGCATAGTGGATGATGAGCCATCGTCGCATCTTACAAACGGTGCTCCGGAGTCGTCGTCATCATCGACGACAAGAGCCGAAGTTCACCAGATCCCGGACTTTGTGACGGTGTCCACTTCAGACGGGCGCACAGCGATCAAGGCTAAAGAACGAATGCGGGCAGAGGACGTGACGGTGGCTCAGTGGCTCAGCGCAAACGCGCGCATCCTGCTCGCCACGATGGACAGAATGACGCAGGACGAGGTGAGGGGCTACCTCCGCTACACCGTGCAGATCGGCGACTTGCTGCAGGTCGCGCGCAAGTCGTCCGTGATGCGACTCGACGCAGAGCACCGCAGAGCGATCGGGGATGGGCGCCGCTCCCAGCGGTGGGAAGACATCACCGACGAGGAGTGCAACGAACATCTCGACTTGAACTCGCCGCAGGAGAAAAAGCCAACGCCGATATACGACGAACAGGGCCGCGAACTCTGTCTGGAGTTCAACTTAGAGGCCGGCTGTCGCAACGGCACGTGCGAGAAAGTACACGCGTGCAGCTTCGTTAGCTGCGGCGAGAGTCACCCCAAATACAGACACAATGTACTCAGGCAGGAAGCGAATGGAGCATCGTCGGGATCAGGGTCGTCGGGGTCGTCGGATTTCGTGGTGTCGTGCACAGTGTGTTACAAGACATTCTACAGCACGAGTAACTTGGCCTGGCACATGAAGCAGCACGCGGGAAAGAACCCGTTCCCCTGCCCCTTCTGCGATCTCTGCTTCCCCCACAAGCTGCATCTGGACGAGCACAAGAAGAAGCACTATGGTTTCAGCGACAAGGACAACGCAGTAGTCAACAAATACCTCAAAAACATCTGACTTTCTCCAGCTTTTCTGTGCTTTTCGGCTGCTGTCGACCAGTACAGTGAATATCATGTACAATGAATGTCCTCAACAACGGAACCCAATTAGCACTTACAAATCCTTCCATTGTATAGGATTTCAATTGTTTATTACATAATTTACTTTCATTATCAATAGTTAATGCATGAGAAAATGTTCAGTTATTAATTTTTTCCGTTGTTCAGTCTTCCATTGTTGAGGACATTCACTGTACATGGTATGGTGCATAATAAATTGCACAGCATCTCATATTTGGATTTTATATTCTGTGTGCTGCTGGTTCGGGGTTTCAAACTCTCATATATATGTAATTCGATTTTGTACTATATTTTGTTGTACTTTATGGACTGTTAATTTGTTCATTTGGTTTCATGAGCTGTAACTTTTAGTGAATTGAAATTATATTTTTACAAAATCATACAAAATTGAATAGAATATATTTTTGAAAGTTTGAAACCAAAAATGAGTATCTAAGAATATAAAACCAAAACACAAAGCATTTACAGCTTAGAAGAAACGGATAAGACGTTACTACATGTAGACAGCTGTACAAAAAGTATCTGCTTAAGTGGACAAAGAACTATAAATTTCTGTAGGTTAGCTTGCGATTGATTTGTTAGTGATTGCTGACTTAACACAATCCTTTCCAGGAAATACATGAACAATAAAGATTAGTAAATCAACAATTCTAAATTTTGAATTTATAAGTAGATACCTACTATTAATTGTGTTCAAAAGTTACATATGAAAATATCAGTATTACTTGAACATTAAGATCAGTGAATGAAACTACACCGGTACTCGCTAGACTTGTTTGTACATGCATACATAAATTGTATAAGTGACTTTACATAATCTATGATGAATATGAGATTCATTTCCTGAACCTCGGTATAAACTAATTAGGCTGTGATATATTTCCAGTGTGGGTTGTTAGAATGCTGTGATTTTATTGCTGTGTATTCCAGTGTGACTAGGTGAGATAGATTATAATTGTTAGATTGACAACAATGGCACCTGCATCAGCATACCACAACAAACCTCCACATGGATATTTATCAGTTAATCTAAAAAGATAAACTCCTCAATTCTCCATTATTTGGACTCGAGGGTTGCACAACACCAGGCTATGCCACGATTTCTCCCTTATTTGTCACAGAATTCCCTAATATTTTCCGAGTACGGAGATAAAACTTGTCTGAAAACTTTCAAATAGCACAAACAGCAGTGACTTAAAGGGTAAAACTATCAATTCCCACGAGAACTAACAATTCCATGTGACTAAAAGTCAACGTCAGAAACACTCTTGAACTAAGTTCTCAGAAGGAAACTCACCAATAGGTTATCTGAAATTGGTAAAACTTCTTCATATTGCTTTGAAAATTCTCCATATTTTCCTGAAATTTTAAATAAAAATCAAACTGCCCTAACATTTCTCTGAATTTTGGACGCAACGGAAAATTCCCTGAATACTCCTAGCAGGAAGTGGTGTGCATCCTGGACTCTCATCTATGTTCTCTTATGCAGGTGTCTGTGATTGAAAAGATATATATTTTAAATACAAATACTGTAGAGTTTATATTGGAATAGGTTTTGACTTTTGTTTTGAGAACTTTTATGACGTTTCCTATAACATTGGATTTGAGTTACATTACAGCAATTTTAATGAATATTTTCATTATATTTAAAGACCAAGGAATTACTTGTACCGCACAATTCTGTGGTATAAAGCTATGTCATGTACATGTACTCAATAAAATTTATGAATTTTTGTACACATTTCAGTCCATACAAAATCCATATTGACTGTTTTTAATGCGCATGATGCAAAATAACACAGAAATTACATGAAATTGTACAATTCTTCCTGTTTGAATTTTATGTGAATTCTTATGTTATCAACACAAGAAACATTCTTGAACAAGACGCACAGAGAAATCTCCCCATCCTTCAATTCCATTGTGGGTTTCACACCTTTCCTATACATACAGCCTTCAAAGTAGGATGTTCATGGTATAAGCCGTGAGCCAACTGAGCTCATTTTAGTGGCAGAAGATCAATTTGTGTTCATAGAGGACCGTTTACGATAAAACTGGCAACTAGCGTAGAATAAGCATGCTCCATATATGCATGCTTTCAAACTTCAATCCACCAAGTAATGACGTGTTTCTGTGAACATCATCGTACGGATTAAGTACTGTTCTGTTTGATTGATGGATGAACTTTCTTGGCCTCTGATGATTTGATTGGTCAAGACCTTCCAAAATCATTGCCGCTTTTGAATAAGGGCTTATTTCCGGTAAGTAATAAGCCTGAATAGATAAGGATGTTCAATCCTAAAATGTCAACATATTGCCAAGCTTAAAAGTTGAGCAAAAATCATAGTTTTATTTGACACCAAGGGATCATTCACAAATGATGTCATCGCGGAGGAGGGGTAGGGGGTGGGGAGGGGGGTTCAGAGAAAGATGACAAATGTTGACGAGGGGAGGGGGGGGGGGGGGGGGGGGGAATGGTTCCTGAGAAAAAATAACATGATTGTGGACTGTGGGGATGTAGTGCAGATATAAACAGGGTGCTCTTTTTAATAATTTTCCAATGGAATTGTATTAAATGCAAAATATCAATATGCTGTGAATATTGTTTTTTTTTAGGTTCCATAGCAATGTACTAGATGCTGTTTACTGTTTATATGGATAGTAGTAAGGACCATGGGGTGCACATGCAGTTCAAATATTGAACTTAGCCTACTTCCTATTTATTGATATTACGTACACAAATGTTACATAGATAAATTTGTACTGCTGTTATCTAAATATTTGATGAGGAACCTGGTGCCTGGTTTCCAGAATCGATCTACAGTCATTGTGACATGCTTATTATTTTACATGTACTTAAATAACAACATCAACATTTAGATTTACAATCACCGGTAAGTGGTGTTTAAGGTGTGATATATTTTAGAATAAAACCCCACATATCGTGCATTCTAAATGCACAAAATCATGAAAATCTTAAAAGATCAATAGTATTGACCTAGACGAACCAGAAGAAACCATTGCGGCTAACCCCCCCGTTCCACGGTCGTTACCTAGTCGCAACCTATAAAAGGCGTGGGTCTTGACTACTAGGTCACGACAAAATGCACATTTTTGGCAGGAGAAAAATTCTCCCGATTCCATGGTCGCCATAGGTTATGACTGGTGAAGACTAAATCCGGTAAAATCTCAGAAATTGGGGACCTGCCATGGCAACTGGTTCCGACTTGGTGACGACTTGAGGAAGACTTGATTAGGACCACATCCCGACATGGTGAAGACCTGATGAAGACTAGGTTGAGACTTGGTTGCGACATAGCCCCAATGATGGCGATGTGGTTAAGACCTGGTAAGGACCTGGTAAAGACCTGGTAAAGACCTGGTAAAGACCTGGTAAAACTAAGAAGACTTGATTGCGATTAGGTATCGAGTAAATAGAGACTTGAGGAAAACTTGGTTGTGATCTTGGGTCAAAATGGTTTAAAAGCAGCCCTCACCAATGAACCGAATTCATTTTACACGAAGCTATCTGTCATACTGCCCGAGGAAATACAAGCATTGGGCATATTATGTTTAATAAATATAAATTACTAGCTGTCTACCCAGCGCTGCTCGGGTTGAAACAGATGAGATCCAGAACACATTAAATATTCCTCCCTCCCAATCTGTCCCCCATCCCTAACACCAGCTCCCGTTAGTATACAGGTCTGTGACAGATTAAATACAACCCAATCACTTTCCTCCCATCGTCATATGTGACAGTCACATACACATATATGGCAATGATGGATCCCTCTAATATCCCTCCCAAAAGCTACTGCGACCCCTGGTATACACGTGCGGAACAGATTAAATATTACACCCTACTACAAAACTAGGCAGGCAGGCCGCACACGACGACGACGACGGCGGCGACGACGACGACGACGACGACCCTCCACTACTCTTTCTTTCGCCACCACTGTCCCCCTCTTCTCTCTCCAACCCTCTCTACCTCATCCCCATCTAAACAGGTCCAGAACTAATGCATCTCAATCACCCCTTTCAATCACCCCCTTCCTGCTGCTGCTCTGGTTGAAACAGATGAGACCTGGAACAGATTGAATGTTCCTCCCTCCACAAAACAGGTCCGGAAGAGATTGAATGCACCTCCCCAGTAAACGCAACGTCTGGTCTTTATGGCGTCTGGAATACGTCTTGGTATGGATAACATATGAAAAACGTTTTTGGCAGACGTCTGGAATAAAACACAGGTCATTGGTCATAGCATAGAGTGTGCCAGGCATCTCACCATATCAGGAAGAGACACAAGCACACATATATAGCCTGTGATGTTGTTTTATATGAACCTGTCTTGAAGCTCCATAAATTCCTGTGTCTAATACCCTGCAAACCACAAATGCACCACATTTGACCACAGTGTACCATAAGGTCGGAAAATTATCTATTTCACATAGACAAATATTAATAACCCTATTGTTTAAAAAGGAAGATCGTAAAAAGTTTAAGAACTATCTACCCATAAGCTTATCTAATGTAGTGTAAACAAAGTACTGATCCTGTGTGTCAACCCACCGTAGCAGTGACACTCACCTGGGGTGCATGCGGCCTCACGGCCCGGCACACCCCCAGCTGCGCCGCAGACGTTCCCCTTGCTGACTACTCCTCGTTGTGTTTCCTAAGACTACACATGCACCATGTACCTGGACCACCGGTCGGCCTCTGGGTCGTGGGGTGTATTGCCCGGGTTTCACGAAAGGCCTCCACACGGGGAGGACTTCGCACCGATGCTGACACGCTAAGCTACGGGCGTCCCCTTCGCTTCAACCACGGTAGACCAAGTCCACGACGGTGAGGGAGGAAGGCCACAGGCCAAACCTCGGTAAAGACAAGTAGAATAAGGACCTATTCCTTCTCAGGAATAGGTTGCCAGCCCTACGTGCTGCTGTACCAGCGTCTAAGAGAGAACTGCCGCTATTCGGCTTAACCCAGTACTCGAGAGAGAGTACTGGTTCATAATCCTAATAGTGGCCATAGTAAACAACAAAGTCTATCAAGGTGTGTGTAACTGGGATATTCACCTAGTCCAGTGCAACTTATACTACAGGGGTTGTTTATACTCTGCGGTCATTCTACAATGAACCCGCGCACTGGAGACCCTAACAACATTTGTTACAGTAGATTATAAAATGTTAGCGTTTGTGTTATCTAAACGTTTGCAAAAAGTAACAGCCAAATTAATTTCTATAGAACAAGTATCATATATAAATAATCGATATATTGGACAAAATATAAGATTATTCCTAGATACTGTTGAATATGTAAACACTAATAATAAAACAGGAACTCTACTGTTTTTAGATTTCCAAAAAGCCTTTGATTCTTTAGAATGGAATTTTATCCACAAATGTCTTAAAAGAATGGGCTTTGGTAATGACTTTTGTAATTGGATAAATATTATATACAATGAACCGTCTGGATTGATCAAAATAAATGGTTTTATCTCAAATAAAATAAGTCTTCAGAGAGGCATCCATCAAGGATGCCCTTTGTTAGCTTTGTTATTAATAATTTGTACTGAATATATGTCCCTTCATATAAAGCAAAATAAAAATATTGAAGGGATTCTTTTAGATAATGAATCAAATAAGAAAATTAAAATTACACAATATGCAGATGATACATGCTTGTTTCTGAAAGATGATTCATACATTGAAAAATCCCTTCAAGAAATACAAAATTTTGGAAGTGTCTCTGGCCTGTCTTTGAATTTAGATAAAACAGAAGGTTTACTAATTGGCTCCTTAAAACATAATATACCCAGGTATAATGCCATTAAGTGGCCAAAAGAACCTATTCGTTATTTAGGAATATACATACAGAATGATATGACTAAATGTTATAAACAAAATTGGGAGGAAAAAATTGAGAATATGCAAAAATTGATTGATTGTTGGCGAACTAGAAAATTAACTTTAAAAGGGAAAATTATTATTCTAAAAACATTAGTATTACCAAAAATAGTCTATTCAGTATCAATGTTACCATTGCCGGATAATCTAATTACAAGGCTTAATAAAATGTTTTATTGTTTTATTTGGGGAGTTAAGGACAAAATAAAAAGGAGAATTCTGATAAACAGTCCTGCTAATGGAGGTCTAAATATGATAGATTTAGAGAGTCATTTTGCAGCTTTAAAAGCTGCATGGGGTCCAAGATTGTATGATAATAATGACATATGGTCAATCATTCCAAACAATTATTTAGCAAAAAGTCTATCTAAATTGCATCCCAAAATGTCATTCAATAGTAGTGCCGAAATCCCGGTGATTAAGAAACTTCCAAAATTTTATCAAGAAGTAGTAATAAATATGTGCAGATCAAATATCATAAGCCTCAGACTAAACATGACTTATATGATAACATTATATGGGGTAACTCTTTGTTTAAATTCAACAATGAATGCTTGTTTGATAAACATATTATAGAATCTGATTACATATACATAAAGTATGTACTTAACATCGATGGCACAGTTAAAGAAGATATTTTCACCAATTTGTCAAGCAAGCAAAGTTACTTTAGAACAATTTACCTGTTAAAGAGTTGTCTCAAGGTATTTAAGTGTGCGATGGAACCTATTCAATTACAATTCCTGTGATTGGTAAAAGACACTGAAATGTATTGGTGACTGGTGATTTAGGCAAAATATGTTGGTGAATGGATTTTCATCAAGGCTATATATCCCCCTCATTTAACCCATTGCCTTAAAATCAGCATAAAACATACGTTCTTCAAACCCTCGTACCTACCAAACCGTCTGCAATATGCATCGTACAAGACCACGTGGTGACTCAAAATCGCCTACTCCATTCAATAGTCAGCACATTATTTCGATATAAACCACTTTTTATAGTAAATAATATATTATTTTCAAAGAAGACATACTTAGAGATGAAACACCAGTTTTCAGTACTCAACTTTGGCCACTAAATCTACTTATTTTTGGTCGGAAACCCCCATCGGCTTTGGTGTCAAACAATCTGGCGTCCATTTTCCTATCTATTTGTAAACATCTCATTAGCATGCGGTGAACCTTGACCTCACAAAAATAATTTATTCCTTCATTATATTTCGTGTGTTAACACCCATTTCCGAGGCTGTATCCTCTGCCAACACCGTTCATCAAGCATAGAAGCATTGCAAAACATGCATGATGGGGCAAGGCTACTGTTTCAGCCAATCACAAGCATTTCTGATAATGAATGACAGCACTAACATGGAGGTAAGCGTGGAAGGAACATAGACTGAAAATATTTCTCTGTAAAATGCAGATTTCCACGATAATTATGAAATGAAAGCATTTATGAAGTTCACCAGTGTTTGGCGGATACGATATAGAATACACAAGGAAAGTGTTTGGAATATGCGACTAGTCTACATATCGCAATAGCGGGAGTTTTTGCAGCAAATGGACGATCCCTCGATAATGGACACTCCGGCAAGGCAACAGAACTGAAATCTCTCATTTTGTGAATGAAACGTATGTCCGATATTAATATTGACAATTTCACCGGATGTAGAATGCCATTCTGCAGAGAATGGTAGGTTACATGTCACAAAATACCTTGCTGTCATACCATAACATCGGATCACCTCGGCCTGTCAAATGTCTATGTTTTGAATCGAGAGATGAAACTTCGGGTGGCTTCTATGGCCATTTCTTTAAAAATGAAAAATATTATGAGCTCTAAGTGTGAAAATAAGAATCTGCATCACATGTCATGTCTCCTGTGTAAGTATGGTAGTATTTGGACTCTTCAGTATACCTGTAGAACTTGCAGTATCTACGACAATAAAATCTGAAAATCAATGACATTGTGTGATGTGAATGTACGTCACACGTCCAAAATACGGCGACCGTCAAAGAGTTAAGGAACTTAGATTTTTTGGTGGATCCACCATAGCGCTATCTTTGCCAGAACAGGGATACAACAACATAAGAGCAAAAAATTTCAATAAACTGACAGCAGCTGAATTGTGTGAAAAATCAGGCGAAACAAAAGTTATAAACCTTCTAGACGAATATTTGAAAGCTGATGATTTAGAAGAAGCATGGAACGGTTTTGAACACTTTTTACATTTTTCCAGAAATCAGCAGTCAATGAATCATTCTATCATTCCGTGCAAAAATCACCGCCAATAACCCACGCTGATTGGTCAATCAGCATGCTCAATTATACGATTGACTGAACGCTCCAGAGCGCGCGGAGACCACTACTACCGCACTAGTCTAAACTCGTCACATTATCAATACAGCCGTTGACGTCGCAAGGCGTGTCCCATGTAGAGGAGAGCAAAAGTTTAGACTAGTGCCGTAGTAGTGGTCTCCGCGCGCTCTGGAGTGCACAAATTGACTTGCAATGAGAAGGTTATAATATGATTTATTTTAAAATAAAATGGATTTTAGTCATGATAGAATGGTGATTGACCACTCGATTGTTGTGTCAATGGGAAAATTGAGCATGCTGACGTCAATTTTCCCATTGACACGCCAATCTCGTGGTCATTTCCTACAATTCATTGCTGATTCTGATGACAAAGTTAATAGTCTGGAAAAACATGAGGTAAAACTACCCCAGATAGTCTTAGCCTTCATGCTATTAAGAAATGCTAAAATTAATAGAAATGAGACATTAGTGATTTTGACAGGTGTGGACTACGCCAAAAAGAACAATTTATATGAGCAGGTATCTTGCCACAACAAGGTATCTCAATCATTTAGTTTACACTATGATAGATATGTGAATATATATGAACCCTGAACTAGGGAAGACGGTGGGTACCAGGCTCTAAAATGGTTGCCGATATGCTAACAAAAAGGTGGTATTCAAATATCAAATTCTGAATTTATTGCAAACTGGAATCTTTGATGCGGAGTTTGAATTGTAAAATAAGTTGTTGCATGTAACTGTTCATATGCTTATGATGTTTGTTTAATAAGGAACCTGACATTATATGTTGCAGTTAATGTGACAGGAAAATTGTGTACAATTTTTATACATTTTTGTTAATAGGTTATTATGTTTTAGTTAAGATAGAAAAGAAATTGTGATTAATGTTATTATACGACATTTCATGTGGTTGATTTAAAGAAAGTGTATATTTTGTTTATTTTGTAAAACATTCTGAAACAAACAAAAACTAGAAAAGAAATTGTAATTAATGTTAAAATGTTCGGTCCGTTTATGTAACCACAGTAGTTTTATGATTGATATGTCTTTGTTGACGCATGCGCACTAGTGTTTTATATGGCGGCGAATAAACCAGATGATATTTATTCTGAGAGTTATTTTTTACCAAAATACAACGATACACACAAGCTAAAGTGAACTTTAACAGCATCTCCAGTAACTTTCTACCTTTTAACTAGTTTTACACCACACATATCACTTCAAGTGGCGTACAAGTTGTACTGTATATGGTTTAAGATGTTTATCAATGTAGTAAGGGCGAGTGAGAGTTTCTGCAACCGGCATTTATTTGCACAAATCATATCTTTAAATTTCAAGGTGTGTCAGTTGGTATATAATACAATATGTCAACTGTGTCGGCGTAAGACGGGTCCTACTTACATTACATGTAAAGTGTAAGCATCTTGACAAATATGTGTTTTATCATTATACAGTTCAAACAATCAGTAGATGAAATACTAGTGTACTACTTACCCACCACTTGTGTTTTGTTATAGAGTACAAACTTCATATACTTTAATGTCGCTGTTTAAAATCAACTTGAGATTGCTTGAGCAATTATTTCTACCACATCTTGAGATAGTATTGCATCATGGCTAAGTACCTTTGTAGAGCTAATTTACTTGTGTGGATATTTATTATGTTTCTAAGACTATCGGCTGGTTACAAGATTCTTTTGGTCCCAGCGGAAATGGAAAGTTTATCTATCATCATGCATGGCATAGGAGAAGGTTTAGCGTCAAGAGGTCACGTCGTATATACAGCAGTTAGTGACAGATATTTGGAATCCACGCAGTCGACAATCCATTCCGGCATAGAGATAGTAAAATTCCATGTTCCAAAGGGCGCTGAAGATGAAAATGAAACGCTTTCAACGGAGAATTTATATGACAACTGGTTTGCAAATCCTATGATATGCTGGGAGATGTCCAGATTAGTAGCAGAAAGAGAGCTGCAGAAATGTACCGGCATGATGTTTGACAATGCTTTCATTGAAAGAATAAAGACAGTTGAATTTGATGTAATCATTGTAGATACATATAGCCCTCTTCCATGCGGATTGGTGCTGCCTTCATTTCTAGATTTGCCCTTTATAGCACTTTTACCGGAATTGATGCCAGACATTTATAGACTTCCCCACTTGCCATCCTTTGCTGGAAATTTTTTCTTAGATTTTCCAGAGGATGCCACATTTTGGGAGCGCTTATTCAATGCATACCAGCACTTCCTATTGGCAGTTCATATGCCATTTCCGTTTGAAGCAGATAAATTATTGGAAAGATATGGCCAAGATGAGCATAAGGGGCTTACTTGGAAGGAGCTTGCCAGAGAAGCAGAGGTGGTAATCTGTCATAGACATTACCTTCTTGAACAACCTCTACCAACTCTTCCAAATATCATAGCGATTCCTGGCATGAGTCATACTCCTAAACCTTTATCAGATGTATTTGAGACAATATTAAATGGCAACCAAAATGGGACCATTGTCTTTTCTTTTGGAACACATCTAAATTGGATTCCAACTAAGATTATGAGCAAGTTCATGACTGTATTTAGCAAACTTGAGGTAGCGGTGATTTGCAAGGTGAAAGTAGATGACACTCTCTCTATACCTCCAAATGTGCATATATTTGATTGGTTACCTCAATCTGATTTACTGTCTCATAGAAAAATAAAACTATTTATTTCCCATGGTGGCTTTGGTGGTCTTTCTGACGCCATTACTCGCGGAATTCCTATGTTGGTATTTCCTCATGCCGCAGACCAATTTACCAATGCAAGATTTGTACAAAACTCAAAGTTGGGTTTGCACATGGACATTCGGCAGTTCACAACGGCAGAATTGGAAACTAACATTCGACAATTACTGGATGATGATATTTATACAAAGAATGCAAAGCGACTGGCAGCCATTTTGAATGACCAGCCAATGAACGCCAGAGATACAGCAGTGTACTGGATTGAACACGTTTTGAAATTTGGTGGGAAACATCTTAGGTCTCATGCATTGGATATGCCGTGGTATCAATTCTACATGCTAGACGTGATGTTGTTTTTCGGTACGTGTGCGTCCCTGACAACAGTGTGTTTCTTCTACATTATCAGATTAATTTCAAATGCATATTTCGTTATTTACAGCACATTAGTAGAAAAGTGAAATTTGATTAATGTGTCGTTTCCCAGTAATTTGAATAATGCTCTTTATTTAAACAACCATGAAATAATAACTTCTATGTTATACTCGCATTTGCAATATAATTAACTGTGATGCTCACATCTGATGATTACAGGCCATAATACATTTGAATGCAATCTAGCCTGACTAATTATTTGTAAGTTAATTAATAAAACTATCTTCAAAGAGTAAAAGAAAAAAAAATGTAAAAGCTATCGCAAAGCTTTTTTTTTTATTTCAATCTAATGATGGCAGTGTTGTTTTTCACAAACTTGTACAAACATTTAAAATGGTAATATCAATTGTTTTTCAAACGTGTACAAATATTTAATAATACATCTAGCATTGGCAAAACTGCTATAAGGTTACAATATTGCATGCACATATCATAGGACTGCACGCCGTAGCTAGGGTAGAAAATGTAACAAGAGGACCATAAGGGTCCTAATATTGCTCACCTGCATCCGTAAATTTGGCTTTAAAATTAAGTGAGAGGTGCCTTGGTGAATGATGAAACAGGTTCAGGAAGCACATTTAGTGTTAAAAATATAAGAAGGCCACCTCTCAATAGTTGAAAGCAGCATCATAGGCAGGAGGACTTTATGACCAATTTTTCTAATTATTACTCAATCTTATTATGGGGAGGGTACCCCCCGAACCCCCCGTTTTTTATTTCATAAGGCCGAAGGCCTACCCCCCAGACGCTCCCCGGGCACCATCAACTAAACCCAATTCCTGGGAGGCAAAGCCACCCACACACCCCAAAATATAAGAAGACCACCTCTCTATAGTTGATAGCAGAATCATAGGCAGGAGGAAGTTATGACCAATTTCTTTAATTATTTCTCAATGTTATTATGGGGGAGGGTACCCCCCGAACCCCCCCGTTTTTTATTTTATAAGGCCGAGGGCCTACCTCCCAGACGCTCCCCAGGCACCCTCAACTAAATCCATGTATTGGGGGGCAAAGCCACCCACA
>CM032665.1:20534584-20579369 GCA_019095985.1 Streblospio benedicti
TTTGATATCAAATGTGTCATTTTTCCAGGGGATTGAGATAATTTTCCAGGGTAATTATCTTCGATGATAATTAATTGTTGTACTTCTTGAATTCAAATAAAAATATAGAGGAGTGCACACCTTTGCCGCCCATGTTATAGAAATTTTTAGAGTAATCTATGCATGTTTGAGTGGGAAAGAGGAGCTCTACAGAGCATATGAATATGCAAGACTTATTTGTTGACATTGACTACATAATATTACTCTGTATATTGCTTCCGCTCCTGATAATCATATGTTTAGCTTTCAAACATATTAAGACATGTCTCTATCTTTTTGATTAAAAACTAGTATAATTTACGTCTATCAGTTCTTCATCATTGAAAAACATTGACACTTTGCCAATTAAAGTTGAATAATTTAAAGAAATATTTGGAAGCCAGTCACCAATTTGTTGTGCAATTGTGCCGTTCACAGCTGATATTGTCAGTGCTACATTGCTGGATTGTATACATGTACAATAATAACACCCACCACATGTTTCACAATTTGTCAAGGTCGTCACCTATTTGGAAAGTTTTCATTCTTAACCCTCTTATTGCTTCCTGACGTTTAACGTACATACGCCCCTCCGTGCCGGAAAATTATTTTGCGTAAAAAAAACGTCCTCAATGTTTACGGTTTTGACTGTATTTCGTGTTTTATAAGAATTATTGCAGAGCCTAAAATAATAGGAATTTCAACATGTCAATTTGCGTACGTGCTTAAAATCGCATGTAGTTTTAGATTTTCACCATTAGGTGGTCATTTCACTTGATTTTTATGTCAAAAAAATTATCTAAACTAAGCAATCGCCGATCACTGATTCGAATTTGACAGGCCGGCATCAGATTTTAAACTGCGTAGTATCACAGCTTATACTAATCGTATCAACATTTGATTTCGGCTACACACCAAACACAGCATAAATCATCATATCCTTTTAATGATACATGCTGACTTACAATATTCTGCTCTATAAACGCCTGCAAACATCACAATATATAATGTCAGCCACTCATCTTTCATCTTTGTGAAGTCCGATTGGAATGTGAATCGTTTCGGAAGACATATTACTTCTCCGACGTCCACACTTAGTCAGTAGTTTGCCAATCGCTTTTCTTGTCATCCGGATTATAAGATATAACTAGATGAGGCAAGGGAGACGAATAATATTAAGATTTTTGAACAAAAATATAACAAGATGGTAAGCGCCATGACACTTGCTTACCGCGTGCAGAAAACTAGGTCGGTGATCGCTGATTGGTCAAAAACACCGCGCAGCCTCTATCATGCGTGCAGCGTTATGGCAGATTTATAAACGCGCTAACTATATCAAGGCTGATTGCATTGTAGCCTAAATCAAATGCGTTTTATAGCGATTTGAGCCAAGAATACTACGTTAACAAAGGTTGGGTTATATGGCTTTGAGAGTCTAGTTCTTAATTTTATTTCAGTTTCAATGTAAAGATGGTGAGAAGACGATTCCATCCATATATCACATGCCGTGGTTTATTGCAGACAAATAAGAGTATTTGAGGCTTCAAAATTGCAACGGAAAATGAGTAGTTTGTTGGCAAATAAACATGCTTACAAATTGAATTGAAATATTATCATAATTCTCTTTATTTCTCGGGAAATTTACATCGAAATGTAGAGTTCAGGCGTTTGTTGTTGTTAAAACGTGAATATGAAACTTAACTCCCCGGTATTTTGACAGGAAACCACTCATCAAACATGACTGTTTTTTCAGTTTTGTGGTCGCTATATTGCGCCCACGGCACTGGGAGGTAATAAAACAATAAGAGGTTAATGATTTAGTAATGCATCCCTCCAGTAGATGCTTAGTATAATTCATTTCTATTGCTGCAATTTTGCCGCCCTGTTAAATCTGCATGTGTTATCAGCCATCGGCTGTGCACATGTTTGACCTGGTGGGCCCATATTGATAATGTCTAATTCATTGACACCAACCCTTTACAATTTGCTTTCATTTTCGCTCACATTATCACACGTTTTTGCCTTTCAAACTACATAAACTTCGTTTATCTTATTATCAAAAAGTAGTACACTTTACCTGCATCAGTTCTTCATCATTGAAAAACACAGACACATTCTCAAATCATTATAATTAAAACAATTGTTGAACATTTCTGAGAAATATGTGAAAGCTGGTAGCCATTTTGTCGTAGAACTTGCTATTCTAACAACACACGTGCATTTATCATACGCCAGCGCAATTATGTGTCGTTTTCGGTGCCTTATTCATCATGACGTTGACAAATAGCCAGTTCTTTGTGCAGACGGCTGGTGCTTGTGCAGGTGTCATGGCGAATGATAACAACATCACGGATGCATAAATATTTGGTCATTTTCCTTGAATTTCGGAATATACATGATTTTGTGGCAAGGTTAGATGATTTTATTTTTAATTCAGTCCTAGTGCCTTGTTGGCTGTTTGCGTACTTGCGAGCGTCCGGGAGTCCCATGGCGACCATCTGCAGGATGAGTCCATCCAGCGTCACACGGTGGATCTCGGGGGTCGAGTAAGCCTGGAACGCGTCGTAGTCCTCCTGAAAACAGAGCATTGTAAGACGCCTGGTGGATCTCCAGAGTCAAGAACGAACGCATCGCAGTCGTCCTGAAGGCTGGCAATTGATAATGTGAATGTAGTTATTTACAGTCGCAATTCACAGTTTTCCCATTCTCTTACGAATTTAAATCTACACCAGGTCATTGGCATCCATATCACACTATATCTTATTCAACTCCCTGAGGAGCATACAGCATACAACATACAGCACATAGCAGCCGGTAGCATGGTACCTGTGTATAGAGTCGGTAGCACACGCCAGGGCCAGTCCTGCCTGCCCGCCCCCGTCTCTGCTCGGCAGACGCACGGCTGATCCAGAACTCCGCCAGTCGCTGCAGCTTGTACTTGCTGTCGTAACTCATCTCTTTTACCTGCACACATCATATATTGTGATAAACACAAATAAATTATCATTAGCATATCATTTAATGAATAAATGCACAAACCTACACTGTTTACATAAAGCACCAAACTTCCAACATTTACAACAGAACCTCCTTTCAAAATAACTTCGTAAAAGTGTATAGTATGTTGTTGAAAATTCTTGCAAATAAGTGACAACATGACTGATATCCTGCATATCACGTCAGTTCGAACTCGTATGATAATCATGAGTTATACGGCAGCTATAGAGCATGATAACCCAAGAAATTACACATCTATGTATAATATTTTATTTATTTTGTATTACACGGACTTCTAAGCCAAGTTGACTCGGTGACGTTGTAATTTGTTTATCTATACACGTTTACATGTTGTAATTGTCACATGTCCGTACAATAAAATATGATTGAATTAAATTGAATTGATATTTTCTAAAAACCTTGGTACCTTGCCGGAGTCGACGACGAACCTGACACCGTCGATGGTGACCGACGTCTCCGCGATGTTGGTCGACACGATGCACTTGCGGACGCCGTCAGGAGCGATGTCGAACACCTAGTCACAGATCACATGTCAGAGACACCGCTATATACTGTAGTGATAGGGAAAATACAGCTTTAGCCTCAGGGCCATGGATAAATGTACATGTTCCCATCCTATCATCTGAGACGGGCATCTGTGTTGCTAGGACAGGTAAAAATTTGAGTTACACTTATCCTATTGAAGTATTCTCAGCACCCTAGACATCAGTTTCAATTGTATTTATATGGCAGTTGATTTGGACAAGTAAATCTTAGATAGGGATGGGTTTGTTTTTCCTATGGACAAGCATGATTTTTCTTGGCCCCGAGCACATGCTTACAAGTCAGCGACATACCGCTATATACTATAGTGTAGTAACAGGATGATATGAGATTTCACAGGGTTCAAAGTTCAGCTGAAACCACCTTGATTGGCACATTTCTTTCTCATAAGATTAAATATGAAATATTTTTCAGTGAAACCTCAGAAAAGTATTCATTGTGCGATTGCGCGCAAGCAGAAAAACTGAGCCCCCAACCCCCCTTTAAATTAAAATCTAAATGATAGTATTCAAATATAATAAAAATAGTATTTGCTTACAACATACAAATGTACGTCATACCTTGAAATAGATGCCAATTTGAGTATAAAAAGTTCAGTTTTGAAATGAATTTTGTGTATAATTTCTATTAAGGGCGACAAGACTTGATTCCTTGTTTCAGATTTCCGCTGATGCACTGTCAGGGGTCCCAAAGGCTCAATAACACAGGATATTTTACATTTTAAAAGACATTTGCACCAAATACAAGGGAATTTCATATTCTTTTAAACATATATGACCGCGGTATATTCCTTGTTCTGTGATAATGACATAAGCTGGACAGAAGAGTCTACAGGGTCAGGATTAGCCACTCATCTGCTCGTATTGACTAGTAAAAACTTATGCAGGACGAGTAGAATGTTTTAGCAACTCGTCATTTTGACGAGCAGCAATTCTGGTCAATTTGGCATACAAATATAGAGCTTTGTGCAAGGAGAATGAATACATTTTTTTGCAGGACGAGTAGATATTTGAGGGTTACTCGTCCTGCTGACGAGTAACACTTTTCCACCTTATCCCGACCCTGAGTCTACCTTGTCCTGCTCTGCGACGGACAGGGCACTGTGCAGCGGGAGGACGATCCAGCGCTGCGTCTTCTGGGCGTAGGCGTTGGCCGCCTCCACCACCGCCATGATCTCTGCCAGCCCCGACAGGAACATCAGCACGTCCCCACGCTCGCTCGACGGGTACTGAAACAACAGACGGATACTGAAACATCACAGACAGGTACTGAAACAACACAGCGCTCGCTTGAAAGATATATATATATATATATATATATATATATATATATATATATTTATATATATATATATATCATTACACAAATGGGTTTGTGGCCTATGGTTGTAATCGTTGTATTTTTTTGTTGGAAAGTTGCCTTCCGCACTTTTCTAAGGCGTTTTTCACACTTGTGACCTGCTATTCAGCAAGACACTAATTTTTACAGGTTTATCAGTTCTTCATGTATTTGCTTTTGTTAGCATTGACGAGCTACTGCCTTTTGTAACTTGCAACTTGCCTAAAAGGAAAATTCTGTAAAAACATGGTTCTGCAAAAGGAATAATTTTGATATTATATCAAAACCAGAACCGACTTGTATCTTCTGTTCAAAGAAAAATTAAGTATTTATTTTGCAATTGAACAATCACTTGAATATGTATGTATGAGGTTTAGAGTCTACTATACATCGACTTTACATTTGGTGTTGCCACCGTCTTAACTGCTTTTTAAGATGATGGTTGACAAACAATAATTTTGGAAAGTTTTTTTTTATTAAATTTCTCAGATTTTTTTATTTGCTTAGCATTTTCGATTACAAATTTGCTCATGAGAGCAGTGCAGACAGCACAGTAATTGGATGTTTTGTCAGGGTGACTCAGACTTCAAGATGTCAAGTCCAAAAGGGTGACCCATATATGTTTTTTGATAGTAACAAACTTGCATCAGGATTTTTTTTTTGCCAGCCACTACTGTTTTCATATGAGCATACATTGTGCACAGATACATGGGATCCTATCAATAACTGGTGAAAAATAAAATTTAAAAACAACATAACTAAGCATTTCATTTTTATCAACCAAGAATATCACCCAGCTCACCTACAGCTGGAGGTTAGTCGTCTGGTTGGCAAACGTAGGTATTAGAATTACTGTGCTGTCTGCAGTGTTTGTGTGTACCTTGTGGTCGATGGTCTGCAGGACGCGGAGGTATGGCCCAGGGTCGAGTCGCTCCGTGCGACCGGTCTCCTCGTCTGGAGACAGCGGGCAGTACAGCTGCTCGATGGGGTACAGCCGCCCCGGCACCTACACATTATCATTCTTTTTCATGTAATTTCATTGGTTACCATGGTCCCGGAGTATTTTATCTTTGTACGCCAATGGCTAAAATTGTGTCTCAAATATAAGGATATGCTTGCCTTATTTCCCATAACCCTATTCCTTGAAATCCCACATCCCTCTTTTTTTTGGCTTTTTCTCCACATCCCTAATTTTTTCAAGCACACATCCCACGTCCTTATAAACCCGCCTCTCTCATGGTTTATACAATACTGTGTTGCCACTGTACGATGTGTGTTCATCGCTAAAGCAGCACTAACCTTGACGACGGGCGCGCCGTCAAAGTAGCCAGAGAAGAGCTTGATGTTGATGGTGGCTGACATGAGGACGAGCTTGAGCTGTGGTCGCTGCTTCAGCACGCACTTCATCACGCCGAGCAGGAAGTCTGTATGCAGGTGCCGCTCGTGCACCTACCAGAGAAACAGTTAGCCACAGGTGCTGCTCATGCACCTGCCAGAGACACACAGTTAACCCCTGGTTAAAAAGTTGGTAGGGAGTTGTCACCGAAACCCCCAGAAATAGACCCCATTTGCCAAGAACTAGGACCGTTTCTAAACCAGACTTTTTTTTTTTTTTTTTTTTTTTTTAATTATAAACCAGACTTTTTTTTTTTTTTTTTTTTTATTTTAATAATTATTATTTATTAACAATACAGATACATCTACAATATGAATAGGTTATGGTGAAAAATTGAGAAAAAAAAACTGAAATGTCTGAAAATTTACATAATACATTTAAATACATATTTCATGCAAAATACTATCAATAAATCTAATATTTAGTATCTCGCAATCTGTGTTGTCTATAATCAATTTATAATATATCAGATTTTCTTTAACAATTTGTCCAATATTCTTATGTGCATAATTTTCATTATTAAATTTACAGATGGAGTTAGTTCTAAAAATTGAATATGAAATAATAGCTATTATATAGTTCAAACATTTCAATTTCTGGCTTGAATCGTAATTAATAAACCCACATATAATTTGTTTCAAGTTAACATTACACTTTAAGACACGAGAAACCATTTCCCATAAATGCCTTATTCGTTCACAATTATATAACATGTGCTCCAAGTTTTCAACTTGTCCACATGCATCACAATATTTGCTAATATTCTTAAATTTTGATAAGTAATTTCCAGTTGGAAGTATGTTATGTAAAATCTTAAAGTTAAATTCTTTCAATTTTGGAATCTTAATGTCTATAATTTTTCCTGTATATATTTTTTTTCCATGTTTCTATTCTGTTTTCGAAACCAAAACGGTTTGAATATACCTCCTCCATATTTCCTCTAGCATTATTTTTTAGACATGAGAATGTCATAAAATATTTTACTTTTTGCATTATTAATATCCAAAAGTTTGTTCTTTATTAAAATAGTATCTATTGGTGTATTCTTTACACTTAAACTATTAACTAAAGATACATCTTTAAGCTTTCTGTACAGAGAACTCTTGATGATTGTCATTTCTATATACACATTTTGTTTATTATTTATAGCGTTATATAGTTCAGTATCATTTAATAATTCCAAATCATCAGTTACAAAATCTCTTACATACATCTTTCCAGCTTTCATCCATTCTAAACCAGACTAATTTCTATTGGTGGTGGTCTGTACAACAAATGCCTTTAGTATGTTACTTCTACATGTTTTGACCATTTAGTCGCTGGGATTTCATGGCATGGCGTTTAGATTACTTAGGCTGGGATCCACACTTGAAAAAGTCTTCTAGAAATTGATTATGGAGAGTCGATCTCCCATGTTTTGTTGACCTTAATTTTCTTATAGAATAAACACTTAGCTTTCATTGCAAAGTGTTGAAATGATAGATATTTATTACAAAAATATACTTACAAAAATACTTTATGCAAATGAGATGCATAATTACCATAACTTATTCATTTTTTGCTAATTTCACAACCAAGGTCCATAATAATTGACTAGTCTGTCTATTAGACACAGCGGAATGCACATATGTCGATGCTGACCTCATCGATGACTTGTACTGACCTCATCGATGACCTGTACTAACCTCATCTGACTTGTACTGACCTTACCAATGATGACATGTACAGACCTCATCGATAACCTGTACTGAACCCTTCAATGACCTGTACTGACCTCATCGATGGCCTGTACTGACCCCATCGATGACCTGTACTGACCTCATCGATGACCAGCACACTGTACTGCTCCAGTAGCGGGTCCGTCCCCATCTGACGCAGCAGCAGACCTGAAATAGACAGGCGCAGGTTCCCAGAAGTAGCACTAATCTAGTTGTTCATATTTGGTATGTATATATAAAATTGGTTGAAACATCTTGTCAACCTCAGTGAGGCGACTTATAAAACAGCTCGATTCTACCAACATGACTGTCTGCTTCAACCGACCGTAACAAGACATATGTGGCGGTAAATTCAAGATTGCTTATAATAAATAATCATATTACAATTAAGGATTCATTTCTAATCGTATAATCGATTGAATATTGACAAACAATATGGAAATTTAGATAAACAGTAAAAATCTGTCTTATATGTGGAACCTTCAGTAGAAACGAAAAGCGTCCACATAAGAAAAGTCGGTGGCAGAATATCGCATTCAATGCATTGCCTCAGCTGCTCAAATTTTAACACTTAATTCTAAATAAGTCTTTTGTGTATGCATGAAAATAGTGTCTGTAGACATTATTGTATATGATGAACATTTATAATAATAGACTAAAAATGCTGTAAGAAACTCACCTTCAGTGAGGAACAATATTCTCGTATGCTTCGTCCGGCTTTTTTCAAATCTGACCTGAAATAGAGAGCAAAATGGATAAAGCAAATCACAATCTGACGGGCCTCATTTCTGTACTATATATTAGTATAAATGAACTTTATAGAAAATCTTAATTGGCAGACTGCGGTCACCGGTATGTGACCTTCGACCCTGTGACCTCCGACCCACTCACCTGGTGTGCGACCTCTGACCCGTACTCGTTGAGAGTCTCGTAGCTGACTCTGCGCGCGAGGGAGATGCAGGCGATGCGTCGCGGCTGAGTGCATGCGATGTTGGTGAAGCCGGCACGGAGCAAGTACTGCGGCACCTGAAGTGGAACGACGACATACTGCAGCAACTGGAGCGGAACTACACGATACTACGGTACCAGACTGCAGTATATGATTGGATTGATTGAAGAAATATCTCACTCTTCGTCACAAAAGGGACCATTCACATCTCTGTTGTATTGTAAATATAGTTAATTTTTTTTTTTAATCAAGGGTTTCAAAATGGCGGACGCTTCTACTCTCAGAGGGTAATATTCAGCCAGGCTATATGAAGAAATAATGCCTGGTTGAATTTGGCTCTTAGCCAATCAGAGAACAGCATTTAGGGGTGTGTAGCAGTAGTAGTAGAAGTAGCATAATTAGAGTGATATAATGATAGACTGTAGTAAGCTGCTGTACCTGCGTGGACTTGCCGCACCCTGTGTCCCCGGCCACCACCACCACCTGGTTCTCTCGCAGCGTCTCGATGATCTCGTCTCGGTGCTGATAGATCGGCAGATTCTGCTGGTCCGTTTTTATTTTACGCAGTTTGGAAAACTTCTGCTTCTGCACAAAGTCCAGATAATGCAGGAGAATGTGTCGGAATTGCTGGCATCTTTCTACGCTTAGGTCTTCACCTAAATCGCAACAGCAAGCAAGAGTTATAGTTTGGTTTTAGATTACCTGCAGCACTTCTATCAATACTTACAGCTGGGAATTTTATCTTAACACTGAAGGGAGTGATTGCAAAATGATATCAAAGAATTCGAGTGAACTATAAATCAAACTTAGAGCTGCCAACACGATTTTATCACAATCTGTAACGTATCTGAAAAAATATGTATTATTGCACAAAAAAATGTAATAGCTTTTGACCAAAAACCGTCAGAATTTTCATCACTTATCTAAATTTTTTTTACCCCAAATCTGTAATTTTTTTAATTAAATATGATCATTTATTATCAAACTATGGTCAGAGTAAAGGACATATTCAAAAAAAGAAATCTTTCAAGTTTCACCATTGCAATAATAGACGTCCTTCATAAAAACAATGACTCTTCCTACATCATATAATTATGAAAATGAACTTACCCGGTACATGGCGCCGAGGTTTGTATTTTGCAAGTAACGGTTTGAAATCTTTTTTCTTGATGCTAATATTTATTCTGTAACGTTTGTCATAGTTTATTGGCAGCCCAAACTTTGCACTAGTTTTTATGTCACTCAAGTCAGTAGGGCCCAATTTCTCTGAAAGTAATGAATTTAGCATCAAAATATGAATAAAACATTATTTAATTGAAAAATATGTGTACCACAATAACTAGTAAAAAATAGCAATACATCTCATCACCTGGTTTCGCGGCAGCTTTTCGCTTTTGGAAAGCCAAGTATTTTTTAAAGAAGGCCCAAAAGTCGTCATACTGCTGAGTTCCTCGAACAATCGTGTCTTCTTCTTGGAAAAAGATCTTATCTAATTCATACTTATGATCATCCCAATTAAATTCATAATCTGGCGACTGTGAAACTTGGCCTAATTTCCCCGAATTCAAATCTCTCGCATCACGTGATTCCCTTGCAAAGCTTCTCTCCTTTTCCAAATATTCGTCCCTAGATTGTCTCTTCTCTCTATCATCCACTTTATAGCTATAGTCCTTTTCACGACATTTTCTATAGTCAGTTTCAATGTCAGATTCTGAAGAGTTCAATCTGTATTTATCTTTTCCATATGGAGATTCTGACCGATTTTTCCTACTTGACGAAGGACCTTCATCGGACTTTGACTGGTGCTTTGATTTTTTGTGTTTTTTGTGTTTCTTCTGCTTTTTATGTTTCTTGTGAACATCACTGGATCCGTGATTGTCATCTTTCCCCCCCATTGTGAGCAACTACAGTGACAGAATGTGCTACGCCATAATGTCAATAGTCTACAAGTAAAAAAAAAATCTTAAATCAAATGTGAGTAATTAACAATAATTAACAGTGGATTTATAGCGTCATTTATCATTCTTCTGCATGTAATTTTATTTATTGTATCTATAATCTATTTATTGTAATTATTTTAGATAGAGCACCAATTGCTAGAACAGTGCATACACATAAACCACAAATTTTGCTTATGACATGTTCTTTAGTGACCTTTAGTGACCTTTAGTGACCTTTACGATGGGGAGTTTACGTCATACGTACAATTCAAATTCACGGATTGTGTGTCTGGTGGCGTCTACTAAAACACGGGACGGAACGGCGCCGGGACGGAGACGGGACGGCTGGCGGAACGCTGACAACGTTCGTGAATTTGCTCTCGTAAATGGAGAGGAGGAGGATGATTGGTTGAATGACATTGACTACTGCATGGCAGTTTGCAAAAGGTCAACATTGGCAAAGGTCAACATTGGATCCTGGTATCAACATTACACCGTGATGATGGTGTCAATGACATATATGACAGTGCACAAGGCTTGTATTTACGTAGCTCTGTGATTGAATGTTTGGCAAAGTACATCCTAACAAAAACGGTGATAGCCTAACATTCAGATTCATTCTCTGAGATAACAGGACGCCACGGGACGTTATGTCTGATGGTCAGAGCCCTTGAAAACACGGAACACTATAACCACCATAGAAAACGATGAGTATCATCATTAATGAACTCACGGGACGCCCTGGATGCCACATGACGCCACGGGACATTATGTCTGATGGTCAGAGCCCTTGAAAACAGGAACACTTTATCTACCATAGAAAACGATGGATATCATCATTAATTAACTCACGGGACGCCCTGGGATGCCACGGGACGTTATGTATGATGTGTACCGTCCCGTGGTCCGTTCAGTCCCGTGTTTTAGTATTAGGCGTGTATGGCCAAACAGCGCGATTGATGCTCTATCTTTATGAAATTTACGTTAAAGATATTAGCCAAACTTATGTCAGATTATAAACCGTTTTAGAACTAATGTAAAGAAAGTGAAAACAGGGCACGCGGTTCTCCGTCAGGTAGCGCACACTCGACGTAATAGAGAACAAGTTTCAGAGACATAGACACACAACATGCACAATGCATCCTGCCATGATTACAACGTGCTCGGCGCACACAGTGACAGAGGCTAGTTAAGGCTACAGCCTAAGAATAGTAACAAGGCAGATGGTTGATGCAAGTGCTAAATAAAGTAGAGGTTCTGTGTCTCGGGGGATTAGTGTAATGGTAGCACGTCATAGACGGGAGGACGGGAGTTCGATTCCACGATCTTCCAAATATCTTTACCTTGACTCTGAAATTCCGTTTCACTTGGTGGAAGAAAACTGGCCCGGGTGCTTCGTTGAAGCCTCTGGGTAGTTGTCCCTGTAAACCCATCGGACTTACCCATTCAAAGAGGGCCCGTAGTGGAGTTGGTGTAGTATCATGTATACTGATACGGTATAACATATTGGAATTAGCCTAGTGTCACGAATGAGGTGATACGGTACAACTAAGTCCAATTAGCCGAGTATTATGTGTGCTGATGCCAACTAGCTCCAAAGGTCCTGAGTGGATTGGTCTGAATAGTGGGGGAGGGGAGGCTACCGCCCGGGAAATTTCGAACTCGATAGTTGGGTATGTGTGATCTGACGAATGATGGGAAACTTAGATCTGAGAATTCTTACAGGTCCCTCGGTCACCGAAAGCTGACTATGGGAATGTTTACACAGGAAGAATTCCTGATCTGATAACCCCGGTGTCCCTGGTTCACTGACGGTATAGAACTTCCTATCTTTCTCTCCAAAGCAGCCAGTAGAAAGTGATGGCGACTCTGGGTAGAAACCCGGATCCCTTGTGGATAGCTGGAATGTGGACCCGAAGACCCGAAAGAAGGAGCTTCTCGGCAGTGCCGAAGATCTCCCGGTGTCCAAGGGACTTGAAAGTGAGCGCGTCATCACCTTGTGGCTGGTTGTAGAGGAGTAGGGAGTTGGGGGAGTCTGTAAAGAAAGTGAAAACAGGGCACGCGGTTCTCCATCAGGTAGCGCACACTCGTCGTAATAGAGAACAAGTTTCAGAGACATAGACACACAACATGCACAATGCATCCTGCCATGATTACATCGTGCTCGACGCACATAGTGACAGAGGCTAGTTAAGGCTACAGCCTAAGAATAGTAACAAGGCAGACGGTTGATGCAAGTGCTAAATAAAGTAGAGGTAATGTGTCTCGGGGGATTAGCGTAATGGTAGCGCGCCCGCCTATGACACATGTGACCGGTCTGAATCATAGACGGGAGGACGCGAGTTCGATTCCACAATCTTCCAAATAACTTTACCTTGTCTCTGAAATTCCGTTTCACTAACCATCTAAACAAGTGTATTTGATTAATTATGATTTTTTTTTTGTCCATGTGAATATTCACTGTATATTATCACTAATATCACTATATTATCGCTCACCTAATTAAGTAATATCGCTTTTATTTTTACAATAATCAATGACAAATGAAAATGCACTTACTTAAGGATATAAAAGTAATTATGTAATTAATTAATCAAATGTTGACTGAAGCTTTGCTGTCTTGTGTGTGCTTATATAATAAATCATAAATGTGTCTAAAAATCTGAACGTTTTTGTCTTGATTACTAACTGATCCCAATAACAAGCAAGGGACCATTAATTTCGTCACAACTACAAACACAACGCAAACATCAACTACTGTACTTGGCCTAGTTTAGGAAGTTTTGACAAAGTCAAAGTGGACTAAAATATTTTCAATATTACACACTATTAAACCTTATGGGATTATGGATCTTTAATGAAGTATTATCGTGGTCCATAATAGAATCTTAGCAGTATCTAAATACATTGGCATTTCCAGTTTGCGGACCAAAATTATCATTGTGTTGTCTTTTAGTCAGTGTGTGGGGCATTGCCATTGCATTGACCATTGACACCACCCCATTGTTATGGGAATATGGATTATACAGGATATGGTCTCTGACTCTGAGACTCTGTGATGGTATTGGTAATTTGTCTTCACTTAAGGACACCTTACCAATTGATGCAGAGAAGTGGGATTTAACAAACCACAGTGCTGAATACGTCAACAAGCTCTACAGCCAAGTATCCACCAATTGTTTTATTACTGCTGGATGGTGCCACATTCTTCATTTCCATTGGCATGTACAAAGTAATCAGCGTAGAAATTACTCCACTAGTGTGTGATTGACCTTATGAGACTCAGAAAGCGTTGTCAAGTCTTTGTTTAGGTGTTGCAACTGGTTATAGGGAATAGGACAGCTTGTTTTTGTGACTATTTATATGGAGTTGAGACGCTTTACTTATATTTTATGTGCACAAGAATTTGAACAAAAGCGTTGGTTTGAAATCACATCATCGTTTATATAATTTGTATTATTACTACAATATTCAACATGGATGCTTGTCAAGCAGTGGAGAAAGAGCTTGATAAAGTCTTGAGCAAATTCAATGACATCAATAAACAGATGTCTTCACAGTTACAAGAATGTCTCATGAAGATTCAGAAAATCAAACAGGAGTTGGCTGGTTTGCCTCCGGAAGCTGAATTAAGTGTCGCACAATCTCTACTCTTAAGCAGTTCAGTCCAGAAGATCAAGAATTCCATCAAACCCCTGAGTTCAGATCACAAGGATCTTCATAGTATTGTTTCCAAAGTTGGCAAAGCCGTCGACAGGAACTTTATCTCTGACTATGGCGCAATCGTGCCCGATGGTTTGAACACCCCTGAAACCATGACATCAATGAACCATGTTGTGTGTGAGCACTTCCTGCGGCACGGGATGCTCAGCATTGCAGATCAGTTTGTTCTAGAATCTGGCCTAAACATGGACGATGCTCAGAAGGAGCCGTTCTTAGAGCTCCACGCAATCTTGGAAGCTTTGAAACAGCACAATCTCAAACCAGCTTTGCATTGGGTCGAAGCAAACAAGGAAAAGCTGAGAGAGCGAAACAGCATTTTGGAGTTCAAAATACATCGTCTTCAGTTCATCGACTTGATTCAGCAAGGACCCGAAAAGCAGCTGGAGGTGTTGATGTATGCAAAGCATTTCCAGCATTTTGCCCACTGCCATGCTGAAGAGCTTCAGGTGCTGATGGGGAGTCTGCTGTACATGCGGCGGGGGCAGGGCCTGGCCAACTCGCCCTACGCCCACCTGCTGGATCCCATCCACTGGCTGGAGATGTGCGACATCTTCACCCGCGAGGCGTGCTGTCTTCTCGGCCTCTCCGTCGAGTCGCCACTCTCCGTCGTCATCAAGGCAGGGTGTGCCGCGCTGCCCCCGCTGCTCAACCTCCAGCAGGTGATGTCCCAGCGTGGCAGCGGTGGCGGCGGGCAGCGACCGGCGGGCAGCGTGTGGTCAGCCAAGGACGAGCTGCCCATCGAGATCGACCTGGGCGCCGAGTGTCACTTCCACTCCATCTTTGCATGTCCGATCCTGCGGCAGCAGTCGACCGATGCCAACCCGCCCGTGCGCCTCGTCTGTGGTCATGTGATCTCCCGCGACGCCCTTAACAAGCTCAGCACCGGCGCGCGG
Source organism: Streblospio benedicti (assembly GCA_019095985.1). Classification (NCBI taxonomy): domain Eukaryota; kingdom Metazoa; phylum Annelida; class Polychaeta; order Spionida; family Spionidae; genus Streblospio; species Streblospio benedicti. Next base: position 20,550,121 of record CM032665.1, read on the forward strand.
AGCCGCGTCAAGTGCCCGTACTGCCCCGTGGAGCAGGCGCCCACCGAAGCACGCCTCATTCTCTTCTAGAGCAGTCTAGGGGATGCCGGCCAGCAATGATTCAGCTAGATTCTACTCAATTGCTTAGCTGGCAATGGTCTAGCTTGAATGATGTTCTAGCTAATTGTATAGCTGGTGACTGTCTACATTTATGCAGGGTGGTAATGGTTTAACTAGGTGCTCATTGTACTACTACTACTTAGTGGTTGACTGTGTCGCTATTGTGGGTTTATTCACGGGGAAATGGAGACCTTGAGAGATTGATGAATAGCGTGTCATAATTTGCAGACTTGTCTTGCTCAGGTCTTATGTCTAACTACTGGTATCGGAATAAAAAAATGCTTTTAAATACTTCAATAATACTTCAGTAATACTTCAATAATACTGACAATACTTCAGTAACTATTCAGTACAATGATGTAAGTTTGTAATTTTGTAAGTTTATTTTATAAGTAATAGATTGATTCCTTAAGATGTCAGAAAGGTGGAAAAGAAGACATTTTGGAGACATGAGTACCACCTACTGGCAAATACCGTAAAACAATTGTGTGTAAAAAAATAAGTGTTAACGTGTTTTTGTTATAGGTTGACAAGGTTTCCCTTTTTCCCGTGTTATCCCACAGTGGTACATTACTTGGTACTCAATAAAATTTTGACTGCTCAATTACCACAAGATCCATATATATAATATATATCTTCGGTTTTCACAAGCTTCGTTTCTGTATTTTGTTTCATTCACATAGACAGTTCAGCTGCATCTGGAAATAAAATAGAAACACAAGCAAAAAATGACATTGTGATGTGAAAAGGATGGTACAAGATGCTGAAGTCATACGTTAGGCCATTCAAACTTGATTCCTAGGATGACGAAAAAATTTCACTTCAAAATTTTCCGTTAGGTGGGTCGAAATAAAAAAATAATTTGAAGACGGAATTTTTCATAAGGCAGGGGGAATATTAAAAAAATAATTTGCGTAGGGAAGGGGTAAAATAAAAAATATCCAAAAACTTCGAAGGGAAGGGGTCCCGGTAAAAATATTCATGAATAATTATAAGGCAGGGGATTAAAGCTATATATACATTTTCTCTTGCATGATTTTATGTTTCAATTTCTTTTATTTGTCTTGCTTTTAAAATACATTTGTAGTATTCCTTTAATCTACCATCTTTGCTTTGTTGTACTATGGTTTTGGTTCAACAATCTTTAATTTCTGTATGTAACTCACCATAGCATTTTATTTTATCATTATGATTTAGATATACTTCAATATTATTAAAGGATTGAAATGCCAAGACAGTCCAAAGTCTGCTAATTAAGTGGAGTGGCATACAGGATATGAAATAAACATGATTGTGTGAGATATTAGTAGTACCAATATTGTTTATTTTCCTTTAAACACTTTCTGCTTTCATATACAATGTTGTCATATAAAAATGATGTAACCATATAGACTCATGTACACTGCCAGCATGGTATCAATCAGCACCAGCGTTAATGAATAACATCTATTTACAACATACTAGTATATATCAAAATGTAACTATTTAGTGTTCCAAACAACGTACATTCTAAAAATGTCAATGAAGCTATGTGCATTTCAATCTATCAACCATCACCAAGTCTGGTTTTCTTCTCATACTCCTTTATACTCCATCTCTGTTTCTGTAGCAGTAAGAGGGCCACCGCCACAATAGATACAGCTAGAAAGACGTTCTTGGTGTCATGTAATAGCTTATTTTATACCAATTCCTTGTGTAGGAACATATTGGTCGTTACGAGTAACTCTAGCCTCATAAAAATCGTCTAAACACATTTTGGGACACAGAACGATAATGGTGTGTTTTGATCGTGAAAGAAATATCCTGTTCGTAATCTAGACATTTTCCCCGTTATTAAACTTCAAAATCTGATGAAAAATAAGCAAGGATCGGCCGACAAAACATTAAAAAGGCGTATTTTTCTGGGTATTTGGCGGCGATATATAAAGAATAGGTTTGCTAACCATTTTATTTGATTATCGGGGCTAAAACGCATGCATCGGCGTTGCTGTCGTCCAAGGAATCAAGTTGTGATCACCTTATCAATATTTTTAAATATATTACATGTATTTTGGTTGTTTTGTGTTTGCCGTAATAGTAGCAATCTACTCAACGATTATTAGTTTCTGAACATTTTAACTTTTCCTTAATAATGGGCCATGCTCAAATCATGATTACATTGGACGATCTATCGGCCATCAATTGGGTTAAGCTTCATGATTCAAGATCGCGATGAAGGAGTATATTGTATATGACCATAAAAATTTCAATTTCGAGAGTGGGCCTTTTCATGAATGTGATTTACTTAGCAAATTAAATGGTCCAAAATTTAGGTAGTCTTTTACATGATTGTGGGTTCTAAGATAGTTGCATACGATCAGGAATATTTTTTGTATGGCTGTATATGATTTTACTGTATTATATTCTGGTTTAGTAAAAATTTATTGATTATCACTAAGTTGGAGTGATCAAGAATTAGAGAATATGTGATTACATTATTATAATGGAAAATGTGTGGTTGCGAGTTGAAAAGTTACTCTTGGTTGTTGCTAAAAACGTATTGTATTGTTGTCTTCTTTAAATACAACAGATGTATAAATAAAATATGTGCAATACTTATCATATTGATGTTATCATGATGCCCCGGCCCAAGACCAGAATAAAATTTTTTAGATTTTCAGCTAATTCTTATTTCCTCCCGCAAGACACATCATGGTAATTAGTATGTTTGCATTATCGACGTAAAACTCTAAAGAGTACTATTATTGCATGGATTTATGAGCTAAAAATTCAGCAATTGTGTATAAAGTGTTTTTTGTCCCGAATTACATTGATTATGGGGAATCTGGAGGCATCACGACATGCCAGGGTATGAGACCTCGGGTACATGTATTAACCGGACCGGGTGATGCGTCAAATGAGGGTCTACACCATTAGGCAGCCATGCAATGATTGCAAATTCATGGAACCACAAATATCAGCAAAGGATGCAATCAAGTATTAGGTTTTTAATACATTTGTTTATTTAGTGTTCAATAAGAAATTGCCACCAATGAAGTGGTGTAATTAGAAATAAATTACAAGTCTACATCTAACTGAATATGAATAATATTACATGAATTTAAATGGCTTTTTACACCCTGAATATCAAGGGCTCAATATATTGCTCAAAACTTGTTTATAGTGTCTTTTTACAAAGGAGACGGGACAGCATCTAACTGTAAATGTAATATTTCTATCCGTCCTATAATATGTAGTGCCTAGTAGCAATATTATGTAAGAAATGGTTCTGCATGTCCCTAACATTGTACTGTATACTGCAGTGTATCATACATGAACCATACAGTTATCCAACTACATGTGCACTTTAGCTGTTGCAGGATTCTTGTAACTTGTTGGTATATTTCAAAATAAATAACATAATGCAGAGATTTAGTTGATTTATTTGAGCTTTATAATTACGTTCCTCTGTATACATGATCCCAACAAAATTTACATCAGATTCAAAACAAGTACTTCATAATATAAATCCTTTAGCATAAATATACAGCAGCTAGCAGCACCTCCAGTGCTATATAAATGGCCATAAAAATGAAGTCTTTGGACCACATGAACATTGTGCTTTTTAACTCAAAAATACACAATGCGAATTGAACACAATTCTCCTCCAAAACACTGATTGGACGCGGCTTACAATAATACCTATGTGACAACATATACATTTATTATCAAAAGTGCTACACTGTGAAGTAACACTTGTAACAGTACACGGAAGGTCGCTTTTCTAGCATCAGGCACAGCACCTATATCCACATTACCTTTCAGCAGTATTAAACTGTTCACACTGTACAACAATCAGTCAATACTAGCAAATGCAACATCAATACTGCCTCAAATATATATTTCGCTATATATTAAAATTCATCACAAATTTTTTAACAGTAAAATACACTGTGACATAAAGTAAAATCAAACTACCCCCTTTTTCCCGGGCCAGGATTAGGTGGGAAAGTGCTACAAGTCAGCAGGACGAGTCACTCTCCATAATATACTTATTTTCATCAATATTACAGTCGTCCTGCTAAAAAATCAACAAACTTGTACTCGTCAGTCAATCTGACCTTGTTTTTTCGTAGTTTACCAAATCAAATAATAGTAATAATAGTACCACAGCCGGATGAACAATCCACAATAAGTATGCAAAACCAACTTGTAATGAAATGTAGCATAACAATAACTAACATATTGCACATAACCTTTTCTAGTGTGATTAATTCAGGTAAACAACAACGATTTCCGTCAACAGCACAAATCGGAGACATCAACATTCCTCTAAACAGTAATAATGTTTTAACTTAAATCTGGCACCATTGATATTTGTTAAGTCGTGTGATTTTTATCGCAATTCTAATTCACCGAACATTTTCCTGCACCACACGGCATTGCTTTTGGGCGGATGATCAAAGCGCTTTAGTTTCTGGAGGTCGCGGGGATTGATGTAGCTGAATGCAGCTCTATACTCTTTGTCAAATGAATCTGAAAGAAGAATTATATTAACATCATTTAATATTTTCAAAAATGCACTAGGGTAAACCAGCCTAATTTCTGCAGTTACTGTATAAAACGTGACATAATTTTGTATAATGACAAGCGTTCTATGCAGTAAACGGCCAAAAACCTAGATGGCTGAAATTAGGTTAGTTTAGCCTAGTTTTGCGGTGCTATTTTCAAGCAATGAACAACAACATGCACATCTGCCGAACGTCCCTTGATATTTTTGAATTGCAAGACTCAACATTAAGGATAGCCAAGTGCCACTTCTTTCTTTGTGTCAGTGACCCGAATTCTATGAGGGTGCCCATTCCTTTTAGTGAGAAGTTGGAAATGGCTATAAAATTAAGTGTGAAGTGGGAAATTCGCTTTAAAATTAAGTGTGAAGTGGGAAATTTGCAAAAATGTATTAAGTGTTCAGTGGGAAAAGAGCTAAATTTTAAGTATAAATTTTAGTGTGACGTGGGAACAGTACACACCCCCATCTAGACCCTATTCTATTTACAGGTTCTTTTGATAAGGCTGTAGGCTTTTTTGTAATGTGAAATTGTGCTGATGTGAGTGTGCGGGTGAGTGCGTACCCTGGTCGATGTTGTCGCGGCCGAGTGCGGTGAAGGCGAGGAAGAGGATGTCTCGGTACATGCTGTAGACGGGGACGCTGCTGGATGTGGCACGGCGCAACGCGCGCCGCTCGTTCATCAGCTGCCGCAGCGGCACCGCCACGTCATTACCCATGATGCTCCGAATGATGCGCTCCATCAGTCTACAACACGCGCAACACACACATAGCAGGCTATTCTATTTCTTTAGTATATAATTACTTTAGTTCCTTCTATTTTCAAATCTTTGTTCTAACTGAATCACCCATATCAGAAATGTACGATACTTACAATTTCAATACATACATATTAGTCTGCCACAATATTGCAACAATAGCACAAATACACAGAATCTACAACACAAAACATGTTTACATTGTTTGACATCATGAAGTACCCTCCAAGACGACATAAATGGATATGTGTTTTTGTAGTTGCGATGCTGCATGGTTATCGAGCAGTGTGCAACCTGTCAAGGGTTAATTTTGTTTACTACTTAAAAATCGTCAAAATAAAATCCAAATCATACTTCAGTTTGGGTTGAAAATGTGTCATGGATTTTGAATTTTTATGATTTTGAAATAGTCAATAAATATAAGTTGAATTATAAGAAAAAACATCACAGACAAGATATGTGACGGTTGAGACTTTTGTCACTACTTTTAGTGTATGTAGTCTTATATGAAATAAATCATATTTGAAACAATGTGTAACAGTGTAAATTGTTGCCATAACATCGATATAGATAAAAATTAGGTGAGTAAAAAATCATAAACCAAAATTGCAACAAAAACAAAAAGGATAAATTTGCACTAAGACACAAATACCAAATTACTTGTACATATGAGGAGTCATTCTTCCTGAAACAAAGCGTTCATAGAAAATATTTTTTTCACACAGGCAGTTAGAAGCAACCTTTAAGTCCTATCAACATTCATATAAATATCGTGCACATGCAAATATTAGGCGGTTAAATTGTTAATGTGCTGGGTGAAAAATCAGTGAATTTGATTGCTAAAGAGCACTACATTCTGGTCTTTAAAGACACCAATGGTTGTAACCGGCAAACCAGATGCAAGATTTTAAGTTACAAAACAGACAAGTTACCTCAAGACCATAAAATTTGCAACTGGTACATTGTATGGAAGCTTTGATACTATAGACAATTGCTATTTGTGATATCCTCTTAACAAGCGCTACAGAGATATATACAAATAGGTGTCAGCTTCTGTGGAGGGGTTTGGGGGCTGTGTACTCTAAGGTAACTACATTACTAGGATTAGAAATATAGACCTAGTACCGTAACCAAAATACAGTGGAAGAGATAGTCTGAACTAAAAGTAAGTTAGTCGACAATATCGCAGGCTCAACTATTAGTCTAACACCCAAAAAACAAATGCTGTGTAAAAGTACATATATAATTGTACAAATGCATATATATACTTGTACAAGTAAATAGTTGCCTGTAGCATTTCCCAGGTACAGTAGCTAAGAATGTGACATTAGCTAACATTGTGTATGGTTTCAGTCTGAACTGAGATTTTATTGCTGTGCAACATGAAAATTTCATCTTTTGCAAGAGATTCTGCTTTTATAGTAAATGATCCCACGTAACCAAACAGCGTCCTACACCAGCATTGTTTGTTAGTCATGCTTTCTGTGTTATACAAGATAACAATAAATTTAGTACGTAGTATTTTTTTATCCTATAAACATCGTACGGTTTCATTGTATTTGTACAATTTTTTTCTATTTAGATGCCGCCTTTAGATGATCAAATTGAACTAAATTAAAACATTTTACTAAATTTATTTCAATTTCCAGAATGAACTCTCCTTATTAAAATTACAATAAAAAAATCTTATTTCATACTTATTCATTTTACATTTTGTTTACATAAATAATTATCATGATTGTTATTTTTAGTTTATTTGAATCTTATATTCATGGTATTGTATGTATTTATCATTCATTTATCTATCATCATCTAATGGTATCTAAACAGTTAAAAATGCACAAATACAATGAATCGAGCATTAAGTCTGCGGATCTGCTGCTCTAGCCTGCTGCGTGCGCGATACTTACTCGTGGGAAAAGAAGCCTTGATCCGCGAGGTTGGGGTGACTGCCCCCGCTTGAGGCTGCTGCAAAAACACAAAGCGCTCATGCAACACTGACAACACCAATGTTTCGCCGCCGTCGCTGCCATGACCCCGTGACCCCAGTCAGAAACCCCGACTAATGCAAAACCGGAAACAAAGCTCAAATCTACAACTAAGGATGTCCGAGTTATGTGAGACTGAACCACAGACATCCGTTGTGGTAAACTTGAGCTTATCTTAGGCTTTATTTTGGGCGACAATAGTAGCACCTGGTAAAGACTTGCCACAGCAGGAGGAAAACACACATTCCAAACACGTCCTTCATAAACAGTTGATGGTTTTTATGTTTCATGGAGAATTAAAATCAAAATCAATCTTTATTATGCTCCAAAAATAACATGTAGGACATATTAGATGTAAATTGAAATAAAACATTGCACTAAAAATTACTGCTTTTTTAATTTACAAAATCTCAGTCAGGATTTTTTTTAATGTTTTTTGACATGTACCTGACAAGTCACATAATGACTACGCAGTGAAAGCTGTGATTTCCTGCTGAGTGGCAAGCCTGTACTGTGTACAACACATAACATAACGTGACTTACAACTTAAAATGAGAAATAAAATGCCCACAAGTGATCAATTTCTTATTTTTCTTTAAGTTCAAGGTCAGTTTTACAATGTTAATATTCTTCAATTTGATCGACTTTTGCATAAATTCTATTCATCACTTTTAACAGCTATAAACTTAACATAACAAATGAAAATAAAAACATCTACAAAGCTCATGCAGGAAAATGAACAAAACATCACAGATAATAAGACAACTTTGCGGCGATTTCTCATTACCTTGGTTGGCCCAGCGCAAGTACATGGGCGTTGCGGGCGCGGCGGCGCCAGGGTCGGCGTCGGGGTTGCCATGGAGACGCGGGTTGTCGAGCACCAGACGCACACTGACGTGCCGCGCGTCCGCCTTCACTCCCCACAACTTGGGCTACAACACATCAAATAACCCATTGCTCGGAAGGGATCTAAAAGGAGAACTGAGTCTTATTGTGATAGAGCCTTTAAAATGGCAGCATGTAAATTGTGGAACACACTTCCTCTGTCCATACGACAATCCTGACAGCGACAATCTCACACACAGTGTTACAATATCTCCAATATCTCTCCATGGTTTCAGTTGTGCCGTTTAAAAGGAAGAAATTTGCTCCTTAAGACTTATGTCGCAACAAAATTAATAATTGATCTGCCTCAGTACTATAGTAAAATCACACATATTGAGAATAGCAGACACCTTTCTTTACAATAATTTAAAACTTAATGAATGCCCCCTCATATATCAAACACTAGACTGAATAGTTATTACTAAAAAACTTCATCACTAAAAAACACCGACACATTGGTAATCCATATGAAGTACAATAGCTATTGCACATTTTTAAGAAATATCTGAAAGGCTGTCGCCATTTTGTCCGAGAACGTGCTATTTTTTGTTTAGCATAACATACGACGTATTAATCATTGCACGTAAGACAAATAGCAATGTTTTTTTGTACATCAGCTGCGCCGTTCACAACCACTGGTGTGAGAAAAATCAATATCAAATGCGGTTCTGCAGGTGTCAAGAACGGTGTAATAAAAAAGCCGGTGAAGATTCTAAAATATTTGGCAACTTCCCTTGAATTTTGGAATAAACCTGATTCCGTCAGAAAGTGCTGAATCAGTGTCATATGTCGAAAGAATGCTTACTGGGGTATGCCTGTTGGTGGTTTTCTGACTTACCGGGGCCTGCCTGTTGGTGGTTTTGGCAGACAGCGCGAGGCCGGGCAGGTGGCTGTGAAGGTCGAGGCGGCGGAAGAACCAGAGTAGGTTCCAGTAGAGGATGGGGTGGTCGTCCACGAAGGCAGGTGCAGCTAGACACAGCTCCCCCTCAGCATCAACCACGTTCTCCACCTGGAGAGTTCATGTCAATCAATCAAGTCTTAAGTTTATTTGAGCAGTTCTTAATTATTCCTCATTTACAGGGTGTGGCCTGGCTGCCCAGTCTATATCCCAACCATCGCCTCCAAGCCTTTTGGTCACCAGCATCTATTACACCCATGCCCAAATATGCCAGATCTTTTTGCACGAAGGCATCTTATGTCTGGTTTGGTCTTCACTTTCCTTTCCTTCCTTTCATTTCAAGTTTATATATATCATCATAAAATTACAAAAATATACCTCTATATAAAGTTATAGATATTACAATGTTAATAATGTAAATTTGTAATGTATTTCCTACATTTCAATAAATGTTTAAAAGAAAAAAAAGACATTCTCTACCTGCAAATAAGCAGCAAACTGTGTGTTATTCTGAGCAAAACATACTATTGATCTCCAACTCGACTCTGAGTATTGTATTCGGACAAGACAGATACTAACCTCCTTTCTGAGGACAAGTGGAGACAGATATGGGACGGAGATCGGCTCCAACTCCACGAAGCGACGCGGAGTCAGTCTGAAAATACAACATTCTTTTACATGTAATTTCATTGGTTATCATGATCCAAAAGTATCCGATAACCCGGAGAGGTTGATCACCCCTGTTCGAACAGGGATGATGCTATGGTTATCAACTTATCATGCTTGTATTCAGCCGGACTAATTTTTCACATTTTTTAAAACAGTGTTGTAATTAATTATCATAAATCATTTCAAAATGTTGTACATTGTAATTGTTTAGAAAAGAATGACAAGAACAAAACCGAGTTTGTTGTGTAACATGAATTATATTATCAGGTGAGTTCTTGTGGCGTAACATGGCTCGCCCTTCCGCATCTGATAAAATAATTCATAGTTTGATGGAGGTTCATTTATCCTGGATTTGATAGACAAACATACATAGTTTTATATTTTAATCAGGATAATAGTCCAATTATATACATTGAGGTTTCAACAGGAACTCCTGTCCTGTTCACAATGACGTCACCAGTCGTCCCCAGCTGCACGTGCCCCCACCCTCATCGGTCAGCACGTTGGTCCATATGTCCGGTAGTCTATGTAGTGGTCGAGGGTTCGAGTCCTAGCAGAGGCTATGTGATATCGCCCAATAGACGTGGAGAAAGAATCCTCTCATGTCAACACAGTGTTTGTTTGCGTAGTGGATATTGCGCCGTACTCACTTGTCGTTTCTGGGATCCGGATGGAGACCGGGTCCGTCGTGATCCAGCAGATCCCCCGTCGAGCTGGAGTTCTTCTTGCGGTCCTTGGAGGCTGCGAGTCCCGTGCCGGGACCGGGGACCTCGCTCCGGTCCACAGGCGCCGCCTGGTGGACAGACAGCAAACTAATACAACACTCATCACACATTTTTTTTTACATGTCTTGGATCATCTAATCTGCCCAAATATGAAATAACATGTGTGAGTGAGCAATGCAGAAACAAAAAACTTGTAAACTTAATAGGAAGCGTATGATATGAACACAAATAAAGTTTAAATGCTTTATTATAGCAACATTCTCTCCTCGTTGCCGGCGCCGTTTGATAATTGTTTCTTTACTTAAGGGGCATTATTTCACATTTAAAATAAACATTGATCATATGGATTATTTATTTGTTTTGATGGCGTTTGAAAGAGTTTACGTTAATCGGTGCTGTATCTGACGTGTGGCGTAATTACTATCAAATCGGTTAACGTTTGAGACGTTTTACGTCATTCTGTAGTTTTACTTTCTGACGCTCGACATACCATGACGTACACTTCAACTTTAACAAATAAACAGTCAAAAACAGTATCAATATTATAACATAACCATAGGCTGTATAAACACCAAAAATGACTGGGTCCGTCTAGGGTTCATTCTTAGGGGAATCTGAGAGTTTGGGATCATAACACTCCTTAGTTTTCTTCAAATTGTCAGGCATAGGTTAATGCAAATTGAAAAACAGATAGTCCCTGTTCCAGCTAATGCTGGGGCTGGGACTAAATAATCTTACAATACATGAAAAGATGATAGCCATTTTCAATTACTTAAAATTAAGTTATAATTAATTGAAAACATTCAAGTTATAATTAATTGAAAACAAAACAGAAGTCCTTACCTTTGACCCTGCGTCGTCGGCGTCGCGGTCCGCCGGCCGCACACCACCACCCTCTACTGGGTCACCTGCACAACAAACCAGTGTGATGATTCGGACAGATGTCACCGCAACAAAAACAAGGCAACGAGCATGTCGTGGTTCGGTACGCAAAGTAGTTTGGCTGCTGTTTTATAGTAGCATCATGATACTGAGTCGCGACAAAAAAAAACGATGGTCACCATTCATTTTCAATCATAACCATGTGGTTAACGTTTATTCCACGTCTAGTTCCTAGACATTCACGTTCGTTCCAAGGCTACATTAGCTTTCCTGTTTACCTTATAAAAACACCCAAGGTCACTTTAAAAGCCCACCATGAAACACAATTAACACATGTATGCATCATGCCAAATGTCAGCATCATTACGCTGCCATGTAAATACCAGATCGCCATTTATGTTTACCTTTAACTTATTAAATTTTTATAATCACCTACTTAATGTAGGACAAACTATAGTCTCAGCATCTCAATATTGCTCATGTTTTTCTCACGGTTAGTTTCATTTCCATTCAACCACATATCAACCTATATCAATTGGTAATTTCGAATATCACAAGCATTTTACTATTATTCAAACAGTGATACTGAGTTTCTACCTACGAGAATAAACCCCACCTTGCGACTCGGCAGCAGCTTCACTTTTGGTCGGAGCATCGTCGTGTTTATCGTGCGGACTCGACTCTGCTGCTGCCAGCACCGTACTGTCACCGTCGTCGTCCTCGGGGCCTCCAAGCATCGTGGTGTCTGCTGCCGGACTGCTGCCGTCAGGGGACGCCGTGTCCGGCTGGTTGGGGGAGACTGTGTCTGGCTGAGCGGGGGACGTCGTGTCTGGCTGTGCTGGGGACGCAGTGTCCGGCTGGTTGGGGGAGGCTGCGTCCGGCTGGACAGGGGACGTCGTGTCCGGCTGGGAGGGGGATGTTGTGTCCGGCTGAGCGGGGGACGTCGTGTCTGGCTGAGCGGGGGACGTTGTGTCTGGCTGTGCGGGAGACGATAACGCTTCTGGTGAGTCGGGTTTGCCACCTAACAAACAATGTGACACGTCAACAGGGAGGGAAATGAAGCATTAAGCTCAATGAATCTTGCCTCAAGGAGTAAACAATTGAACTCGCTGCTACAGCTTTTGTTTTGAACACGCAAGACTTCACAATTCATGGACCAAGAGAATCATCAGAGTATGACATCACCGCACCTGTAGTGACCACGTTGCCTCCCGGGTCCTCTACTTGGCAGGCCACGGCCGCGGCTCGTTCTGCCTCGCCGCCTCGAAGGTCAAGTTCCGCGTCCTCGTCAAGGCTCTTCAGGGAGCGACCATCCTCGACGTCCGGCGTCAGCATGTTCTCAGTGCTGTTGGCCACAGACCGACTGCTTGTGGCTACAACAATAAAGCATCTTTTGTAAATGTCACACAGTGCGTCAGGCACCGAGGATACAGCAGCTGCCAAGGTTGTACGTACAATGTTCACAATGCATTATATCAACAAGTTGTTCATCATCGGAGGATGTTCACCAGTCTAACATGTAGCCATGGTGTCTTAGCTTAAATGTACTTAATTTTCATAGTGAAAAAGCATCAGGCAAAATGTGACTTGAATGATTCCATAGCCTGCAGCCAACCCAAGGTCACTTTAAAAGCCCACCATGAGACACATGTATATATCATGCCAAATATCAGCAGCATTACGCTGCCATGTAAATACCAGCTCGCCATTTATGTTAACCTTTGGCTTATTCAATTTTTACAATCACCTACTTAATGTACGGCAGTCACACCACTTGGTCTTTTCACTCCCTAACTACTTTAAGCTTTGGGTCCCCTTAAACATCATGAGCAGGTGGGCTCAAAATCCCATCTATGCTGTGTTTAAGCAATGAAGGCAAGCACTAATTTTTCAAATATAACTATCCAAATTAGCTTGATTTAATTCACTGCAGACACCTGTAACTGTGGTATAGACAATAGCTACATGGCCTTGCAGACTATTAACATGGGGTTTTGAAAATACTCATTGATTTTTTTTTAGTATAAATACATAGACTAATTTCTTAGATAAATCAATTTCAAATGTCCTGTCTTTAATGTCATGCGCTGACATCTAGTAACAGGAAGGAGTCTCAGACGATTGACATGGAAAATGTCCGAAAACATAAGGACAGTAAGTTTAAATGAATTTATCTCAAAAGTAGTCAATTTATTTATATAAAAAAGATATCCAATGAGTCTTTTTCAGGGCCTGAAATTATTTATTATTATTATTAATAAATTCAATTATTAATTATTGATTATTAAAATATTCCTACTTGTCTATGGGACAGGTATCTTGAAAAATATGCCTGTCCTAACTAAGAATTACACGTTCAAATTAGCAAACTCCAATGTAAATTCAAAGGAAACTGATGTCTGGGGTGACTGAGAATACTCGTCCACATAACAAGTGCCCATCCTAACAACACAGATACCCGTTTCAAACGGTAGGGCGGCTACTTATCCATAGCCCTGTACGTTCAAATAAATATCCACATGAGCTTGACTGAATCCCTCCGCCTGCTCACCTGCCACGGGTGTCTGCCTCTGTTGCTGCTGTAGCAGCTGGACGTTGGGTAGGGACTGGATGGACTGCATCGACTCGCAGGACTGGCTGGGAGTGAGCAGCGTGGACGGACGCACAGAGCCACGGAAGTCCTGCAACACACCAGCAAAATAAACCATGTAGAATCACCAAACCAATATGCGTAAACATAGAACCATCAGAACAATACCTGTAGAACAACATGCACTAAAGTAGAGCCTGCAATCCATGATATTGCTTATATCGAATATTCTGTTCGCTGGATGAAGACCAAAATAGACTTGGGATGCGGTCGTGCAGAAAGATCGGGCACGTTTGGGCATGGGTCTGATAAACCCTAGTGACTGAAAGACTTATTTCAAAACTTTCCTGAATTTCTTTGAAAATTTCCCTTGAAAAATCTAATTTCCTAAAAAAAATTCTATAACCCATAGTCAAAATTCCGGCTGGGAAATTCACCAAAATTCTTTGATTCTCTCTGAGTGGTGGCCACCCTGTATATAAAGTGACAAAGTAGGAGTGACTGAGATCGCCTCATGTACAATCGACCTCCTCAACTGATACTCAATCCCGCACGCATGGCGTTCAACATTCGCGTTACTTTTTTAAAAATTCATTTCTATTCTATTTATTTATTCTTTATCTGTTATTGGGTCTTTTTTCTATAAATTTAAGAAAAAAAAATATTGATTTTTTTTCTTATTTTTGTTACCTTGATGTAGATCTGCAGGAAGGGCACGAGCTTGGTGTGGCACCACTGGCAGGCCGTGTTGAGGTTGGAGTCGTCAGCTGACCAGCCCGCCATGATCTCCTCATCGTACAGCAGCGCTACAGGGGGACATTATGGTCAGTTCTCTTTATGGGTTAAAAACACAGAGCTACAGCTGGGGACATTATGATAAGTTTCCTTTTAGACTTAAAGGTTATGCTCAGTGTCCAAACATCTATGTGTGCACAGAAACATTATCCTGTGTTTGGTGCATTCTTGTTCCTTTCACTTAAACAGCATATCAAAATATCTAGAGTAATCTAAATACCACTCCATAAATTATTTATAGTGGATTTTACAAAACACATATTTTTAAACTGAGCATTATCTTAAAGGTCTGTGATGGGACTCAGAACTTCCGGATGCATTGTTTCTATTCTATTATCTACGTCCGGAATGTATAGTGGACCAAAAATGACTTTTCTTTTGTAGGAAAGGGACCCTATTTTCATTTTTAGCATACTTGCCCATAACGATTTTATATACAATATTCTAAACCAAATCAATACCTTTGACCATTTTGGATTTTTTATATTTTGTCATTCTATGTGGTAATTAGAGAAATCTCTGTTTATTTACACTGTCTGCTGTTGTGTGTTGATGAATAAAAATACGCCGATACATAGAGAGAACGTGGTTCCCTCCCCATATGACTGCTGTGTATCGGACGAATCTGAGTCCGATACACAACAGTCATGTGGGGAGGGAACTGCGTTCTTTATTTATCAACCAATGTCACAAATACAAAATGTTTCTAATATATAATGCAGTTGATGAACAGATAATCATAAATAAGCAAGTTTCAAAACGCGCATGAATACTTTTATGCTGTCAAACACATATTATAGACAGACTACTTTTTAAATCTTGATGGGTCCTGAATAACGTCAATTGGGGTTGCATATCCACGTGACTTGAATGATCAAAATGGCATTTTTTATAACCATCTATTTGTTATTTATATACATACTAACAATATACGTATATACTAAAAAATCAAAAATTCAAGACGACATTTTCAATAAAATATCTGGTTTGTTTATATTGTGGTGCTGAAGGTTTCTGATTACATTGAGAATACAAGCTGTTTGTTGCGTGAATCATTTGATATCTACCAGCGTGTTCTTTGAAATCGTCAACTGTTCCAACAACTCTGGACGCTAACCGCATTTTTTCTGAACACGCTATATCTGCACGATTCGTGGGCAATCTGATCCTTTGTTGTGGGTGGTAATGCGTTCTTTATTTCAATGCAATTAACCAAAAAGAAAAATGTTTCAAATACAAAAATGATTATTCTAATATGATTAGTACATGACAGTACTATTGTATTGAATAGATCTTTTGCCTAAATAAAGCATTCTGATGTTTTTTTTTTAAAATTTGTATTCATTTTTATATCTAATTATTGCTGTTTCGTTATTTTTTGTCAGCTGCTGAAGCAAGCATTGTGTTTGGTTCCCTTGTAACTATGTAACTTTATGTAACTATGTAACTATGCATGTCTCTGGACAAGCTTTGAAGCGGGCGTACCGGATGATTTCGTTCATTTTATAATATTCAATGCAATTTTCAAGACAAAATTCAATATTCCAAGTAAAAAATCAATATTCGCAAAATTGATTATTGATTTGAAACAGATATTGATTATCATCTTGTTATTCAGTACTATTGTATGGCAACACAATTATCTTTTTGCTGGATATATTGATTCTGATTCATTCTGATGTTTTCTCCTCAAATTCATAAATTTCTTGATTGTAAAGTATACATTATTTCAGTATATATATCTTAATTGCCCATAAGTCAACGTCGTTCTAGCGACGCAGTGTTCTTTGAACACTTTTGATCTAGTTTTGTATTGTGTTGGGGAAAACATAACAATGAACAGTGAACAATGACCAGTACCAAGTGCCCCCCTCCCAGAAGAAATGATTGTTTGTGAAATAGGAAAAAAGTAGTTCGGTCAAAAAGCTGTATCGGGTCTAGACCCGATATGGATTTCCATATCGGGTCCCTGAATCGGGTTCCTAGCCAATCCAATAACCCAATGAGTATAGTCATTGGTTGATAAAGATAGAAATCATCTATTGACTTTTTTATATATTAATCTGACTACGAATTTTTCCATAATTTTTGACCAGAAATTAACTTTCATACTTGATTCTCATGACTATCCTAAAAAATGTCATCTTTGTCCCACTCTACATCAGACATATGCTTTGTACACATTGGATAGAACCTTCTTTAAGGGTTAATGACTTCATCATATAGTAAATAACAACCTTTACCCCAGGGCTCATCACCATTGAAGTTGAAGTTGAAATTTCACTATTAGAAGGTGTTGGACTGATATGTACTAATCGTAACTAAGATGAACATTTTAACCATCTTTACTTCTGCATTTAACATAGTAACACAGGCCTTTTCAGTTGTATAAAACTAAAAACTATAACAGAGAATAAATACAGAATTTAACAGCCAGCATAATAAAACCCAGCACGTAAGAATGGTCACCGACCTTTACAGACAGAACAGCGCGACAAAGAGCACATCTCTATCTCCATGGCGATGGTGAACAGCGGGGTGCCACTGGACGGATGATTGTTGATGGACGATAGGGAGCCCTTGAAGGAGCCTTGGTCGCCCGTGTCTTGGGACAGTGTGTCCGACATGGCCGACGATAGAGGCGCTGCGACAAAGGATAGGTAAATATCAACACTTTAGGTTCAATTTAGGTCTTTTGAAATAGAAATTCTAATTTACAAAATCATCACTTGATATTCTATTTTATTTAGATGTAAGGATTTTCTTTTTAATAATGTTAATATAATTTGATAGAAGAGTATTTCAATATTTCTTACAATAAAACATTGAAATAAATGTAAACAAAACCACCGCTACTATATTCGACATATTTTGATCTGAATGTTTGAAATTAATATTAGTTGAAAAAATGTATTCAAAGACTGAAGAAAAAAATCTGTAGCCATTAAAAAAAACTATGATAAAATTGTCTGAAAATGAAAGTGTTAGATGTGAAATTACAGTAAATAACAGCAAAAAATCATTGAAATGCTTTTCAAGTTTGATTAGTAGCAAGATCTGAACATTTCTAGAGGTTTATACAAACGACATGATACTCACATTAATACATTCATGCAGAAAAATGCCACTTTATAACGTGCATGCAGAAAAATACAAAACTACAAGCTATATCATAATCTATAACATATAGTTAAGCCGGTTAGATCTTACGACCATTGATTCACAAACAGAGCTTCATTTCTCATCATCTCGTGATTCAAATCAGCAGTTGAATGCGCATCATGAATGTGATAACTTTGCATTCATGTTATAACACGTGACTACGAGAAAGTTAGTATGTGTTATTGAGTCCCTGTCGGTGATCACCTGCTGCGACGTGGGGGGCCCCCCAGCTCTCCGAGTTAGCCCTGGGCCTGGTTGCTCCTGCCAGCCCCTCGGCAGCCGTAGCCCCGGCCTTGAGACTGCCCGTCCTCCTGGCCCCCAGCAGAGCTCCCTCCTTCACGGCTGCGTTCCCGCGAGTAGTCCACGACCCAGGGCGCGGGGAAGGTATGCTGGGACTCCATCGCCCGCTGTTCTAGGTCCTGCTGGGCGCGCATCCACGCCTCTGTCTCCGTCACCCGGCTGACCCCCGGGGTCGCGGGGTCGCCCACGGGGTCGTCGCCGGGGTCTGTGAGGATATCCTTGTACTCGCGAGCATAGCCCTTCATGGCGGCCCAGCCCGACGCCACGGAGCTCTGCATGGTCTTCACCGTGGGCGCCCAGTTGGTCTTGAGCTGGCTCACTGTGGGAGACTCGAGCAGCCCCTTGTACAGGTCCTTCACTACAACAACACACACGCTACAACACACATAGTGGGCGGGGGCAGTGACAGCAGCAGCAGCAGCAGCAGCAGCAGCAGCAGCGACGGGGTTGGAAGCAGCCACGTAACAATATGGTTTTAAAAAGAGTGGCATTGGGGTTTTTAGAACCAACACTTACAATGAGGTATCAAAAGCACAGTTGATAGTTTCAATGTGAATAAAGCTGCAATTGGAAAGGTATTGACAGTTCCTTTCTCCTAAATATCGCGACAAATGCACCACACAAACAGGTGTCAGTAGATTAGCAGTGAGATTCTAGGATTTTCCAAAAGCACCAAAATGGCACATTCTCTTCCAAAATGTGTGCCAACCGCACCAGACAATTTTCCAAATTTTTATTCTAGTTAAGATTATTATTGTTTTGATATTTGGTTTTAAATGTGACGTGTTAGTACATAGCAAATATCTTTCAGGAGGTTGGTGATTTGAAAACTTGTGGTATAGCTCAAATTTATGAAAATCATCTATCATAATTAAAAAGTTGCCTGACACATCAGAAGTCTGGTTATGCGTCAGCCTTTTTGTATAGATGCACGTTTTAAGTGACACCCTCGATATTCTTTTGTGCATCCATGGCTTAAAAAAATGTGTCAAATGCACAAATCTACACTCCTAGAATCATCACTGGATCATTAGTCAAAACCAAAGTGAATCCAAAGCTGTGCATGTGAATTAGTTTTGTTCAGATCTGTTTTTTGCATAGATCCCGAGAACACCAATGCCACAACAACCAAAACAGGCAGAACACAGAGAACACTTTTTACAAATATCACAACTGGCTTTTGCAATCTGTAGCTACTATTCCAATTGATTTTAGACCGGAACAATTGTTAATTTTATTTTGTTTTTCTAAGAATTAATAGCTTGATCCAAATGCCAGGGAGAGTATGAAAAACAAATATTGTAAACAAAATTCAAAATGGTCTTTCTATAAATTAAACAAAATTGATATATACATCAACACAATAGTGACTTTTTTGCATTAGCTCCAATATTAAATTCAAAATTAAAAGTCATGCAGAATATTAATTAAAACATTACTAATGCGCTAACTGATTTATGTAATTTCAATTTGGTTTGCATGTTTTGCACTAAAAAAACAAAATAGCGCTGAATTTATGAACCAGAAGCACATTGGTATACAACAACAAATAACCGTTAAATGTAAAAGACTCAATTCACAGCAAATAGTCAAATTTAGGGTGAATAAAAAATTAAGTATGTAACAACATATACACAATAATTCTTTGCCTGTGATAATTCAAATTCGTTTTACTTGGCTTTAAGTAAAATTTCGAACAATACATGTATACATACATATCTATCAATAATTAACATGAAACTTTTCCCACAAGTCAAAATAAGAAATTTTCAAACTTCCCTCTCTCTCTCACTTTTCAAAATAAGAAAGCTGCTTTCCTCACTTGGCAGTGCAATAGCTTTTTTGTTCTGATTGATTTTCCAGACATAAAATTAGATTTTTTAAATTTCATTTGTTTGTTTCTTTTTTGCTTTTGGTCGTTGCCTTTTTGTTTGGCTATCTCTAGTGCAACAACGACGCCTTTTCATCTTTTTTTTTCTACTATTTGATGCTCTGATATCATTTAGAGAGTGGACAGCAAAGAGTTGAATTATCCCAAGACAAAGAACGCCCTCCCCAGCCCCTCCCCCCTAACAACTTACCAAAGGGTGAGTACGCCTTGCCCCCGCCTCCGCCGCGCCGGTTCCGCGCGGCTGTCTGCGGCGTCCCCGGAGCCGCGCCGTCTCCAGCCGACTCCTCAGCCTCCACCGCCGCATCGTCCGGCAACAACAGCGCCGCTTTCTCCATCTCGTGCGGCTTCGGCAGCTCGCTGGCTGGCGTTGCTGTGGCAGCCGGGAGCTGCCGTGGCACCGGTGGAGGGCGTCACGCCATCGAGTCCTTCATCTGGCGGAAGCGCGAGAACAGCCCGGTGGCTGCGGTGGTGAGCGCGGACGTGAACGAGTCGTTGCGCGGTGGCGGCTTGCGGGACGGCGGTCCCGGACTCCGTGGCCCCGGCACTCCGGCCGGCAGCGTGGCCGCGCGCCCGGGGGGCGGGCCGCGGGCCGGGGTGTGCACCGATGTCTGCGACGACGCGGCCGACTGGGACCGCTGAGTCGGCGGTGTTGCAGCCGCGGGGCTGGCAGGCGGACTGGACGCCTCACTGGACGTCACGCTGCCGCCTCCTAGCTGCGGGCGGATCCCGCTACCTCCAGACGATTTGGGGGTCGTTGTTTCCGGCTCGGAACTGCTGCTGAATGGCGCTTCTAGCTGGATGGTTAGATTTGTCCGGTCGGGGCCACTTTTCACGGCGTTGCTTTGGGGCTGTGGGGCCGTGGCACCGAGAGGGTCGTTCTCAGTGACTGGAGTCCTCACACTGTGCACGGGACTAGTCTGGGAATGTAGCGAAGATTTGGACTGAGATAATCTATCGTTAACGTCTAGTAAGTTCGAGGGATTGTCTCTGGAAGTAGAATCCCTGGGGTCCACGACGTCCTCGTGCCCACCGTCTCTGACAGCCGCATCACTGAAGTCTAACTCGCGCTTCACCAGTTTTTTGCACGGCAGCGAACTTTCCGCCTCATAGCCATCTAAAGTCAGTGGCTGCGACAGCGACGACGAATCTGACGGTTTCTCCTCCGTCGTCTTGGAATCCACACCACTACCACCACGGACAGACTCCTCCTTACTTTCCTCAGTCGGCGTCTCTAGCTTCGTGGCGCCGATTGCAGTGGTAGCGTTGCCGGTTGCCGTGGTACCGGTTATCGTGGCGGTATCGGCACTGCGGTGCCGCCGGCGCCGCTCCTCATCGCGGTGGCTGTCGGGCGTTGCCGGGGAGAAGACGCTCTCGTCGCCGGCGCCGGCAGACAGGGTGTCGCCGGTGGTGATAAGCAAACCCGCGGCACTGCCTGCAGCAGACAGCATGCACACTGTACACGCATGCAGCGTATGTACACACAGACACGGACATGACTCGCCCACCACAAAATTTACCCTAGCTACTAGATTTGGTACCATATTTTTTTTAAAAAACATGAAAACAAAATGCAAGAATAATTCTTGTTTGGCTAGATTATGTAATAATGAGATTAGAAAAAATTCATGAGGCAATCAGTCATGCATTCAAAAATGAAGATAAAATACAGTGTCGGTTTCAATATACAAGTATATACAACTTCTTCAATGGAATTCTGGTGCACAGTCCAAAACTGACCTGTACATGCAACAAAATAACGGCCTTTATGTGCAACTGATCATTGAGCAGCTTGCATCAGCCATGCTACACGGCCACATGGATGATAAAGGAATAAGCAATAAGGAGGACTCGATACCATAGTGGGCCATTATGTGCACCAGGCATGTAAAAAAGAATGGTTAATTACATAGCTAACATAACATGGGATTTCAATAAATAAGTCCATGGATGTAACCTTTGCACTAAATCACCACAGCTTTACAGTAGTATATAGTACACGTTGATTAAATAACAAGATGCACAAACATTTGAATCAACGAGCAAAATGGCCGTTTAGTTTTCACTTAAGGCCGCTATTTCTTTTGCACGTAGAGGTCACTTTTGGCGGGAGATCTGGCTGAGGACTCACAGGTGCTGGCGGGTCTGAGTGTGGCCTCACTGCCCACCGAGGTCACTGAGCCGCGCACAATGGGGCTGACGCGGGAGCCGTCGTCACTACGCAGCTCCACAACACTGCACTCACTGACACCACCTACAGGCCGCAAACAATAATGTACGTGGTGTGTTTGTGAGACCACTTTACACTAAGACCATCATAGTTCCATTGATTTTGATGTTATTACCTGCTTATTGTCCAGATTAAGTGTAAACGTAATTTATGTTTCCTTTATCGATTTCGAACTCTACACGTTCTTTTTCACAAAATAAAATTTAGAATCTAATAGAATCATTTAAAGACCGACTGCTTTATACCATATAATACAACTGTACTTGCACATGTAAGACCATTTTTTACCGTCCAAATCCTTTATGAACAGACCACCATGAACCTTGATTCTGAGACAAGCTCTCTATTGAGACTACCTGAGGACAGCTGCTGTATTTCTTACTATTCTTGACCATGACAAGATGAAGTTAGAACACCAAATCATGCATCTAAGTAAAATAATAAGGGCAATATCAGGTCCACATAAGTTTCCAAATTTCCATAAAATATTGGCCGCCATCTTGAATTTCGCAAAAATGACCGGGATGGCACATCTCTACCCTCTCCAGAATAAAGAGTCAGTCTAACATGATCTGAAGAGAAATACCGCGGACCTCATTAGTATCCACATACCCCCCTCGATGAGTCTACTGAGGCGAGCTGTTGTGTTCTCACCATTGGAAGACGAGCCTCCGCCGGTGTCCGTGTCGTCGTTTTCCTGGATGCTGCTGGGTCCCGGCTGCTTGGTGGAGAAGACGGGACCCCGTGGCGGGAGCATCAGGGCCCCACCGCCACCCAGGGACTCCACGGACTCCTCCGACCCACCACCCAGCGTCAACGAGATCCGCTTGGCATCCTCAGACGTCATCGAACTGTAGCCTTTATCACTCATGCCACCTGCAAGATGAGCGGACAAACTGCTGAACGGAAATGCGTGAATGAACGCGATTTTGTGAATGAGATTATTGTAAACATTTATCAGATGATGGGCATGGAAAATGTTACTCTAGATGAAGGCACAGTTAGGGATCTCATAGTATCCATAGTTGATGTAAGCACATTTGATGGCGAACATGCGAAAAAACCCATGAAAATGAAACATGTTTGTGGGAAACGGGTGGGATCAGCCTGTTGTGTTACCGGTGCTGGTGCGCTCCTCGATGTTGGGCGACTCGATGCTGTGTGCGTCTGCCTGCTGCTGCTGCTGCTGACCTCCGACCCCGCCACGACCTCTGCTGACCCCGACTCCGCCATCCGGTCGGTCCCCACCGGACGCTCCTCCCGCCGACCCCGTCGTTGCCATGGGGACGAGATCGTCGAGGAAACTGTCGGTGCTCATGCGGTCGTCGAACTCGCTCCCAGAGTTGCTGTACATAGAGCAGCGCCGGTTCCGCGTCGCCTGGAGATGGAAAAATCTATTAGACTCAGTACGTTAGTTCTGTTTCTCTATTAAGGGTCGCTCTATTTTGCTTGGCTCCAAGCGTGCATGTAAGTACACGTACATTGTGTGTGCGACTGTCTATCAATTTACAATTTTGCTATCATTTTTTACTTCCGCATGTTGTTTTGTGGATTAATATACTGATGACGAAGACAAAAAACACACACCTGTTTGAACTGTGCAACTGCGTTGACGACGTTCTGGAGCTTCCTCCAGCGTGCGTAGGCCGTGGCCTCGCCCGCCGCGGGCCACCGACTCTCCAGCACCGCGCGGTTGTAGAAGCCGTACGTGATGGCGTTGGGCTGGTTGCCGTGGCGACGCAGCGCGAACAGAACCTTGACAGCGAGCACGGGCTGCGAGAAAACGCCGCAAAGCGCCAGCAGCACCCGGTAACACACCTACCAGATAGCACATTTATTGGTCAGTTGACCATCAGAGACGACCTACGTTTTGTAAGTGTGACTCAGACTTAATCCTTTCTCACTCACTTCGCATTAAAACGCTACATGAGAATTTTTGTGTTTAATCATACATGTAACTTGGAAAGATGCACACACTTACAGAAAATTATAATATTTTCAAACCTCAACTTTGTAAAAGAGCAATTTTGGCAGGAGGCGTACGGACCTTCATTGGAACAGCTGTATCAATACGCTTTTGAAAATATCTAAATAATCTCTATATAAAGTCATGATTTCAAATCCGATCGCTGTATAAACATGTAGGTAAGTGCACTTGTCTCACCTCGTCTGGCTGCTGGAGGCGGGCTGCCTGCATGCGGACCAGCACGTCGTACGCCGTCCTCATCGCCTTCGTCTTGGAGTGGGCCACGTGGGCGTAGGACGGCAGGTGGATGAACCACAGCGCGTACGTGTGGCTCAGCAGGCACCTGCGGGATAAGCGGGTAGGATGCTCTATCAAATAGTAGAATATTTGCTTAATATTGCTTGAAAAAAATTTCTCCATGCAACTTTACAACAAAAATCAAAATTCTTCGAATAAGAGAATTTGACAGCCAATAACAAAATTTCAAAACTCATAATAAGAGAGCTCTCTCACTCTGGTATTAATAATGTTTACAACCGTCCAAGTGCCCACACCATACATACAAACATTTCAATATTTTGATCATATCAAAGTCAACAAAATTTCAATGTCAATACTTAATTCATTCGGTAAATTGCCAACTTCACAACCAATACCCCCATTACAGGTGGCGGTCTCATAACACATTCATCCAGTAAATACTAACCCCTCTAAATGGTGCATTTTGATTTAATGATTCTAAGCACAGTTTTATTACTTATATATATATTTCTCACCACTTTGCCGTTCATTCTCGATTCTGATTGGTTAAGAGCCGTGAGGGGTAGTTGTATCTCACTACATTGTCGATGTGATCTCACTACTTTGTGAATGGGCCGAATTACTAAAATTAATTTCATCATATTATTGCGCACCAACCGGGAGCGGGCATTGCTTCTTACGACGGACTATTTGTACTATACAGTTTTAATTTATGCTTATAAAAGAAACCCTATGTCAGACTTTGCACAATATTGTTAGTTACAATTATATGCCTATAACATGATACAGTGCCACACACCAGTAAATACAGTATATAAGCATAAAATGTAATAATATAAATCACTTCTGGCACCAAACAAACTGCGCACGGGCCTGGTGCTGCGCACACTAAACATAACGCCCTCGCCTGATTTCAGTTCTTACAGGTGTTTCACGATGCGTAACGTCTATTCCATTATTATAATGATTTGCACTGTGTACAAAAATTCTTTATTAAGATTTATGTTACATATAATTGAAAAATAAATATATTGCGTCATTCAGGTGAAAATGTTTGAGTAATAAGTGTGATTTGTGGAACTATTTTCCGATTGTAAATGTGACACGGTGATGAGGCTGTCGCATGTTAATGCTTGTCAAAAATGACACACAGCTAATGGTCTTTATTTAAAAAAATCACGATAAGTGGTGAGAAAAAGGACAATGGTATGTTCTAGTGTTGAGATCACGCTATCTCTGCACTTGAGTTGTCTTTGTCTGCACGCGTTCGCTGGCGCTCACTTGTGCAGACAATGACAACTCTCGTGCAGAGATAGTGTGATCTCAACACTAGAACATACCATTATCCTTATAATATATATATATGTATGCATAAACAGAGATTGGGTAACAGCTAAAAATGCGATTAACACCCTCTCTCATAATGGCGAATTTTGCACTCACTTGACCCACAAGTCGGGTGCTGTGGCGTGTTTGAGCGCGATCTTCTGCGCGGACTTCACCTCCTGCTTGGTGCGGCGGGTCATGGGGGAGTTGGGGCAGGGCGCGGCCCCGCCGGCTCCGTCCGCTCGCAGCAGGCCCCCCGCTCCACCCAGGGCCGGCCGCGGAGGCGCCTTGTGCAGGAACAGGTCGTACTGCAGGTCGGGGAAGCCAGTGTATCTGGGGACAGATGGCCGCGCATATAGATGTCGCAGTTCACAATATAGAGTCAAAACACGTTCTCTTCTAGTGATCATGTTTTTATTAAATTCTTTTTCATTTACACGCACACCCAATAATATCACCAAACTAAAAACTGAATAACGTTGCCAGTAGCATCCATGAATACAGTATACTGATGTACTGCTTCACCTTCAGGCATGGCCACTTCATGAGGCTACCAACTGTTATGTGTAAGTATTTGGGGGAACAGCAGGTCATAAAGGAAAGTCATGACGATGCCTTCTGATAGGGACAGCACGTATTGTAGCATAGATACGTCATGGTGCTCACAACAATCTTATTCCACTACTTTGTGGTCTGTAACAAAAAAAAATTTCTTAGAGACACTAATGAAGTCTTACTCTGAACATTATTGGAAATGAGGGCCATACCCTCAAATTAAGGAATAATTAGGGCCTGTCCAAAATAAATTCAGGTTTTGATTGATTGCTGAGGATGCTCACGTGTACGTTTCTCCGCGCGGCAGCCCGGCAGGGTCAGGTGGGGTCACAAACACGGTGCGCTCCGACTTGTGGCTGTCGTCCAGTTCCAACAGACGCGGCTCGTCCCGAGTCTCGTCCACCTGACAACACCACGTGGAGATACATTGTGTTCAAACAACAAATAAATCATTATTAGCATGTTATTTAATGAATAAATGCACAAATCCATATTGTTTACACAATGCACCTTAGTTCCGATATTTACAACAGCACGTCCTTTCTATATAAGTAAGACATTGTTGCCAATTTCTGGAAATCTATGAAAACAAGATTGATAACTGAGGCTGTGTAAGTTCATCAGTTCGAAGGAGCTTGATAACCATGTCTGGGTTATACAGCAGTTATAGAGCATGATAAGTGTAGAAATTACACAAAATGCTTTAAATGTCAATAAAAAATATGACACAGGAGCCAGTGTCATAAATATGGCCACGGATTGCACTGATCGTCTCAAACAAATCACATGTATGTTTCAATGTCTTTCTAACACTGCGATTAATTCTAAACACGAAATTGTTGAAATACGAGCATGTTAGATTTGTTTGTATGTCAAGACCATGACTGTCATGGGAAGCATCAAACAATGATAGGCAATTATCTATAAGGCATTTGAAATTCACAATGGTTACAATTTTTCAAATTTTAAGCCTCCATTTTCAATCAATACATACAATTGTACATTAAAAAAACACCAGTTCGATTTTGACAGACAGGCCCATAAGCGTTGGATGTTGGTTGTCGAAAACCAAAGTCGTACCTTTTCCTGGCACTCATCGAAGAACGCGAGCGAAGCGTCTTTGTCCGACACGAACGATCGCTCCTCGATGAAGCGGGAGAAAAGCTGTGTCTTCATCAGCTGCGAGAAGAACTTGTGGTACGCTTTCTCACGGCTCTTCAGGAACCCTGCAACGTACAACACTCATGACAGAACCTGCACACAACAATCTTAGTGGAAACCTGACTTCATTTTATCACGATGGGTTTACAACAATAACCTAATGCTCCCCATTTTTGTGAAAATATCTTATTAGGCTTATTATCGATGTCACACATTTTCAGAACTATAATGCTAAACCAACAAAACCTGAAAAATCATCTATAAAATAGGAGTTGATTTCTCTCCTTAAAATTGCAATGCATATCATGATGTGATTGATTACCTTGGCTATCGAAGAGCGACGCGAGTCCGGTAGCCTCGGAGGTGGGTGCCTGGGTGATGGGTTTGAGGAACTGGTTGTAGCCTTTGAGCAGGGACGCCATGAAGCGCAGCAGGGCTTCTTGGATGGACATCTCCAGCAGTAGCTGGTGACACACAGCACATGATGAGCAATCGACGTTTTGAACGTTAGGCTATGACATTATAATGGAAGATGGTCAAGTTGCCATGAGTCTACCACCTTGTTCAAGTACATCCATGAATTGAACATACAAAACTTAGTCTGTCCCATAAGTGTTTTAGTGTTTAAACAAGGAAGCAGTTTTTATGAGCATATTTGTTAATGACTGAGCAAGCTAGCTCATATACATTTCATAGCGTAATTGAACTTTGAACCTCCTTTATCATATAATGCAACTGACGACATGCATACTATACTATTATGCCACTATACATATAATCCTCATATATAATACTTATGATTTTTTGTCACATAAATAAATAAATTCACATTATATTTTTTCAATATTAAAATCTAATCAAGGTTATTTGAGTAAAAGTATATATATTTTTTTTTCAATAGTTACATTATCAAAAAGCATAATACTTCCACTATACACATAAGGCGTACCAAAATCAATAGTCTGTTTCCGGTAACCAGGCCTACCTAGAAAATAGGTGTCATCCTAGTGTTTTTATGGCCATTCCATAAAAACTTTGAAATCCTACAGATTTCATCAATAAAAACGTCAACCATTTTTACATCCTCCGCCAATTCAAATCGCAGCTGCATCACACTTTTTGACGTTCACATGCAAAAATTTAATTATTGCATCACCATGTAGTATATATTTGACCCACGACCGTTTTTAAAATCACGCAGTAATTTATTTAGACACCTATAATTAGCATTTGGTTCCACTGCAGACATTATTTTAGTTCACTCTGTACACAATTTTTCATGACGTCATGGGTTTTCCCCACTTAGAAAACGAAAGCGAACTTGTAAACAGGTTTGATAGATGGGGTTTTTTTCACCTCCCGTGTAACAGCCTCCCGTGTAACCGCATGTAGAGTGAACAAGCAATATGCACAATTTACATGTAAATGTAAAGTAAACATAAATTGGTGTCGGTGATTAAAAGGCAGTAGTGAATATAGCTAAATACTAGTATTCATACAAGCTGCACGTATGTGATTTTAATAGTCAACTAGCATTTTGTGAGTCTGAAATATTTGCCATATAG
>CM032665.1:20579469-20607368 GCA_019095985.1 Streblospio benedicti
TTCAAGTCACAAGAGCCGGGATAGGATTTACAACAACAACAACAAAATATTTATTAAGGACGTTAAGGTTAAGAAGCAGGGGTGTCAGCAGGGTATGAAACTCATCAAAATTTGCTTACGGACCACAGGGCCGACAACTATAAAAAGTAGGCGGCCCTGGCAAAAAGTGCACGGCCCTTCATTATGTTCATATTTAGATCTTCAAAAGTGTAGCCTACCCACTGGGCCGTGAACTTTTAAAGCCAGCCTGCCCGGGCCAAAATCAACCGGCACTGGGCCGCCGGGTAGGCTCTATTTCATACCCTGGTGTCAGTGTTAGTACTGTTTTTTTTTGTTGGGTACATTTCATGAGAGCAAATTAGGGGATCAATTGATTATGAAGAAATGGAACACTGCACATAGATAAAAATGTATGTATTCAAATGGCTCAGCAAGAACTATTTATTTGGCATAAAAGGTTGAAATGACATGAAATTCACCTGTGCGTGTCTCTTTAAATTATTCTGCATACTTTCAGAATACACTGACGAAATAATATTGCTTCTTATATTTGTTTGACCACTGAGCATAACCTTTAAACGTATACACTGAACCAATGTTTTAGCCTCATATCAGATCTGAGCAAGAATGTGGGGACCCACGTGAAAGTCCCTGCCATCTATGACGACATCATGAGGGCCCACGTAATCACACCACGATCACTCCACCAACTTTGGATACTCTGCAGCCATCAACTTCCTGATGATTATAGCAAAGAGAGACCTAGAGGTAGGTTAGGTAACCAACTGAGCCTCAGGATTGGAGGGATCACACTAGCTATTGTTTTCAAACTATAAGTGAGTTCTTTCACGATCTTTCACGTGCAGGAATGACTGTCCTCTACACGGGGCACGCCTTTTACCAAGGCTTCCAAACCTCACGCTTGGTGTTGCTACTACCTAGTATAGTGATACTGCACATGTACTGTGGCGACACGCTATGTGTAGATCGGCAATCCAGTGACAGACGTATGGCATGACGGTTTGTGTGACACTAAGTCTGCCATGCTCGGCCGCGAATTGACGACGCAGGCAAATTACGTTTTGAGTTTCTATTGAACCACTATGTTAACGAGGACCACAGACTAGTGGGGGAAGGAACTAATGTAATATCATAAGTAGGATTTAAATATACTATACTTGGTGGAACGGGATAGTCCATTCAGTTTTTAGTTAATTGACCGGCCAGTAAAAATATAATTGAATTATTTATACGGGTTTGTATAAATAGCTAGTGTCTAATAACGAACGCGTTCGCATCACTCTTTTTTTATGACGATGAATACGCATTCGTAGAAATAGAATATAAAAATATAGATCCTGAAACCTACTTATCAACATTGGTGTTATGATCTATTTAGTTATGATTTTTCAGTAATCATAAATATAGTGGATATGAAAGAAATTGCCAAGATATAAACTAAAACTATAGTTTAGTATGATTTTGTTCATAGAAGAAGTAATATTAGATGTATGGATACAGACTATTTAAGGAACTACTTATTTTAAATATGGCTGCCAAAGTAGAAATGCACCCAATATCTTGACTATTTTACTGATTTAAGGTATATTAACACATGCTACAACCGCAGTCATAAAGACTAAGTTGATTTGAGGATATTAGTAGACTATTTGAAATACTATTTTGTGAACATTGACTTTCGAATTCGGAAAGAGAGGTGAGACAATACCCTGTAGTCATTGTTTTGATTTATATTTTTTCATGTCAGGTGAGATTGACAGGTGGTTGTGTGAGATTGATATTTATTTAATAACATGGAAAGACTTTTATATTGAATGTTCGTTTCAATATGTAGTAACTGTGCTTGAGATAGATGGGTGATATTCTAATGTTAAGTAGATTTTACTTCCGTTTGGTTCAGCTCCACTGGTTCTTGTCTACGTCTAAGACTAAATAGAGTTCCTTATGTTTTACAGGATATGGATAGAGCTACTGACACTGTCTTTTTCTTCAGGCAGTGCAGAGAATCAGAATTAGGGGAATATTTGCTGAAGTATAGGAAATTTAATACTACTTGAACGAAATCATGAGTATATGTTGAGAAAACTGCTCTAATATATATGGGAACGTATCATAAAGATTGATCAAGTAATTTCTACAGTTTCCTGTACTAGTATAGGTCTATCCCTTTAGTCTAGTAAAACTGTAAAATTCTGACTGGTTCCCATATCCACTATATATAATATGTGGCTGGGAAATAAGTTATTTTTACCATAGGGTAATATAGGAAACAATATGAAATTATATTCAATCTTTATGAAACTTATAAAGATATTTGAATAGGTTTCTATAGACGCATACGAACAAGATTCCATTAAAATACATTCAATACTTATTAAGATAATCCAGAACTTCCGATTCTCCATCGCAGGGCATGAAATCAGGATTTGAGTCAAGGGGCATTTGGCTCCCAACTCTGAAATTTTGGGAGCCAAGTATGAACTCAAGGTGCCAACCTTTAAATGCTTCATTTCCCTCTTTCCCTCAAACCAGCGGAATTCCGCTGCTCAAATAAACTTGGGATTTGATTGATTTGATAAATTGATTGATGGGTTAAAACAAGATGGTTTCTCCACATTTTGGTGAAACGGTGATCGAAATAGTTGTAAAATATTACCGGATTTGAACATAATATTCACAGATTTACGCTCTTGTCGCATTTGGCATTGGTCGCATTTGGCAACCAACTTACAATATTTAGGGGCATCCAATTTTTTCTAGGAGCCTATGGCTCCCAGCAGCGAGCCATTTCGTGCCCTGCATCGTCTGTAAGCAGCAATATATCATAACGTTTGACAACTTTTGATGTACGACAGCTGGCATCTGGCTTAGTTATCTGATATTTTATTTATTAGTTATTTTGACATCATCCCATGACGGGATTGTTGTGCATTCGACACATTCTGTCGCCATATTCCTACATTTGAATCTTCCAAATTAATAATGGTATTTAAATTTAAAAAAAAAATAATTTAATAATGAAACAAAAAATTTCGCAATTATGATTTTATTATAAGCTCGGACTCATACTAGACACTGAATACACCTTTATCAATTTTCACTTTATGATGAAAGTTGATATAACATTAGAAAAATGTTGTCAGTGGGAATACATTATTAATCAATCACCAATCATTTGATATGTGGAAAATGTAGTAATGTAAAAATAATTCTGAACATGACCATGTCATGTAGGCAACAATGTAATTTTTTTCTGTACTTTATGTATTAAAATAAAATAAAAATGTGGATTCTGTTACTTTATTATATCTTGAAAATTGAACATTATATTTTATGTAATTCAGATTTTTTGAGATAAATGTTGACACACATCCAATTTGAATTGAGATCTTTTTAAATGAGTAATCAGTTTCTTGATAGGTATATTATGAATGACTGTAATGTGTATCATGATGATGTGTGTCATGAGTGAATGTCTAGTCTAAACGTTGACCAGACTTGAAGATGGTCAGAACATTTAAAATGGTAAATGTGCTCTCATCAGTGAAAGATATGCATATGTATCTGTTATCAGAAATGGCAGCACAAATAATACAATATTGATAATCTGCTTTTTTGTAATACCATATCAGTTTATGAAGTGAAACACTTCACCCTAGGTGAAGTCCTCGTGATATCAGCATAACTGTAGTATATCAGTAGTATGGCTGTAGCATTGATTTTTATCACGCTGTGTGTTGGCAGTTGATGAGTGAATGAGTCACATCTAGGATCAATCACCTGAGCGGCAAAGATCAAACACTTGATTTTCTCAAATTACTCACCTAATGCCCATGTTAAAACACACTATTTGTTGCTGGACGATTGCAATTTGAAACTTATGATCATTAAAATGTAGTTTTTTGGAAATATAGAGGAAGAAGCTGACTGAAAATACATGTGATAAAAAATAAATTATAAATATAACAAAAACATTTTTTATTGTTCCTTCTTGTGTTTAAGTTTAATAAATATTTTATCAGCATTTGATGAACAATGAAGCAGTTAGTGACTCATTATAATTGATGATGAATTTCAGTGAACTTATTATGCACATGAAGCTGGTTATGAAATCACAAACAGGTCTTTGGTTATTACTAATCCATTCATTTGGTGTCCTACATAATACAAACTGAATTCTAGGTTTTAAAGTAGAACGATCTCTGGTTTCCAGATTTTGTAATTTCTTCATATTGAATCTTACTTGTCAACAAGTGTCCCAATGCACCATACAAACAAAATACTAAGTTTGAAAGCTGTGCACTACACAGAATGTTGTAGTTTCTGAATGAATGATTACTTTTAACGATACATGTGTGTGTTTTTCAGTTTTTGTGAGCATCCAATGATGAATGGTGATAACACCTAGTGCTCTGTCGTCTGCTGCCAGCATGGATGAGAAACGCGTCTGTGATTACTTCGTGGTGGCTGGATTACCAGAAAATCCAGAACCACTCGAAGAATTTTCAGAAGAAAATAACTTGAAACCTACCCATAAACAGGTGATGCTGCATTTTGCTAACTTGAGATGTTAGTGATTGGTATGAGATTCCGTAGTTTTAAAACGTTTTAGTTTTGAAATATTGATGTATTTATTTTGTGAATGTTAAGAAATTATTTTGAATGCCAAACTTAGATATGTTTTTTACTCTATATGAATCATGAGTATTTAGATTTAAATTTGATTCTTGACAGGTTGACATTTTCTTTTTATAATTACAGGGTTTTTCATTTTATCATAAACTGTTAAAAGTGTTGCATATGCTTTTTGTTCTTGTGGCCAATTTCTTTTTGTATGTGTAAAATGTAAATTCATGCTGGAGAGTTTATAGCTTATCCAGAATCTAGTGTATTATAATGTTCATTTTCTCGCAAACTAAAATTCTGATTATTTTGATTAATCTAAAAAGTTTTTCAAGTATTTTATATGATTGCTTGCAGGACCCGATCGTTGACATTGCTGTCATTAACCGCACCCTGACAGAGTTCCCTCCGGAGGGTTTTGTCGCTGTGGAGACGACCCCCACAGGTTTCCCTGCCGACCTGAACCATGGCTCACTGCGGGCAGATGGCATTTACCTGTGCTACCGACGCGGCCGCAACAAGCCGCCCATCACAGACATTGGGTAGGACTGCTGGGGCACGCGCAAATCAGAGCATTCGGTTAAAACAATATCTGCTGGGATTTTCCAGGAAATATGACTTTGTGTCATAAATTTATGGAAATTTCAGGGACTTGTAATATTGTTCGTCAATTTCGAAGAGAATTCAGGGAATTGTCAAACAGACTTTTAAACTGTTCAACCAAAATTGTGAAAGAACTTTTTTTTCCCCATTTATTCATGCCTTTCGAAGACTTTGATTTTACTGCTTGGATGCTCTTAAAATTTCTGGGAATTCTGTGATAGTTTGGAGACAAAATCAAGGGAAAATATAAACAAGGAGTTTGAAATGAGACTTCTTGTGGCAACCCTGATAAATTACTGGCAGCATGTTGTAAAAGAGTACCAGTATGAAAATTCTATACCAACAAAAGTGTGTAATCAATTGGCCGATTGCTGTGATGGGGGATAGAATAACCCAGTTACAAAGGTATTCAGCCTCTTTTCGGTGTCATGGTTAGTGCGATAGATTCTTGTTCATGAGTTATGTGAATTGCATATTCGTAAAATTTGGGATATTCTAAATCTTGAAAAGTTCTTATCCTGTTGAAAATTACCTCTATCTTGAAAATAGACCAGTTCGCATATCAAAATAGCAATCGTACAATTGTAGTACCATTTTCGCCACGGCTACAAACCTGTTAGTTAGTCTCTATCAACCAGGCCATGTGGTGGCAAAGCAGGATGAAATGATGGAGACTCAATGTTTGTCTAAAATATACCCACAATGCATTGTAACAACTTGTGGTTTTGTTTGTTTGTCTAGAAAATACCCACAATTCATAGATTTGAGAACTGGTCTATAGATCAAAAGTCAAAAGAAAAGAGGCAGGCATTTACCAGAATACCTGCCAGCTCATGGGGGCGTTTACTGGAGGTAGGCAGGTATGATTAGAAGATTTACGGTAGATTGTGCTGTTCGCTGCAGTGTTCTGTATGAGGGCAAGCAGCGGGTGATGCCGGGCTGCGAGGTGATCTACACCACGCCGTACGGCCGGCCCGCAAACGTCAACAACACAACGTCCTCCCGCACGTACATAACGTACCGACGAGCCGCGCCCACTGCCCCCAGCGACACACTGGCCGTCACGGATGTGTGCGTCATACTCACTAACAAGGTGGGTGGAAAGAGTGAATGAGTGAGGACTGTGTGAGTGATGAGCAATATGCGTTGAATGTGCTGCAGGTCCAAGTATTTGAAAAATGATCAATTAATGATTAATATCATTATGTGTGTGTCAATGACCTGGTGTGAAATGTAGTCGCGAGAGCAAAAACTTGATCACGACTGTAAACCACCACATTTACATTTACACACACTCATTGCACACATGTGTACATGCACCACAAATGTCCTCCCATTGTACCTCAGGAAAAGCTTGTACCGACAATTTTGTATGTAATAATGTCTTCATGCTCAGATGTCGCTCATGAGTTTTGCAGGTCAGTGGCATTTACTATTTTGACATGGAACACTGGGTAAATGCTATTTTCTGCGGACACTTGCATACAGTAACCCATATACAGTAGATCGCTATTCTCTCGTATTAATGTGTGAACATGATTCATATATGAAAATTGTGAAAAAATTCGTGGCCTTGTTAATACTTGGCTGTGCTTGGATGCTTTGATAAACACTAGGAGTAAACAGAGCATAAAATTGACTTTTCACTTCTTTAGCCTCCTTTAATTCTTACCAATTGTATCGATAACATCAGCGATGATTCATTTTTCTATTCAATTACCTATAAACTTGAATGCTGCTTGCATTGAAATGGTGCCTAATTCACTGGTATTGATGAAGCCATAAGCTGCCGGATGCTGAGAGGAAACTCGAATACTGCTCATGCATCAAAGGCAAAACTAGCGATGAAAGAGAGTAAAATTTCCATCCTGGGTTTTTTCTAAAGATTTTCTGTAAACAACCTTTTGTCCAATGACCACCTTTACTGAAGTTTCCCTAGAAATTGAAAATTCTATTGAAAGTTCACATCTTACTAGAAGGAAATATGAGGGGGGAGTCGGGGTGGCGGGTGGGAAGTGGTATGGTGATGTGCATTCAGGCTGAAAGCATATGAGTTACATTAGCGACTCTGACCCACCTGAGGCACCTTTATTGGCTGCTCTCCAGGCCTCCTGGTAGGCTCGGTTAAATCTACGATGTTACTTTATGGTTGACCTGTTTAGTTTTTTATTTGATTGCTACTGGGAATAGTGAATTGTATGCATGATTAATATTAAGACAGTATTAATTAATCAATTCATATTCAAGAATTAGTGATTTTTTTCTAAATCTATTTTGTATGTAAGTGTCATTGATTTGCGTCATAAGTCAGAAAATGTTGCTAGAAAAATAGTGTAGAACAAGCAAGCACTTTTTCAGAAGATTAATCATGTAATTCGTTGTGTTTAGACGTTTGCATGAAAGACGTTTGCTGCACCTGGATATATGTGATATATGGTGATGTTGTAGAGTGAGGTGCCGCCGCACGCCTTCTGTATGATCCCCAAAAACCTCAACAAGAGCGTGCTCGGCTCCGACGTGTTCCTCTGCTACAAGAAGTCCATGTGCAAGGCCAACTTTATACCGTGAGTATCGCTGTTTCTCATATAGTCTGTGGGACTAACTTCTCGTGAGTAGCGGCAAGAGGACACACTGCCTGTACTTTTTGTCCTACCATATACGACCATCCAAGCGCCACATCCTGCACTGTTAATATAATTTTAGTTCATCCTGTACACTACTGTCAATGATGTCATGTGTTTTCCCCATTTTGAAAAAGAAAGTGAAAACAGGTTGGATATTTTTCATTTTCCCCTCTATCGACCAAACACCCTCCCGTGTAACCGCCCACCCCCCATTTTGAAAATAATTCAATCTAACCGCCCAGGACGCTTGGATGGTCGTATACGGTATATTGACCAGCTACTAGCCTCGCTGTTTGGAAACCCCCAAAACTTCATCACAAACTGCCAGCTTGCCCCAGTTCTAAAAAAACGATCAATACTTGCCCAAGCAGCCCAATCTACAGTATTATTGCAATCATTGTGCTCTTTTTATACCTGTGGTATTTCTAGTCCATTGTCTTTCCATGTACATCAAGTCCACTATGGAAATAAGACATTCCATTTTTATGTGACATCTTTTTACTGCTCCTTGTTTGTCTCATGGTGTGGAATTTTCATAATATATCTATTTTTACTCTTATTCACTTATTATTACAATATTTTATATTTTTAAATGTACCTTAAATAAGCAAAATCAAAAATCGCACACAAACCACTGCATTGTTTGGCAGTTACAAGCCAGGCCTGCTGTTCCGGTGGCCGCGTGAGGACCTGCCCGACTTTCCCCTGCCCCCAACCGTGCCCCTGTTCTGCCTGCCCCTGGGGGCCATGCTGGAGTGCTGGCCGGCCCAGGCCCGCAGCCCTGAGCCTGTCTTCTCCACGTTCGTCCTCACTGGAGCCAACGGAGAAAAGGTACACAGCTACATGCGTCATAGCAGAGGGTTTTTGTGTCATTTGATTATTTATTTTGATAGGGAGAAGTTCACACTTGTATATTCAAAAGCAAATTCAAATTTATGTGATATTTATTCATCTTTTCTACATGCCTGGTCCTGCCAGAAAACAATGTTTGAAAAAGCTGTAAGGTTTTTTTTATAAATTTTTTTGTATCGCAATAGCAGATGTTCTTTGATTTAATTATATATTTAAATGGTCCGTTAAAAAGAAGAAAAAAAGATGTGCCTCATCTTGCAACGCTTCATGTGGTAAAGGCCAGTGTTGAATTGATTATAATTCCACTAACTTTGTGTGACTGAACTGGTTAGATCCAGCTAGAGCACTTGCGTCATCCCAGGTGTAATAGCTAGGGGAGTCATGTAGCCATCGTGCCCAAGTTATTGGCAGTGCTCAAGTTATTAGCACCAACCAAAAATACACCTATCTCCAAGGTAGCACACATGTCGTAGGTTATAACTGGACGTGGTGGACAAAACTGTCTTACATGGTCAATATCAGGGCATCAAGTTCCTATTTTTTCCTATTTTTAGTACTATTCCTATTTATTCCTTTTTTCCAAGATAATTCCTATTTTTTCCTATCTATTGGTGATAGTATATTTGTTTGGCGAATGTTAATGAATGTGTTTGGTCGTGCCCGGTACTGACGTCACTGTGCTTGCAGGTGTACGGCTCGGCGGTGATTTTCTACGAGGCATTCCCAAAGCGCTCTCTCAGCGGCGAGCAGGAGGCCCAGCTGGGGCTCGACCTCAGCAGCGTCGCCTCCAAGGTACAGCTACTTTTCAACTTTGCCAGTTAACATTTCCAGCAGTGGCAAAAACATGAAAGTTAATTTCGAATATGGCTGCAGTCTGCATAATGACCCCAGTGACTGTTGTGACTGGTTTAGTTAAGCTGACAAAACGCTTGTGTTTTACCAGCGTCAGTTTTTTTCTCTCTGGTGTGTTAATCTTTTTTAGAAGTTTAAATCTCTGAATCAGGTTTTTACTGAGGTGCGCTAAGAAGACCAGAATAGGTAGTTGTAAAACGTTTCATCACTGCTTGATTCTATGTAATGAAAACATTCTGTTGTTAGACGTTGTTGTGTGATTGTTACAGGAGAAGTCTGTGCACGTGAACAAGTGCATCTGCGTGCTGTCGCGCTGGCCCTTCTTCTCCACCTTCAAGAAATTCCTGCGCTACGTGTACAGGCTGCCCAGCAAAGGGCCACTCACGGTGCCCATAGAACGGTATTGTCCGCATACCTGGCTGACCATTAGTTTTTACAAACTACAACCTGAAATATCTAAGCTAAACCATCATTACGCGTTTCAACATCCCATTGTTTGATTGTAATTTTGTATGACACATTTGTGCAGACACATCAGCCACTTCCTGACAGAGGTTCCGTTCCCGTCTCCACAGCGACCACGCATCCTCATCCAGTTCACCGACACCGCCATCTCCCTGGCCATGCCCGAGGAAACACCACTCCCGCACAGGTACTGTAAATCTCCAAACGTATGTTATTTAATGAATAAATGCACAAATGTATATTGTTTACACATCAATGTATGAAATCATGAAATTAACCATTCTGTTGCCAGGATTCAGACTCAATGTGTCTGTTGTATTTTCAGTGGCGCGTCGTTCGTGACGTTGCTCAAGAACCTGGGTGCTGACGACACGCTCAACCTGATGCTGTACACGCTGCTCGAACACAAGCTGCTCATCCACTCGCTCCGCCACGCCGTGCTCACCGCCGTCGCCGAGGCCGTCGCTAACGTGAGTATTGCCAGTTCCCCCCATTGGTCCAATCTTTAATTTTTATAATTTATTAAATTAAAAAGAATTTTAATTGATTTTTTTTTTTTCAATTTATTTGTTCAATAGCTACATTGTGGAGAATTTTGGTAGTGGCAAAATCTTTCCTTGACTGCGCTGTTCAGTCTGTAGCTGATCTAGACCATAAACGAGTGCAGGATTAGATATAGAAGACGTTATTTTACATTAATGTATTTACAGTATATTTCATATGTGTCTGTCCATTGTGATAATGTCAAGGTGCCTAACATGTATTCGTACATTACACGTCCCATGGTGATCTAGTTGTGCGCATTAGCTACATGAGACATGAGTGTGCTGCTATTGTGTTGTAGATGATTTTCCCACTGCACTGGCAGTGTCCGTACATCCCGCTGTGCCCGCTTGGTCTGTCCACCGTCCTCAACGCCCCCATCCCCTTTGTGGTCGGCGTCGACTCCCGCTACTTCGACCTCTACGACCCCCCACCAGACGTCACGTGTGTGGACATCGACACCCACACCATCACACTGTGAGTCTCGTCAAACTCTACTCGTGTTAGGCTAGTACATTGTTTCTAAATATTGTAGTTGTTAAAATGAATTTGATATAGATTTATATGATACACACGACATGAACTTTTACAATGATCCATTTTTAGTGAAAGCTGACCAGAAGCTTTCGGTCATTCTCATTAACTTTTTCCCACAATGCCTTAGTCGTGCATCAAGGGAAAAAGGTCGCGATAGTGACCGGAAGCTCCAGATGAGCTTTCATTAAAAACAAGATCAATGGAATAGTTTAACTCAAGAGTATGGATGAAAACAGGAACAAATGAACATCCAACCTTTGGAAGATTTTGTACAGTAACATAGAAAATACTTTTTATAAACTTTTGACTTGTAAACGAAGTTGAGGAAAAACTCTTCCAACCATTGCTATGAAAATTCATAAGGTACCTCAATGGATGGTTATAAGATTGATTAGATTCAGGCTCTGTCATAGAAAACCATTGCTGTTTATCTTTTACCTAATACTGTGTTTGAAATAGCAAATTTTGGGTCATTTATAGACATGTCCATCATCTTGATAATTTGTTTTTGTCACGGGGGCTGCCACCTGGTGACAGGAAGAAGTCTCAAATGATAAAATGTTTACTTTTTAGAAAATATTCATTTATCCATGTCCATACATTTAAATAGTTTATCTCTTGGGAAAAAAAATTAGTCAATCAATCCACATAAGAAAGAAATCTACTGAATCTATTTACAAAAGAATAAAGCGTGTGTTGGTTTCAGGCCTGAGGACAAGAAGGGCGTAACGTACAAGATGCTGCCCAAGCGGCCGGTCAAGGTGCTGAAAGCCACGCTGGAGAGGCTCTACACCGAGCTGTGTATGGACGAAAACAACACAGGTAGGTACTCATAACACTGCACCCGGCGGTGGCTTGAGCAACACTGTCTTGCCTACAGCTTTCTAAATTGAATCTGGTTAATTAGATTAGAGATAATCTCTTATCACAAATTTCATGATCTTTGGTCGATGTTTGAGAATGTTATTGAGGTGTAAAGGTTTTTGTTTACATTTCGCACTCCTTAACCTTGTTCACTTGCCACAGGGCATTTCTGCTTGAGCTTGGCAAGCGGTCCGTAGCTAGTTTTGTGCCCTGGAGTCTTATCTGTCATGGATAGCATGAGAAGTATAAACTGAATGAGATTGTGTTTTAGGAATGTTTTCAATATAAAATCGTCTGCCCAAGTTTATAATGTTGAAAAAGAAATGCAGCCTGATACAGTAAAAATTAACCTATTCCTGCCACTGGCCCTTATAAGCGCCTACGTAATTACCTTTGCTGCCATAGGGCTCTTTAGGTGCCAAGTTTCATAAAAAAGCAGTGTGAGTTTGACTACCATATTAGGTATGTAAATACTCTTGGTTCTAGTCTCAAATTCTGGTGTGTCAACAACAACTTTACCTTGACATTTCGATGTATTTCTAGACGGAAATAAGCAGCATAGTGCTAATATATCAATTCTATTAGTGTGAGCGAATATTTACCCACAAAACACGCATTATCTGCTGCAATTTTGAGCCCCTGAAATACTGTTATTTGTGTTTGCAAAACCATGGCTTGTCATACATGGCTGGAATCCTCGTGAAACTAGCTATTCATAGAGACCTTAAACAAATGTGAAACTAGACTCTTCAACGTCATATACTGATATCTATTTTGAGCCTTGAAAGCAGACTTGGGGTCAATTATAATTGTAATTGGTGTAATTGTAATTAATTACACTTTCCCCCATAATTATAATTGTAATTGTAATTGACCATTTCACATCTGCCGTAATTGTAATTGTAATTGACCATTTCAGATATGCCATAATTGTAATTGTAATTGTAATTGACCATTTCACATATGCTGTAATGGAAATTGTAAATGTATTTGACCTTCAGTTCAAACTCGATTTCGTCAAGATTGATTAATTTGTGTATTGGTCACATCTCATTTTGCTTACAAAGTTGGTTCAAAGTTAAGTTAACACTCCAAGAACAATGCCTGTTAGGTAACTTGCATTGTCAGCTTTCTTTAATGTTTTGTTCACTTTACACAGTGCACACTGAATGAACATTTGTAAATCACTATGAAATTTTTTTGACTGTAAGTTAAACTTGAAATTATTATCTAAATATATTTCTTTATAATTTGGCCTTCATATACCTTGTACTAAAAGATGCAGAATTAAAGCAGTAATATCAAACATAAATTTACCTGAATATCTCAACAAGGTTGTCTTTAAAGGACAATAGTGACCAGTTGATAGTTTCTGTTAAATGCTTGCAAGTGTTAGACATTAGAACAATTACCACAATGTGTGTTCAAACTATTAACACCTGCATGAATGTCTTAACTGTAACTGCTCTGTAAACAATAAGTGGTCAAGTACACTGGAGTTGTTTCTTGCCTATTGTTTGCTGGCCTTCCTTAAACACTCCTTAACCACAGGCTAGCATACAAAGTGTTGTGTTGTGTCTCTTCAAATATAACAGGGCTTTCTTGCCTTTGATCTGTGGCCTCCCATAACAGGGGTAATTATGTAAGTATGGAATTAACAAGTGTTGTGTCAACTTTCATGCCAATTGCTTTCCTATATAAGCAGATGTCAGGTTTTTCTGATAATCAGATTTTCATGTTCTAGTGTGGATAAACATTGCCATCGAAATAATACATGGGATATTGATATTATTATATATATGCATAACAAAATGCATTTTAAATTATAATAAAATATCACACATTATTTGAAAAAAATTGTATTTGAAATTGTAATTGACAATTCAAATCGTAATTATAATTGTAATTATAATTAGCAAACAAACATAATCGTAATTGAAATAAAATTATAATTGTAATTGTAATTGAAAAATTGTAATTGACACTGAAATAAAATTTGATTCTACAAATTGCAATTGTAATTGATCAATTGACACTGAAATAAAATTTGTAATTATAATTGTAATTGTAATTGAAAATCACAAATAAACCGTTTGGCAAACCCCAATGAATATTTCAACTCTGACAATTGAAGCCCCCACTGTGAATAAAACGTCACGCAAAATGCGTGTCTGGCACCATAGGGTATTATAACTAAATACGCCTGGCAGGCATAGGGTTAAGAATTGGTGATTATATGTAATAAGTGATATTTTGTAAACAACTTTGTGTCTCCTTTAGAATTTTTAATTATGATTATTTTCTTCATAGCTGTGATAATATCCAAAAAGGTTCAAAAAGAGTTTAAAAATTTCCATATTTTATTGGCAGCTAATCATTCTATAAAAAACAAAAAAATGTTTGGACCCTATTTGCATACAGCTGTAAAGAAAACATATATGATAAAGATTTAGAATACGACTAGTTAAGTTGACTATAACGTGTGTGTGCAGGCGGCGGTTTCCAAGACGACGACCCCGACGACCCGGACATGGCCGCCATCGACCTCGACTTCTCGCGTCACCGAAAGGAGGTAAAAAAACTACATACCCTTTGTCACATAACTCTCTTCGATCCAAGCCAATTCTCTTAAAAGTCATCTTGTTCGGTACGGGATAAAGAAGGGCTTGTTTAATTTAATAACATGATAGTCTAGAATGAGTTAAATAAACATATACAACATATTTTTAACGTTATTTTCCCAACTACATTGTACGTACAGAAATGCAGTACAGTACCATGAGTCAACATTGTTACATTATGTGTATAGTGGAAGTATTATGCTTTTTGATAATGTAACTATTGAAAAAAAATATATACTTTTACTCAAATAACCTTGATTAGATATTAATATTGAAAAAATATAATGTGAATTTATTTGTTTATGTGACAAAAAATCATGAGTATTATATATGAGGATTATATGTATAGTGGCATAACAGTATGCATGCCGTCAGTTGCATTATATGATAAAGGAGGTTCAAAGTTCAATTACGGTATGAAATGTATATGAGCTGGCTTGCTCAGTCATTAACAAATATGCTCATAAAAACTGCTTCCTTGTTTAAACACTAAAACACTTATGGGACAGACTAAGTTTTGTATGTTCAATTCATGGATGTACTTGAACAAGGTGGTAGACTCATAGCAACTTGACCATCTTCCATTATGGGTTATACATGCACAACTCGTCATCGTTTTGTAAATTTAAATTGACTCTCGACTCTACTTGAATAATTTTCACAATGTAACACG
The DNA here is from genome assembly GCA_019095985.1 of Streblospio benedicti. Taxonomy (NCBI): domain Eukaryota; kingdom Metazoa; phylum Annelida; class Polychaeta; order Spionida; family Spionidae; genus Streblospio; species Streblospio benedicti. Next base: position 20,594,748 of record CM032665.1, read on the forward strand.
CATTTATAATATAGCCTAACGTTCAAAAAGTCGATTGCTCATCATGTGCTGTGTCTCACCAGCTGCTGCTGGAGATGTCCATCCAAGAAGCCCTGCTGCGCTTCATGGCGTCCCTGCTCAAAGGCTACAACCAGTTCCTCAAGCCCATCACCCAGGCACCCACCTCCGAGGCCACCGGACTCGCGTCGCTCTTCGACAGCCAAGGTAATCAATCACATCATTGATATGCATTGCAATTTTAAGGAGAGAAATCAACTCCTATTTTGTAGATGATTTTTCAGGTTTTGTTGGTTTTAGCATTATAGTTCTGAAAATGTGTGACATCGATAATAAGCCTAATAAGATATTTTCACAAAAATGGGGAGCATTAGGTTATTGTTGTACACCCATCGTGATAAAATGAAGTCAGGTTTCCACTAAGATTGTTGTGTGCAGGTTGTCTCACGAGTGTTGTACGTTGCAGGGTTCCTGAAGAGCCAGAAAGCGTACCACAAGTTCTTCTCGCAGCTGATGAAGACACAGCTTTTCTCCCGCTTCATCGAGGAGCGTTCGTGTCGGGACAAAGGAGCAAGAAGCACGCGTTCTTCGATGAGTGCCAGGAAAAGGCACGACTTTGGTTTTCACTAACGACCAACATCCTACGCTTATGGGCCTGTCTGTCAAAAATGGAACTGGTGTTTTTTCAATGTACAATTGTATGTATTGATTGAAAATGGAGGCTTAAAATTTGGAAAATTGTAACCATTGTGAATTTCAAATGCCTTATAGATAATTGCCTATCATTGTTTGATGCTTCCCATGACAGTCATAATGAAGTGACTAGAATAGTCTGACATTTAATCCAGATTATATGAGTAATTAAACATCGAGTGAGTATTAACTTGAGATGCGAAGCAGCCTCGTTTTGAATTAGTCTTGAAACAGAGAACTGTCAAATTTTCTATGTGAGTAACTAAACATCGAGTTTTGGGCGGGATGAGGCGGGCAAGTTAATACTCACTCGATGTTTAATTACTCATATAATCTGGATTAAATGTCAGACTATTCTAGTCACTTCATTTAATCCTTACATTATATTTCGTTATTAAACGAATCTCGTTCGTATTCCCTTGAGATATTGAAAGTTAATTTGACAGTTTGAAAGGAAGGAACACGTTTATGCAAATAAAAGTGTTTATTCAGTATTTACAAAATATACAAGCACATATACAAAAGATTATACAAGCACATCTCAACAATAAGGCATTATAGCCATACAAAAACATTTTAAGTAACATGTTATTTCTTGTTTGCCTTACCCAGGTCTAATACAGCACTTTGGAAATTATCAACAGTGACAGGCTTTTTATAGTATTTTGTGAATGTATTTTCACTTGCCCAATGGCCCTTTTTTAGAATGTCCGTAATTGGCACAAATTTACTTGCTGCTGAAGATGACGCTGAGCGCACAGAGTGCGCCTTGAAAATGTTGGTATCAATTCCAGCTAAAGTCAGTGTGTTCCTGACCCACCTTGCTATGGTATCCTTGGATACCGGTTCATGTGGGTACTTGTAACTGATGAATAATTGTGTATATTTGTTCCTTAGTTTCTCAGTCTTTTCTAAATATTTCTTGAGCACTTTGAGTACACAGAGTCTCCTATCTGGTGGGTACTCCGAAAAACTGACTTCCATTCCAATGCGCTTTCCTTGCTTATCAGTTTTTAACAAGCTGTTTATGTAAAATGAAACATTCCCTCCTATTATGGCCATGTTGTTTATATCAAGAGCTTGCAGTGTTTGAGCCCTGGGTGCGGACAAAAGAGCTATCAACATACACAATTTGTAGGATAATGTCTTGAGGTTAAGAGTATCAATAGGACTCCACTTTTTTAAAAATGCTAGCACCTGTGAAACATCCCAGATCTGAGTATATCTGGGTTGTGGTGGTTTAGTTTGGAACATCCCTTTCATAAATTTGCAAACTAAATAATTATTACCAATTGACATAGTGTCATTTTCTAAATGTACAAACGCAGATAAAGCACTGCGTGCCGTGTTTAGGGTACTGTAGCCAGCCCCTCCATTTTTTAGTTCTAACAAAAATTCTAAAACATGTGGTATTTTAGTTTTCTGCCAATCAAGTTTGTGCGAATCACAATAGTTACACCATTTTACCAAATAGGTCTTATAGGCCTTGGATGTCGAGCATCGCCACGATTTCATTATAATATCTGTCACTTCATCACTGAGCCCTTGTGACGTGAAGGATCTCCTGATAGCCTACAACATAGCAAACGAAGTTTATTATACATAGGGTGCACAGCTCCCGTTCCTACTTGGGAGAGTAAGTGTTTTGATCTGGGTAGAGTCAATGGTTGATCGGTTAGCATGTGCTGTAGTCGTGCATACCACGATTGCGTGGGCCAGTCCGGGACCACCATGAGACCCGTGGCTCCGTCCAACCATATTTTTTGTAGGCATCTTGATATCAGGCAGAAGGGGGGAAAGGCATAAAAGTAATAGTCCCGCCAGTTAAGTGTAAACGCATCTGTAGCTATCGATTCCGGGTCTGGGCCCCAAGACACAAACACATCAAGCTGTTTATTGACACGTGATGCAAATAAGTCTATTGTCGGTTTACCAAAATGTTTACAGATGTGGTCAAATGTCTCTTCATTCAGTTTCCACTCTGTCTCATCTCTAAATACTCTTGACCTGCGATCAGCTAATGTGTTAAGAGACCCCGGGATGTAAGTGGCCGTAAGCCAAATATCTCTGTCTGTACACCATGACCACAAATCCTTAGCTAATTCGTTCAAGCTTGTTGATTTTGTGCCCCCCATATTGTTAATATAACCAATGGCAGTGGTATTATCAAGCTGTACATTTATGTGTACATTTCTAAGGTCATGACAGTATGCTCTTAGTCCTAAAAAACATGCCCACAACTCAAGGTAATTTATTCTGTTTTCATCTGCCTGAATCAACTCCATTTCATTCCACCTTCCACCTGTTTGTTTATGCCCATCAACTGCACCCCAGCCTTCTCCTGAGGCATCACTAGTTATTATTTTACATGGAGGTGCTTTGTTAATTGTTCTAAAAACACTGGCACTATTATCAATCCACCACATCAAGTCTTGCTTCGCCTCTTTGTTGAGGGTCATTTTCGAACTGTAGCATCCCCGGGACAAAATCAAAGCCATTGTTTTACTTTTCTCCAATTCTCTGTAATGTAATTGGCCATATTGAGCTCCCGGAAACATTGCTACTATCTTGCCAAGGACTGACGCTACCTCATGTATAGTAGGCTGTGCTTTACGTAAGAGTGTCTTACATAATGTGATAAGCTCATTGCATTTTTCAATTGTGGGTTTCACAGTCATAGTTACTGAGTTTATTACAAAGCCTAAAAATGTGATCTCTTGGGTTGGCTTAAGGATTGATTTGCTGTCATTAATAGTGAATCCTAGGCCTTCTAACACTGCAGTAGTGTCTTCTACGGCAGTGGAGCATTTTTTCAGCGTATTGGCAATTAAGAGTGTGTCATCGATGTAACCCACAATAGTATGTCCCTTCTTTCGAAGGTGAGAAAAGGGTGGTTTTAATAACTTTGTAAATTCGCGAGGGCCACTTGATAGGCCATTTGGCAGAGCACAAAATTTGTACAAGTTACCTTTCCACGAGAATTTTAGGTATTTTTGACATTCTTGCGCAATCGGCACAGTGTAATAAGCATCGCGTAAGTCTACTGATGCCATGAAACAATTAGGGGTTATCAGTCTAAGTGCATGTTCGAGGGTGTCCATTTTGAAATGGTGGTATGACACATATTTGTTTAGTTCGGACAGGTTAAGGATCATCCTGTATCCACCACTCCGCTTTTTCCTCGCAAAAATGGTTGAGATGAATTCGCCATCTTCTGGCTGTGTTGGCTTGATGACACCCCTTTCAAGAAGCCTGCTTATTTCATTATCAATGGCAGCTTTCTCATTGTCATTTAATTTTAGCTCATGTGGCTTAAAGATTTGCACAGGAGGTTCAGAGATAAATTCTATGCACATACCCCGAATTGATTGTAAAATGTGTTTGTCACTTGTGAGTTCTTGCCATTTTGAACTAAATTGTCTTAAATTTCCCCCAACAATAGAATTAGAGTCTGTTACCTCATCAGTGTTTACTGCCTTTGCTGTTGGCCGCGGTTTCCGCCTCTGCCCTTCCCCTGACCTTTCTTGTAGTGGTAGTAATTGTGTAGTTTCGGAGGCCTGGGAGGCGCCGTTCCCGTTAAAAAAGGCGGCTGCTTTTTGTTAGGGGAGGTGAAGTTTGGATTCTGCCTGTTTTGGACTCTTTGCTTCTCCTCTCCATATGGCTGGTACCTGTTAGCTTTCATGAGCTTGCGCGTCATTTTATTGAGCTCGGCCATGTCCCTGACTTGCTTCGGCAGATCGTCACCGAACAGGCTGTCGGTCACAGGCACTTCAGTAGGGTTACATAGACCCACAAACTCCGGATTCATCCCCATCTTCATTTGGTCACGGCGAAAAAGGCTCATCCGGTATGATGCCGTGGCCAGGGCTGTGAAGCCATGCTCCCATTCTTCGGAGAGTTCAGAAGGCGCCACTTTCGCAAAGGCGGTCATCCCAACGAGCAAGTAGTTTTGAATACCTTGCAGAGTCCTTTCTAAAGTTTTGGCCTGTGGTTGGAGTTTTTTAAACACTGATTCATTGCACAATGGCGGTCGTAAAGCCTCACAATTGGAGGGAGGTTTGTAACGTTTGTTCATGTCCTCCAAACGCTCTTTCGACACTTCATTTTTCAACAAAAAGTCCAGTGACTCTGCTAACTGCTCGTTGATGGGAGTACTTGTGTTCTCATCCACCATTTTCTTGGCAAAGCCCTTTGGTTGGGGTCTCTTATTGGAGCCAGTTGGTGCAGTTGGTGCGACAGTTGAGGGTTCTGCAACAGCTTCAGTGCTAGTCGCTGGTGGTGCAGCAGTTGATTGAAGAGGGCCATCCTCTGTTTCAACACATGGCTCATCCTCGTCGCTCTCACATCCACCATTGGTATGGCGCACGCCCAGACTGGCATAAATGAGAGCCTCGAGTTGCTCTGTCCTCTGATGTTGGGCTAAGATCAGGTTTTCTAGCCTGGCTAGTTTGTCCTCTGGTTCGTGAGGAATCTGGACAGGTGTCTTGTGCAGGTTTTTGGTAGCAATCACAACTTTCTTGTTAACTTTTCCCTCGATTCTCGGGTCGAGTGGAAGTAACTTGAACGTAGGTTCAGTCCCCACAGGGTTTTGTTCTGTAGCTTCAGAATCACTCATCCTGTAAGTAGTAAAGAAAACCGAGGTAAGTACATGATTGCTAAACACGTGGAGTGTAAGAGGGCCATCCTCTTGAATGCAAACGAACGCCATATGACGCTAAAAATGCATGATAAATACTGCACATGAAATAAATAGGTTTACTAATGCAGGAGGGCCGTTGTGGCCAAGAAAAAGCATTAATAGTAAACCGATCACACTTGGGAATTACCCCAATACACGAACACGTGGTCCGGTAGTGTGAACATCGTGGGCGATAATGCAAGCAAACGTCCCAAAAGACGCTTGAAAATGCACAGAAAAGCCCATACACGTAAAAATAATGCAAAAAGCCCCTTTCGGAAAGGGAGCCACATTAATGTTATACAAAAGATGTTCTGTGATTTGGTTCATGTTCTAAAAATAGCCTCTGTGACGTCATGAGCGGAATACTTTGGGAAAGTCCCGACAGCCTCATGTACAAACCATGAGAAAAGCTTGTCATAAATTATGCCTCATACCTCAGTCCATACAACAGCTAAAATATTTTATCATTACATACATAATCTACAGAAGTATGCGTTTCCAACCATATCAATTATAAAAATTTAGTAGCATGTTTTATTACTAAACTTTGAGGGTCAAAAATGGGCATTCTATCGTTGGTGGATTTGACAGGTGTAACAAGATGCTTAGTCTAGGCCTATCTTGCCGAGTTTCTATCAAGACAGTATTATCTATATTATGAAACCAAGAAACTACACACTGTCTTGTATTAGAATGTTAGTTCTATCATAATTAAATGCATTACATGATGTCCTGTAATAGGATTTTTTGGTCATCTTCAACAGCTGCACAGGACATATTAGACTAGTACAAGACCACATCTATCGTAGTGTAGATAAGACTATAAAGTCTATCCAGTAGCGCTGTCGGAGCATTGGTAAGAGTAAAAGTGACCTTGGAATCTGCTACATAAACCAGCTCAATACCTCTGCTAGAGTTATTTCATCATTAGGCCACGGTAACTTGATTCTACGGATGACCTAAAAAAATTGGCGTAAAATTTTCCACAAGGTGGGTAAGAATAATAAAAATAAAAGCGCATGGTCAATAAGCGGACAGGAAGGGGGAAAAATAAAAATAAATGAATATCCGAAGGAAAGTTTGGGATGGGGAATAAAAAAATATTCAGTAGTCACTGTACCAATGTTCATTTTGTCTTTATTTATGGGTCAATGTGTATTTCCATGAAAGGTGAAGACACTAGTCAATTCTGTGCACACTCTCTCTCAGCCCGTTAAGGCCTATGAGGTCATAGCCAAGCATCAAGTATTACTATCAGACCACTGTATAATCCATCTATGGTCCTACCATTTGCCTGGTGCTGACCGATCTTAGGGGTGGCCTTGAGGCTTGACTCTCGCCCATTTGAACTCTCAAAGGCTTTACCCAAGAGCCACTCATGCTTCTAGGGGAGTGCTACATGTGGCTGGCACACAGATAAATCAGGTACGCAGGTGACTAACCCTAGCCCCTACATGTGCAGCTGATTTAATACCCTGTATACCTAGAAAGAGACACCTAGGAACAGAATGTACGCTGTCCATTTTTATACGGCTACCTTAGCCCACGTAGGTAGTGAAGTAATTCCTTGTCTGATAGGTGTACGAGTCCCGGGTTAAGGGCTGAAATAGCCTTACCCCAACCAGTCAAAGTATGATGATGGGTCTTATCATATCGTATGTCAATATTTACATCTAGGAATATCTGGAAAGCTTAAATTCTGTCACACAACAAAGGGAAACTCACTCATGTGTTAAAATCGGCATTTATTATCGCTCAGCCATTTACATTTTTGTCTTGGTTTTACTATGATTCCGGTTGTAAAATCATTTGAACATTACATTTGTCACCTGCCGTTCTCAAACAAAACAAATGTGTAAGCCATTAGTAATGTTTTTCATCACATCTATTACGAATGCTTGCCAGAAAATAGAAAAAATAAAACTTACTAATTTTAATAGGAAAACATATACACTTCCGTGTGAGTGCGCATGCGCAATATCCCGAATGCGCACCTGCTGGTAAATCGAAACCGAATGTATTGGCGTCCTTGCGTCCGTGATGTCACTAGCAAATATGGCGCCATCTGGCGACCGATATAATAAAAACATGGATTTTTTAGCTGAATCGTCGGCGAATATAAAAAGCACGCCATTTGAAAGATTATTTATTTATCGGGGTTGTTTTTAATGCATCGGGCGCCGCCATCCATAGAATCAAGTTACCGCGGGCCTTATGTGTATTCTACAGAAGTATGCGTCTCCAACCATACCAATTAGAAACAGTTGTAAGATTTTTTTATCAAACTTTGATAATCAAAATGTGGATATTCTCAATGATCAATTTGACAGACAACACCTCCGCTTCGCATTCAGTGACAAAAACACCACACAGAAATCAGATGATATATTAGTTATTAGTTGTTGTATTAATATATACCTTTGATGGTAATAATCTGTAGTAATATGCGATTCTATCCATATGTATAAGTCTATATAATTATGTAAACTAAATAGGTAATTTTGCATTGATCTTGTGCGTGAAATTTGACAGGTAAAATGAGGCTGCAGGAGTTGTCGAGTGCAATGCATGTGATTGATCCTCAAAATAAACTATTCAGTTTAAACAATTAGCTAGAGTTATATATACAGCGTTGAAATGGCTGCCTGCCCGGCGGCCCGGGCTGGCTGACTATCGGGCCTGTATGTTTTTCAGACTCACCTGCCCGGTTGTCAGGCAGCTTTTTGAGCCCATATGTTAATGTACTTTTATCATAATATACAATATAATTCATCTCCGGTGAAAATCTTTGTCTGGTCGGCCATAATTATTCATGCATCAGCATGCAGCCAATCAGCGGTCGTGGCACATAGCTGCTAAACAGTGTTGTCGTAATTATGTCGTAAATTTCGTGGGGCTAGGCCAATCACCGGGCGGCTTTCTATGGTTATCAGACGAACCGCTTTACGACAGTGCTTACCTTTTTATGTCAGTGGAACATGTGGAATTGGAATAACAAAATTACAACAAAATATGCTAAGAAAATGGGTTGGCATGGCCCCACTCACGGAAAAACGGCCAAAACTCGACACCAAGATTGCCAACAAAGAATATGATGCTAACAAGCGAAACAGAAAAATCCAGAAAGGTTGGCAACAAGAATTCCCATGGCTGCTAGCTGATGAGAGCAAACAGATAATTTATTGTGCTCCCTGCAGACAGGCTTATGGGCCACTAGCTAAGAGACGGGTGGCGGGGGTGACTAAAGATCTGTATGACAGATATGCCAAAGGCGCATTTGTTGTTGGAACTATAAACTTGAAACATGACACACTTAAGACACACAATGATTCCAATGGGCATAAATTTGCTGAGATCCACTGTGAATCAGAGAAGGCTAATGTGAAAGGACAAAGTGTGGCACAAAAGTCTATTCAATCGCTAAATGACAAGGTGTTTGCAAATTTGAAAATACTTTTTACTAATGCCCATGCTCTAGCAATCCATAGCAGGCCGATGAAGGATTATGTGTGGATGTGCGATACTGATGAGAAGAAAGGGCTAGATGTGGGCACTGCTTATAGAAATGACAAGTCCTGCAAGGAATTTCTAGTTGCTATTAGTGAAGTCACACGACAAAGCATTCAAGACAAGATCCAAGAGGCAAAATTCCTGACAATAATGTCTGATGGTAGTGCCGATGTGTCCGTGAAAGAACAAGAAATTGTCTATCTACAGTGTGCCATTGAGGGAAATGTTTATTGCTACTTTGTCGGTTTAATCCAGTGTGATAATGCTAACGCAGAAGGAATTTTTGAAGCGATATTGAAGGCTTTGAAATTTAATGACATTTCTAAGGAAGAAATCTTTAAGAAGTTAGTGGCTTTTGCTGGGGATGGAGCGAGTGTTAATACAGGCAAAGACAATGGTGTAATTGCTTTGATGCAAAGGCGCATTAACAAATCTATCATTATGATCAAGTGCATGGCTCATAGAGTTGAACTTGGATTCAAAGAAGCCATGAAGAAAGCCCCTCTATTTGGTAAAGTGCATGATATGCTTGATCAATTGTTTAAAATTTTACCATTACCCCAAACAAGCAGCTGGATTAAGAGAGACTTTCACATCCCTTAACTTACCAAATGTGATGCCTGTTAGAGTTGGAGGTTATATATGAATGGAATCGCATGTTACTGTAGATTATTTCCATGAAAGTTATATGCCAATATGTCAACTTATGACAGAGATATGATCCAATATCTGTATGTTTTTTTGTCAACTGCTACTTGAACATGCTGTCAAATTCCTCTTTTGTTGTGTTGTGTAGACAAATCGCACCTTCAATAGACCTTCCCTGTGCAATCTATATCACATCCGCTTAACACTGGTGGATGCTTATAAATGCTTTTCATTTCAACATAATCCATAAAATATGACATTTCCTCAACAAAGTTCTTCACATACTTCCTTTCCACTGTATACAAACATAGCCGTCCCGTTTGTGACGTCACTTTTGGTGATTCCCCGTGTTAGGCATCAATAGCAAATTTTACTACAACATGATCGACACGAAGTTTCTTTTTTATTATAATTAGCCCTTTAATAGGAAATCTTGATCAAATCTATAACTATATAAGGTAATATTTACACATGAAAACGAGATTGACGGTCCTTACAAATAGTGTCTGGGGGTAATTTAAAAACTTCAGAGAAAAAGTATTACCACTGTTGCCTGTTGAAGGACTTCCATGCTTTTGGGCTTCTGCCATTCTTCTATATTAACCTGTGAAAAAAATAAAATAATTAATTGATATGTATAATAAAATCACTGGGTTCAGCTCAGCTATAGCTATACTGACACATTCACAATGTTTCTTTAAATATCAAACATTTCTTTACCACTAATTTCTGTGAATGGTGAAACATCCAATAAGGAGTAAGGAATTGTTTGGTATCATAACTTCAACATTCTCAAGAAGGCATACAACATATTGAAAAGGAAACCAAAACTCAAGATGTCAACAGAAAACCAGCCAACTAAGAATCTAAAAGAAGGCAAAATACTTTCAGTTTCAATTCTACTATCACTTTTATGACCATTGTGGGTTTTACGACTTTCCCATTCACATAGCCTTCAAAGTCCATGTTCATGGTATAAGCCTTGGGCCAACTGAGCTCCTTTTAGTGGCAGTAGATAAGAATTGGGTCAGTGAACCAAAATAGGGACTAGCATAAATCACAGTGCGCTCCACATATGCTTTCAAATGTCAACCCTACAAATAATAACCTATGTTTCAACAAGAACCACAACCAACAACAGACTTAGATGACGACAATGTTCCAAATGGAGCAACAAACCTAGATCTTGCAAATGTAGTAAACCATGGTAAACTAGATCAGCCCAGCATGTGAGGATAAGCAGATATCGACGTATATTAAATTAAATAAAAATATGATGACAATGTGTGATGTTTTGTTTGTTTGTTTTTTTACTTATGAGAAGAGGGACGTAGATAATGAGTTTAAATGTAGATGTAAAATAAAGGTCGCACAATTTTCTCTGTATATAATTTCATCTTCTATATTATACTTTGGTTTTTATAGTACTGTTTTAATAGGTTGTAAGTGACACTTGGAATAAAAATGTTGAACTAATGATGCATTCGAAACCGCTGGCATTTACCAAGAATATGACTTGCCGAGTGGTGAAAACCGTTCGAAACCATGTATCTAATCTCATTCGGCAGACTCGTGAACTCGGAGCTGCTGGGAGCACTACGAGATGCTGGTGCAAATGTGCAGACTGACAATATTGCCCATAAGGTTTTTCTAATATCGCAGACAGTTTCATCAAATATATTCATAACAACCGGCCAAGAGTCTATCAAATAAATAAAATTGAGACATAAGCAGCCCATATAGATCATGGTTTCTTTTTATGTACCCTACATGTAATATTTTTTATGAGATATATTTCCCACTTATCCTTGAATGAGTTCATCGTGTTGGTAATTAAATAAATCTATTATTTTCATCTTTCACAACACTAAAGATTTATTACCGTTTGATTAATTTTGTTCTGCTTCTGCAGACAAAAAATACTCCAACGCAAGTCAGATCATGGTTTGTGTGTCCCCTCCTGCATCAAACATTGAAGATAGACTGTCAAATGTGCTTTGGGCCCCCTCATCTCTGTTCATGGTCTGACTTTCATGATGTGTGGACAACGACTTGATGGCCGACAATGTTCCAAATACCATCAACCTTCTTCATCTAGAAATGTCACCCCTTCAATCCATCATTGAGGATAAGCAGATTTACTTTATTAAAGTGATCTGTGATGGCACTTTTTTGTTGAATTCTGTAGCAGACTCTCTTTTAAAGCTCTGGTGAAATTCAACTTTCCATGTTGTTAAACGTCTTTCTGATGTTCCTTTATTCTAATGTTGAACAACATGGAAAGTTGAATTTCACCAGAGAGTCTGCTATAGAATTGTAACAAAAAGTGCCATCACAAATCACTTCAAGAAAATCACAAGATTGATTGGAAGGGGTGAAAGTTCTAGATAGAGAAAGTGATGGTAGGACTAGAGCGAGAAAGGAAGCTATCCAATCCGGATGCAAAGTCAGACCATGAACAGAGATGCAGGGGCCCACCAGATGCTGAGTCAAATACGACAATAATATTGCCCAGGAGGGACGACGGCCGAAAACCATGATTTGACAAAATATAGTAGTGTTTTTTGAAAAATGTCTGCAAATAAATAAAACTGTCAAACGGTAATAAATCTTTAGTTTTGTGAAAGATGTAAAAATAATAGATGTATTTCCCACTTGTCAGGTGAAATCAAATAGCCACAAGTGGTAGTTATGCCTTGTCAATTCGTATATACGAAGTCACGACATGGTTTCGAATGCATCATAAACATACCTACAGTGTAAATATTTGCTTTAATATGTATTCTATTAATACACTAACATTTTGTTAGTTATGACTTGTCAATTTGTAATTGTCACGACATATCTATGTTTGCTATGTTTCAATAGGCATTCTATTAATACGACTTTTATTAGAGCACAGGATCTTGTGCGCATCATAGATGGCGCTGTGTCACTTGGAATGGAATTTGGCAAATGGCGCTGTGATATGAAGAGAATATGATATGTTCTTATTTATGCGACCTGGCTTCTGCCGGATGATCGCCAGTCGTGGATGAGAATGTGCATCTTTTTTCCACTTAGGTGACAGCCCAGGTCGCCAGGTAAAATGG
>CM032665.1:20607468-20668970 GCA_019095985.1 Streblospio benedicti
TGGTTCATATTCACAGCTATTGATTAATGCGGCACAATACTGACAATGTGACCAGCATCCAATGGGTGCATTATTAATCATGCTACTTGGTAATTTTCAATTGATTCGTACTGCAGCGTATCCCTTGTACACTGCTACATGCACACAATGAGGCAGCGGTCAAAGGAGGCCGGACACCCAGTCATGCACGGCCTCAACCGCTCACATCGGCTAACTATTGACCGTCTCTTGTTGCCCTCCTGCTCTGCTCCCTGACCCCCTCATCTCCTCACTCCCTACTCCCTCATAGGTGGTCTCTTATAAATGTGGCATCTATATAGATCAAAGGCATCAGTTAATGTAACTGTCATATATCATATGTATAGATTAGAAAAAAAAGAAAAAAAAGAATCACAAGGTAAAAACAGATGATAATCGTTTTTCCTACCCAAACGAATTTGATGTCATCTCAATCTACATTTTGCACCTTTTCTTAAAAGTTCATCAAATTACTGAAACAATGACCATACATTTATAATTTCATTTTTTTTTTCAAATAAGATCCCTTAGCAGCCAAAAAGGAAGTTTATATTTGTACGGCCATCATCAGTCAGCAGAAGTCACATGAGTGGTCATATGATATGCTCATTAACAGTCCACTGTATTTACTTTAAAGTCAGTTTTGCTTTACAGGAACTGCCTTGGAAGAAAAACATATTGTGTATTTCTGTTTTTCCAGTTTCTTTGGTGATGGGCACTTATTGAGGGAGTCTTTATAGAGGTAGTCTATATAATATAGAAGGGACCTCTTTAGAGGTGATCTCTATATAGAACTTGTCTCTATATACAAATGATCTCTGTGAAGAGGTGCTCTCTTTATTGAGGTGAGCGAAGCGAGCAAGGCTGGATTATCTGGGGGATTAGCGTTAATCATTTATACTGCTGTCCACGCTGATTACTGATTAAGCGGGCAGGGGGCGGGGGTGAGAGGATGAAGGGGGAATTTTCGCAGATGTTAGAACATGTTTCTGGACGTATACTGACAGAATGTCATCTAAGTACAGTCAATAAGTCTGGAGAATCCTCTAATTTGAGTTACTCCATAACTTGAAAACAGCAGCAGTATTCAATTGTTTTTAAACTTTCAAAAATAAGAAAATCCTCCAAAAGCAGTTCTAACCGGTTGCAGCTGGATGTATGTGTCTCTTTATCATATGTGTCATACAACAGATTTATATGCAAATTCCAATCTAACAAGCATTTAATCATTTTTTTCGAATTGCTGCTGTGTTCAAACAGGATCGTGTGTTTATGATCCACACGCTTAGGGGTGGTCATCAATATTGTGCCCCCTCCCCCACTATCTCAATAGTTGTAATTTTGTGATCTTCACCCCTTCTCTATACAAGTGATGGGTTTTGGGGCGCATGCCATTCTAGGAAGTTCAAATACAAGATCTGTTGGCAGCCTTTGACAGACAAGAGTGGATCTTCAAATACTAGACCTGTTGACAGCCTTCGACAGGCAAGGGTGAAACTCGGTCTGGGCAACACGCCCAGTAGTCCACTCTATGTTTATCAAGCTCCTTTCTCTCTCTCACACACACACATCTATATAAAAAAACAAGCATATTTGTACCGCACTTGACATAGCTGAGGACAGATCTTTACAGCCATAAGCTTCCAGTTCACTACATGGAGGGCCCCGGAGGGATTAGAACTCACAACCCTAAGGTTGCGAGACCAAATGGATACCATCATTCGAATCAACAGCTTTTAAAAGATTACAGCCTGTGCCTGTGCAACCCCAGCCTACATACTTTGTCAGTTATCATCTCAGCCCGGGGATCGTGAGTTCGAATCCCACAAGAGAACGAAATTTTGGAAGTCCGTGGCACGTGATAATTATGCTTGTTGTTTGGAAAGCTTCAGTATAACCAGTGTTTGGTTAGATAACTAGTGGCATGTCAAAGGGTGGTCTTAATGAAGGATTCTACTGCAGTAAGTTTACATCTGGTATGACCTGACGTCAACTCAAACTTGGGCCATCCCGATGCTGATTGATATCTGATATGAAATGCGACTTTCCCAAGCTTGCTATTGATACTGGGACAAGGATTAGGACATTACATCTGAGACATGACCCCAACAAAGCTAATGCAACATGACCCTAACAAAGCCATTGTAGACTTGATCCCCAGCACCATATGGTGCCGGCAACGTCGGATGTCGTCAGTCTAATAGTACTGCTCAGTCTATACAGCGAGGAGATGTGAGCGGGCGATGGCGGTGGCGACCATATTTGGCGGTGACTGGTCAGCACGGCGCTCTGTAACATCTGGTCAGTGAGTGGAGAGACTCTCTTTGCCGTAGTCTTCTCAGGTGTGGACAGTAATCGGATGGTCACGGTGTTAAGTCAGTAACTGGATGGTCACGGTGTGAAGACATTGTATATATATATACATTGTATATATATATATATTTGTATATATTTTTTTTCTTACCATGCAATATCCAATGAATAGTCCAAATGTTGTTTTTTCAAATAAAGTTTTTCTTGAAAGAGTTTTTTTTTAAACTTTTGTTTGACTATTCATTGGATATTGCATGTTAAGTGAAAAGAAGAAGAACTATATTCATATACAATTAGACAACATGCAGTTTAGTTTTTAAACTATATTAAGTAGTGTTAAGTCAGTAACTGGATGGTCATGGTGTTTAATTCCGTAATAGGATAGTCACGGTGTTAAGACAACATAAGTACAGCACCGTGTGATGACTACAGGAATGCACATACTTTATCACCCATTGGTGATTTGATGATATTGATGCACAAGTCCAGCCGAGTCACAGTTTGACAGACTCTATTGCGATGAGTTTCGCCCTGAGAACTGTGCCTATTACTCCGGAAATAAAGATATGAGGCAGTGATGTATTGTTA
This sequence comes from Streblospio benedicti, assembly GCA_019095985.1. Taxonomy (NCBI): domain Eukaryota; kingdom Metazoa; phylum Annelida; class Polychaeta; order Spionida; family Spionidae; genus Streblospio; species Streblospio benedicti. Next base: position 20,610,388 of record CM032665.1, read on the forward strand.
TGGAATTGAAATTGACCTATGTTAGCAGACAGCACAGTTTAAGCACTACTTTACATTTGTTTTGTTACATGAGGCATACCTATAGAAATAACTCAAAATTTACCAATACCATTAGTGGGGAAAACTTAAAGAATTTTGATTCCAGCGGAAAGTAGAAAGAAATGGACTATACATGAGGACTGTGCAGGAGTAACACTTTCATGTGTAATCTGCAATCCGTGGAGGAATAGAGAAAACGGCAGTAGGATTATTGGATAGGACCATGCTGCGTGGACTTGACATTCTCGTGATGCTGCTGGTGGTGAACAGGTAAGAACGTCTGGCAAAACTCCCACTGACCACAGACAAACCTTTTTTTAGAAAGGGGTGCGGGGAGGGGCACGTCATGGATTTCATGGGTTTAGTACGCACAATCGATGGCGAACAGACAAATGAAGTGTTTTGGTGGGGAAAAGGGGGTGGGGGTGGGGGTGGGGGGCTCCTGGATCTGCCTATGTAGTGATGAAAGTAGATTTTCAAGTCGTCCAAGAATGTCCCATAGCACACACTAACGCAAGGGGAAATACTGAAGAAATATTTACTTATTTTGAGGGCAATGTCCAGTTATCTAATACCCGAAATTGCCCCAGCTTGTCCTCAGAACAAGAAAATATATTCATTAGACCGATATCACGACCATGATATTTTCATGAACATAAGTATAGATGATAATTATTTCCTTGAAAGTTCAACGCTTTGGTTATTATCAAAAAGAAAAAGAAAAAGAAAAGAAAAGAAGGAGTTAAAAAAAACACGCCGCAGATCAGAGCAAATTTCTTCAGCTTCGATGTGCTTTTAATAAATGGTTGTGTAACCAGTATAATAATATTTTGAATAATTATTTGAATACAAGCCAAAAGTTACACATCTCAGTCGGCGTTATTGCATCGGGCATATATGGAGAAATATATAACTGCTGATTTTGGCTCTAAGCCAATCAGAATGGAGGTATTAAGGGTGTGTCAGAGTGAATGACAAAATTCTATTCGTTTGAGATATCCATACACAGTGGTATTTGTTCGAGCTACCCGTACGCAGTGGTATTGTTTGAGGTATCCGTATATTTGACTTTTTAGACTTCGAGATAACAGGGTAGAGTTCATCTTTATGTTTATTCTATCACTTCCTCGAGTAAACTGAGTATACGATGGTGGTTGATACTCTTTACTTTGTGCCTAATGATGAAAAAGTCACGAGCTACTGTGTATTTAACAATGAGCCCTTTTAGTGTTTTATTTTAAAATACACCAGTCCCTTCATTCTTATCTTTTCCTTTTTTTTCGTTTGCGTTTCGTTTCCATTTATCAGTATGTTAAATTAGTATGATTCGGAAGTATGAAATAATCACTTGACTGTTTCACATCATATTTAAAACTAATTAACTTTGACAAGTACGCTAAAGCGTTGAACATGAAAACGAAAAACAGCACAGAAGCAATGGTGCGGGCTGGAAGCCTGGTTAGTGAAGAGCCTTGATGGCTCACAAACACAGACATATTTTTTCCCCCCCCAACTGATAAATATTCCCTCTCTAATGTTTCCATCCGCTTGTAATCTCAATAGGAACTGTGCAGTTATTATGGATGAGGGTAGCCTAAGTGTTTTGCTAGATACTAGGAACGGTGGCAATTGATGGGCGTCTGTGTTTACACTGTGGGGTACCATCTAGTATAAACCCGGGGGGGTATGAACAATGAAGCCGTTAAGGTCTGATCTTCAGGCCACTGCCTACATCATGTGGTTTTAGCACACACACACACACACACACACACACACACACACACACACACACACACACACACACACACACACACACACACACACACACACACACACACACACACACACACACACACACACACACACACACACACACACACACACACACACACACACACACACACACACACACACACACACACACACACACACACACACACACACACACACACACACACACACACACACACACACACACACACACACACACACACACACACACACACACACACACACACACACACACACACACACACACACACACACACACACACACACACACACACACACACACACACACACACACACACACACACACACACACACACACACACACACACACACACACACACACACACACAAACACACACACACAATTTTACACCACCACCCCTACACACACCACCCCCCCTCGCCTGCCCCCGCCCCATGCCCCAACGTTTCAGTGTCACTATCCCAGGCCAAAAAATGTAATGAAGTTAAGTTTTCCAGCCGCCCTCCATGATGAATGTCGCCTTTTATGAAGCTATGTGTTCTGTGGGGCACCAGCGGCGTGATTAATTAAGCACTAATCGTGTCCAAAATGTGTAATCAGCAACTGTGTGTGATAAATGAGTGCCTGCTCATGTCGTGTATATGTGCTGGTGGACACAATACTCAAGAATGGCGATACATACATGTACGGTCAGGATACTGTTGTTTTGGCATTATTGTGTCGAGTATCTAAATATTAATATAGTGATTTTGTCTAGTTGTCTAGCCTTCCAAACGTGACTAGCTAGGCGCCATCAGGCTACTGGAGACTAATCATGGTACTGGGTACCAGTGCCAATATATATTTTTTGCACTCTAAATGATCCTGTTGGTCGTCTATAGGCCATTTTGTAACAAACGTTGCAGAAGATGGCAACCATCTTCGCATCAATGGGCGTCATAAATAAGTCAAAGGCCTCATATGGGTTCAAATATTATTCAGTCAAGGTCCCGAATTGTAAGGATCACACCCGCTTCGCCACTTGGCGTATGTGTGCAGTAGAACCTCCAATTTGGAAACACTCTCTAAAGACACCGCCGCTAGAATAAGACGATTACTTACATTCCCAAGTCTTCATAAAACACCATTGTAACCTCCATTAAGAAGATTACAATGAAGAAGAAGGAGAAGAAGAAGATTTATTGCAAAATATATCTAGTGTACGTGGATCAAATGGATCTAAACACTAACAATACAGCGGACCACGAGCAAGACGGGGTAATGTCCTAGAGACAGGTGCTGCCAGTGAACGCGCACACTCGCACAAAAGACGCGGAAGTGGCTCAAAAGTGCTTCAAAAGAGGACTTACCGTTCGGCCCAACAGTCAGCTGAAACTTGATATTTCTGCTGAGTGTGAGTACAGGGGCAACCATTTATCATGGCCCACGGGGGCCCACAAAAAGTATGCGCAGGGGGCTGAAAAAACGCATTGTATCTATTATATCCCCCTTTTAAAAACATCTTTTATTTTAAGTAGGGTAGGGGTGCGGATGGGCGGCTTAAAACTGTGTGTTATAGGGGTGACTCAGAAGATTGGTAGTGATTTTAGTGTGTGTGTGTGTGGGGGGGGGGTAGTAATTTCAAAATCTTGAAATTTTGAAATTTATTACACCTCAATGCTTGCATTCATCCAACCCCCCCCCAAAAAAAAAAAAAAAACAAAGCAAAAACAAAACAAAAACAAACTTTGGCAGTCCGCTAAAGTCCCTCCCTCCTGTCCTCTTAAGCCTCCACGGTGCAGTGTGGTTGGGCTGAGGGCTGCCGAGCTCAAATGGACAGTTATGCCACTTTAAGTGGACTTTACACCAGAGATCCGCCGACAAAAGGGCGTAATGAATAGCTGGGATTATCCGCCGGCTGAGTGCGCCGGCCCTGCCACACTCCGCTAATGGACTGTCCACCTTCGCCACAATAGCCCCAGGGTGTACAATGGGAGCTTTCGCCCGCCCGAGCAGACCTCTATGGTGCCTGTTCAGTGGCATCCTATGCTGTGGGCGTTGTTGGCCTATACAAAGATGACATCATTCATTTCCGCCGCCGCCCTTACAAACGCGGGCTGTCAGTCGGAGACCACTTGCCACCATTCCCAGCACTCACCAACACACTTACACTCATTCACGATAACCGCACAGGTTCTATTGCTCCCCATTTCAGATTTCAAGGGTGTATGGAGACAGAATAGAGAGAATGTTTATCAGTAGTGGTGGCGTATGTGGAAATGTGAAAACGGGGATGTGTGCAATCTGAGTGTGTTTATAATGTACGTGTATGTTTACTACCCTATATAAGGGACCAAACATAAATGACAATATCGGTGTGTGTGTGTGGTGGTGGTGGTGGTGGTGGTGGTGGGGGGGGGGGTTCGTCCGTTTTTTAGGGCTCGAAGAAAAAGTTAACCGACCCCAATCCACATTTTAAAAAGTTGAGTGACACCCCCCCTCCCCCGCTAAACAAAAGTCCTCTCCATAGCCATTGAATTTTTGGACAATTGCTAAAAAATATTTGAAAAAATATACCGTAGTGTCATAAAAAAGTTCAACCCCCCCCCAAAAAAATGGGGGGGGGAATCAGAAAAGTTGGATGACCCCCCCCCCCTCCCCCGCCACCTTTTTGGACGAAACATGAATGTGCATGTAAATGTATAAGGATGATCCATATCTTGCTCTCACGACTTAACATTTTACACCGGGTCATAGGCACACATATTGATCAATTGATCATATCTCACAGAGCATATTAAGCGCACAGTGCTATAATCAGTCACACAACTACTCACTCATTCTTTCAACACAAAGCCCTGTACCTAATTTAAGTGTGGGTGCTACGGAGCTGTCATCGTCTGTCTACGGGAATTCATCTCGTGGATTGATTCCCACTCTAAGTTCAGCATACGCAGATCCAAGAGATTTCCCCATCCACAGGGTTTCTGGCATGTTCGCTATCGACCGTGCCTACGAAACCCATGAGATACCGGAAGTGCCCTTCCCCCTTTCTGAAAACCTGGGTCTACCATTGGTTCAGTACTGTGGATGTTGGGCGTACTGTGCACACAACTTGCAAACCGCCCTGCATAAGTTGAGCACCTCCCTATTGAGACCACGCAAGAGCCGTCCACATGCAGGTTGTCTCAATAGAGAGGTTTTACGCCGAATGCGGAAATATAAAACACAAGTCATGTTCAAAACAAGGTTTGCTTAATGTACACGTCTATATACATTACAGCACCGGTGAAAAACTACTCGCGCGGAGAGACAATTGTATTTGGCCACAGTAGTAACCTCTCTTTGCTTGATTACAAATAAAGAGACTGGCTCTCTGGCCGCAATAACCGAGTTACACGAGAAAGAGGCAAACAAAGGTGCATTAGAGCGCCTTTTGCGGGCCGCGGGAGGCCTGGCCACTCGCCTTGTCGGCAAATTGGAGAAAACTGTTGTACAAACCATGATACGCCACTGTATCTGTATGCGTGATGCTGAGTGGGAAATTGTCCTTTTAAAAGCGCGTATAACCCAGATGTACTGAGGCCTGGTTCGTGTGAAACAAGGCAAATAATGTAGATTTCAGATTTCAGATTGTCAAGCCTGCCAACTCTTAAGATGCGTACAGGCTGTGTGCGAGAGTGTGAAAAGAAAAAAAAAAGTAAGGGAAGGTTATTCAGGTAAAAGATAACAGATAAAATATGTTAATAATTGGAAGACAAAAGCACATTTGGGTTTGGAAATTAGTATGGGACACGGGTATATCGTTTGCGCCTTGAAGAATATCTCCGGACAGGCTATTCCAGGCAGAGATTATGCAGGTGGGAAAGCTTAGTGTTAAATGCACACCAATTACTGACTAGTAATTACAGTGGAACCTACCATTAGGATCACGTATATAAAGAGCCTACTTCTATAATAAGACCACTTTTGTGGTTCCAAACCATCACATAGACACCCGTGCGAACCTCAATACAGAGAACACCTCACTTTTGAGACCACTTGTGGCCAGTCCCAGTGGTGATCTTCACAGAATCAAAACATGTCTTTGTGAGTTGCAAGAGCAAACAGCACTACACACTCAAAAAGTTACAGGGCGTACACTACACACACCTCAGCCTACTCTTACTGTTGATATGATTAGTTCACTCTGACCATTTAAGGGTAAAGCACTCAGCGGATGTCTCAAGTTCTCACCCCGGATGTCGGTTGTGAGTGTCGTTTCAGCTGCCGTGTCTACACAGCAGGGTGCTGCTGTTGAGACAGCGTCTTAGTTTTATGTCGTCTCTTTCCACCAGAATGTCTCACTGAATTACAGTCAGTTATAGACTATTGAGTCAATGATGTCGTAACCTTAGATCCTGTGCGCACGGATGTCCCTTTGTCGTATGGTCATGTGAGCACATAGCTCACCATGCTGATACGTTTACGTAGGAATGCTTGTATTTGACAACATTGCGCGTTCTTGTTATCCGTACATTTAGCAATTCTGTGAAAGAATTCAGGTAGACATGTGAAGCTGTAAAAGGTTGCGGAATCGAACTCACGATTGTTCACATCAGACCCGTCATATGTGTATGGAGTATGGACAGGCGCCTTTTAGAACATTAGCACACCCCAGACGTACATTTAAAGCGATGCTCAAACTTGTCATACTTGGCTAGTATCTAACTTGCAGTTCGATCTATGTCTATCCCTTGTCATCTAGCCTTTACATCTGAACCTTTACCAAGTCGCCAGACGCACAATCTGCCCTGAATAGGAGGTCACCGTGTTCTGGCCCACTTTCTTTACAGTACCTGTAATAGACAACAGTGCGTGTTATTGGCATCCGTTGCTACATTGCAGCCCACAGGGCCTCTGTCCCTTTTCCAACTCGTCGAGGTTTCTTTGATGTGCAGATGACAAACCCGCCAATCTGAATTGTAGTCACTTTGCCCTCTATCTACTAACGTATGCTTCTGTGGCCGAGTAGATAATAAGTTGGACTCGTGACCAGAAGTAATGGGTTCGATTACCTGTCGAGTGTGGTGGTGGGTGTTGAGCAAATTCATACCTAAATATTTGCACACACCTCCGCCTTGTCAAGTATGTGAGGAACGATCAATTGATCAATAAGTGTGCTAATGACCTGGTGTAAAATGTAAAGTTGTGAAAGCAATATTTGGATGACGACTATAAACCACCACAGTTACATTTTTTTGCATTTAATTACATTAACCCATTTGTAGTATTAAAACACTGTTTTAAGCAGTAAAATTATAGTTATCACAGTATTCTACAATAATGATCACGTTCTCTAGGGTTTCCGTGTTGGATGTGCGACTGAGACATACTTTAGTGAGCCTCGATAACGTGCGCGTGCTGAGAGCAGGCGGTGACACGTTACTTCCGATGTTCGAACTGCCTTAAATGGACGAAATGTCAGGTGCCATTATCGGCAAGTGCTACTTCCCGCTATTTCAAGCTTCTGCGAAACGTCTGAAGAGGACGCTTATGTGTTGAAACGCTGGCAATAACTAAATCAACCCATTCTTCAAGGTTTATTTCAAATTGCACATTAAGTCTCCAGACATAGAATAAGACGAGAATGACCAGCACTATCTGAGCATAAGGTTGAGTTTTACAGTTGCCCATCTTTATTATGGCCTATGAGACCTTCCATCCATCATCTCTGCTGACACGCTCATACCACGCAATTGTGATATAAATATCAGCTCTCTGCAGCCCCACAGATCCCAGCCCCACAAACCCTTCTGTCTCACTCCCCCCTCATGACGTATCTGTCTCCAGAACAGAAAATAACATCAGCTGGGACGCTCCATCAAACAGCAACCCCACCCCCACCCCGGGGCTGACACACTCCAGCTGTAACCGCCGTGTAGCAGGTGCAACGTCGGTATCTGCCACGTGCCGCTTGCAGACGGCAGCCTCATCATTTGTGAGCAATATTCCCCCCCCCCCCCCGTGTGGAGGGTTGATAGATCCACAGTACTGATTCGGTCCTCAGCGGACGCCAATTCGTCACTGTGTGCGGAAGTGAGTGGAAGAACGCTATATTAAGGACCAAAGTGGTTTATACCCAAAATTGCGAAGTCATCATCTTTCAAGATATGCGTTAGGAGGTGTTCAGTGAGTGTTGCTATTTTCCACTATATTGTCTCTGGTATACTGACACTGTTAGCTGCCAACAGAATCTACTTATCCTTTCTTCTATGATTAATAAGTGCCGTTACTCGATGGCACAAACGCTGTGCTCAACAAACACACCAGTGTATCTATATTCCCTGGTGCAGTGATATTCTCCGCACCGCCAACAAAACGCGCGTGCTTTTTTCTGTTCCTTCTCTCCTATTTCTCAGTAACCAAGCTCTATTAATGAAAGAATAAGACCGAATCCATCCATCACACGCGTTGCTGGTCACTGGGGGCTGACCAGGGCGAGGCGGCCCCGCGGCCCGCACCTAATTACAGCAAGAAAGCCGCGGTAATGCCGTCTGACTGTCTGGGCAGCTGAGGGCCACAGTGCACGCTCTGTAGCCTGCGCGCGGCCAGACGACTTTATTTATACACGAACATCCTATCACACTATATATACTTCCCTATAGCTAACTCCCCCGGGAGCAAACTGCTCAGTGCAACTATGCTAATCACGCTCATATTTACATCCACTCGCCTGACCTGTACCTATTTAAGGAGGCAGCAGCAGAGATCTGGTGGGGCCTTTGTAAAGCTGTTGCAAAACACAAATGCGCGCAGTTGTACGCACACACGCACGCAGGCAAACACACGGGCACACACACACACAGACACACAATATCGAATGCATGAACATCCATTCACACATATGCACACGCATGCACCCACCCACCCACACGCTGGCAAACACACAAGCACCCACGCACGCACACACACGCGCGCGCGCCCCCCACACGCACACAAACATGCAGCCACACACAAATAGTCTGCCATGTTTGCGCCCAGTCCACCCGGAAGTCTCTGCATTCATGCCACGCGCCACCCGATGACGTCATAACGCGTGTAGAACGCTCGGCCCGGGACTCACTCGCCGTCCGTGCGGACACGTTAGCCTCGGCGACGTCTCGTCTGCGGCACGTTGGGCGATAAACTGGGATCGTTGCCGCTTGTCCAGCGCGTTTGTGTTTCCCTGCAGTCTAACGTAGACGCTTATCACATCCCAGATTTCCTACTCTTCCCCATAGCTTTATAACACACTTAAAAAGACCACCCTCGTTCGCAATATCTGCACAGCCCTATTGCTGGTTAGTGTAGACACTTTGGAGTGAATGTTTATCAGAGGGGGCCCGATAGTATATATGAAAAAACAAACATGGACTGTCTGCCGTCTGGTTTCCCCGATGATTCTGTCAGTGTTGTGGGTTGTCAGGATTTGGAACGCAGCAGAAGGGATTGCACACATAACAGAACTGATCCAAATTTATACTTTAAAATCCCACACTGTGCACGCAGCTACAGATCATCTTTACTCTTATGCAAACTCAAACGCAACTCAATATCATGGTTTATAACCAGGTCAACTTTGGAACTCAACAACATAAATCATTCAGCGTTGTATACAACAATGCTCTTTGGCTGGCTTTTGGGTTGCCTGGACAATCACAAATCACAATATGTTTACTTCAACTGTGCCATAAAACTTTAGGGAGAATGAGTTGGGGGGCGGGGGGGGGGCGGGGGTTATTAGGGGTCAAGAATTCCCACAGCCCCAATTTTTCAGGCCTTTTCTCCCACATCCTACAATAACGCCTTTTTCGCACAGTCTTGAAATCCCACATCCCTCGTTTTCTGCCTTTTCCCCACACCCCACAAAAATTAGGCCGTTACTCCCACACCCCACTTCCTTGAAATCCCACATCCCTCCTTTTTGCGTTTCTCCACATTCATCCTCCTTGCAATCCCATACCACCCTTTTTGGCCTTTTCCCTACAAAGGGTTGAAGGAATTTCCCCCACATTCCTCTGCCTTGAAATCTCACCTCTATCTTTTCCCCACGTCCTACAAATACTTATGGCGTTTTCCCCACATACCACTTGCTTGAAATTCAATATCCCTATTTTTTGCCTCCCCCCACATCCTTAATTTTCTGGCCTTTTAACCCGCATCCCACACCCTTATAAACCTGTCCATTCTGGCGTGCTGCAGACGGTGACAGAGCGCGGGCGGGAACTGTGAGCGTAAATCTCCCCGCGCATGGCACGTTCAAAGTGACTCCATTATAGTGGGGTCACGGAAAGGTCAAGGTCGAGCACACAGCACAGTAAATCAGGAAACACGTTGAAATCTACAGCAGAACTTGTTATTAAGACCCCTCGTAATAAAGTCTGAAACTTGCTACAGTACAGTCATGTGATTAGGACCGCGAGTAATAACATGTTAAAATTACAGTACAATTTGCAATAAAGTGTTAGAGCTACAGTGCAACCTCTGATTAAGGCCACTTGTACAATGAGGCCATTGTATGTCACAAACCTTCATGTATATTGCACATTTCAGTGTTTAACATGTATATTGAGTATCGCAGTTTTGTTGTGAACTACCCGAGTTATGTCTTCTCTATGACTATAACATGTGTATTGAATGTTTTCAATTTCACTTTACACCATAATTAAACTGAGTCAGCTTGCACACTTGGGGAAGAGGTGCGGGTAGGTTACTGAGGTGTGAATGACTTATAAACAGTAATAACTGGTTAACTGGTGGCAATAACTAGAGGACCACGGTGCGGCACCTTGTGTATGCATGTTACAGTGGTCACCAAATCAGGATAAAGTATGAAATATCTACTGTGACCGTAAATGGGCTAGTCTTGAGTGGTCCCATTAATAGGAAAGTTCATTAGGAAAGTTCGTGTCGTCAGTGAAAACCAGGTGATGTTATTGCAGGTAATACTCTATGCTCTTGTCAACTGGAGCTATACAAATTACAAGACCTATAATGTTTCCAGATACTACAACGTGGTGAAATTTCTTCTGAATACCTCGTTAGTACATGTTATTGAGCATTATTGTGAAATTGGCTCTTGCAATGCCGCTGTGAGGAGTGGTTGGCGTGTTCACCGTCCCTGGGGCGGACGGGAATTGGGCATTGTGCTGAGTGATGACCGAGGCTAATTATGTACACCGTGTTAGACTAACCGCCCCACTCCCCAATCCCGTCTCTTGAAGGCAGGCTATGGTATGGACTACCCCCCCCCTCTAAGGTGGGGAGGCTCTAGCGTGGACGACACACACACACACACACACACACACACACACACACACACACACACACACACACACACACACACACACGCACGCACGCACGCACGCACGCACGCACGCACGCACGCACGCACGCACACACTCTCCTGGAAAGGGACAAGCACATGTCCACAGATGCCTCTTGGGCCATGGCAGGTGCTCTACACGTTTTACCCCTTTGCACTCACGTCATATTTTATGTACTAGACCAAGACGTTTTGTACCTTGGAGCAAGCCTCCCCGTTTATTACATTAAAGTCTCGGCAGCCGGGATTTTCCAGCCATGTGGCTTTTACGGAGCTGGCGAGATATATGAGTAAATGTGTTGTACATTACATATGGGACGCGGTGACGGGAGGGGGGTGGGGGTGAGCAGTTGAGCTCAAGGTACTTTTAGTACTAAAATGGCGCACGTATAGTGATTTAGCCAGTTGGGGCTTCATACATCTTCCCGAATTCAGTGGTTCTTCTTAGAAAGTAAATAATGGCAAAAGCTACCTTGTTGTGGCAAGATGGGGTTCATGATGCTGGCTGGCATGTTCATACAGTAGAACATCCAAAGAATACCGCCTCTATAAAAGAAACCCCTCTATGTAGATATTGCTTTGATATCCTTTTTTTTAACCTATACTATGATAGCGTTGTCTATATTTACACCACCTGTTCCTATTATTAGGCCTACTAATGGCTCTGTTGCACTTTTCACACATTGAAATCCGATACTCATGAACAATAATGGCCTGCTGTTGCCTGTTATCACCACGGCTAACGTGGACGCGTGGACTGGCGGCGTTTGAACATCTCACTCCCATCACTACGCTGACAGCACATGGTGAGGATGGTGGACATATGAAATTCGGGCGACGACATGCGAGCCGCGAGCACAGCCTGTAGCCTGCAGCTAGTATACTAAATAGTATCTAGCTAATTGTAACTGGTTTGCTCTGTAAATAACGGTGAAAATTAGCGTCTGTTTATACTAAAATGCTCACAATATGGTGCTACTACAAAAAAATTTCAATGAAATAATATACTATAACTCCTTAACACCGTTTTACAACACCCATGTTGAAGAGATTTCTCCAACAGCCACTAGCAGTTGAAGCACCGTCCTGCTCATCGCTGTCGAGGCCCAATGCCATGAATGTGATTTTTTCCATCAAAGACGGACGCTCCATGTTCTCCTATTTTGTGTGATTGCATTAATGCAAAATTATTTACTTTAGATTGATTAATACGGCAGTTGCTTTTTAATGTGTAGTAGGAAAATGCATTGTTCACTTTGATTGATCGCTTCATAAAATCAAAGCATTTGTCAGAAGGTTGTAATTTCGAAAATTGAAACAATTAACACCTAACGCTCACCCGGTATATGCTATTTTTGATGCGCATTCTTTTTTAGACTTTACTGCGCTGATCCAAATGGCAGTGCAGTGAGGAATAGTAGTATAGGGTGGGAAATGAAGCTGCAGTAGTGCAGAACAACATTGCCTATGGCCGTAGTTAGGATTGTAAAACACAGGAGGCAACACATGCTGGGCAATTATGCAGGGAAATAGCTGTTCTAAGGGGTTTTGGGGAGATGCTCCTCGAAGAAAATTTTGTAGTTTAGACATCTTTTCATAGCAGAGAAGTAAGTTGCTAACCTTGCCTCATACGGCTACTATTGGAAGTACATTTCCCAATCTTTAATCCTAAAGTGCTTTTCAAAATAGCGTTGCGACCACTTGGCGACCACAGTCGCATTTTCCTCATTGCCCATATACTCTTATTCCGCACTGTACTGATTTTCCCACCCTATATTACTATTTAGTACCGCACTGCTTTTTAGATGAGCAGTGGAAAAGGCGTACTAGTTTATTGATACTGGATTTGATTTGATTTTTTGATTTGATATTTTTCATTCATAGTTCAGAATGTTAACATGCACATTAAAACAACTCAAAGATAAAATAGAATATGAAATAGACAAGCAAAACATTGAAAAACTTGAATAACACTGATCACAAGTTAGCAAAAATGTTGGGGATATAATGATATGATACTCATTATAAACATACATATGTTTCTTCTCACCATCCAATAATAAATAAGTAGTCGAAGTTCCTAAATTTCATAAAGTTCTTATTGCAACTCATTTCAAGCCAATAGGCTCCTCTTTTCAACATGATACTGGTTTTGCAGAACAAATATGTCTTCGGCTGAGCATTATCTTTAAATGCCTTTCCCATCCGCCCACCGTGGCCTATGTCCTCCGTGCAGTGGAGCGCTCACAAACGGGCGTCGTATGCTAATCTTACTGCCCCCGCCTGATCCACCACAGCTCCGTTATTACAACTCCCAAGATGCAATGAAAATACCAGCTTCTCATCTCCTTTTCATTGCCGCGATAGAGAATTGAATCTCAGTGCCTATGAGAATGACCACGTATGTACTCTGTGTTGTGGACGGCAGTTGGAGACGACCTCATTTGTTGCTATTCTTTTCTCTGTCTCTCTCTCTCTGTGGTTTATAGCAAGATTCTATCACTGTATTAACATAGCTGAAGACAGGTTGTACATCACTAAGCCTCCATTTGACCCTATTAAGTGGCCCTAACGGGACTCGAACTTACGACCCCAAGGTTGTGAAATCATGATGATACCATCATCAATAGCAAACTAGGGAAAACACATAAGAAGACCCATCTGATAGTGAGGATATCGGCTGTTCAGCAATGTCACTAGCTGAAGCATCTGAGATGATTGCTCGGTGCCACCAACTCCATGCTGCATACTCTCAATGGAGTTGAGAACGGTGACAAGGCGAAGCCTACTACTGACCTGACCTGAAATTCGTGCAATAAATTGAAAGTCCACCATATGGATATTAGACCATAAAACTCACGTGTATGTGCATGTATATGTACATTAGGACCACGAACAGATCAGAACCCTATTTTATTGTCACAGCGACCCGTGTTTTTTTTTACGGAAACAACGTTGTATGCATCACAAACGAGACAGTTAATTAAATATTGAAGTGACGTTTTACACCATGTTATGTATCACTTCACACCGCGCCTAGTGTACTATACGCTTAATGGCGTAAGAACATTTAAACCCCAATTCGTTGAGCACGGCACACTCGGTATTTAGCACTTCCACCAGTAGTTGGGCGCGGCATTAATACTTGATGTTTTCGCTCCTCATTACCGCCAGAAACACACAGAAACAACGGCCGCTAACGCAATTACCGACCCATTTACAGCAGACGCAAACGGAAAAGAACAACAAACGCGTTCACATTCAAGAGCTTGTAAGCCAGAACTGACGCTCTAAAACTTGTAAGTAGTTTTGTTAGGTCTGTACCCACATCCTTCACCTGCCCACCCACTTTCGCATGAACATTTGACTTGCAAATGGGTATTGGGGGGGGGTGGGGTGGGGTGGGGGCGGGGGCGCACGGCCTCGTGACCTTTAAGACGTGACTGCTGCAGTTTTCATCTACTCTCAGGCTGGGGGTACCTGCCCCGGGCATCTGCCGCACACAATTGGTGATCTCGTGTCTACAAACTGGATAGTTTCAGCACCATTGTAAATAAACAGGCAATGAAACGTCACGACGTGCACGAGCAAGTCCATGGACAGCACAACCTCTCTATTGGGACTACGCAAGGGACTTTCTGTACGGGATCGAAATGAAGAGGTGTTATACAGGTTCACAACGGTCACTTCGTGAAAGACCGCGTCAATGGAGTTATTAGAGAGTTTAGAGGTGGTCTTTTTTTCTTACACAGACCGTCCTACTTTGAGTTCCAAGTAGCGCTCACCCACGTCCCATAAGTCGTGTGTGAGTGTCGACTAACGGGGTAACAACGCAAAGCACCTGTGTAAAGCAGCTGCAAAGTGCACATCTCATGTATTTTGCCGCTATCACGTGACACATGGGTCGTTCCCGCCACAGTCAGCATAATTGGCGACCCCCCCCCCCCCCCCCACACAAACCCCAGCCCCCAACCCCTGTTCTGGCAGGGTACAGCACCATATTTGTCTGACTAATTTAGCATCCACGATGGGCATCGTCATATATCACAGCTACATATTGCGTATATTCAAAGCCCTTGATATTCGTGGAAGTGAGTCACAAATCCAACCAATCAAACGCTTCATTGCCGAAATGTTCAGCCGGATTGAGACTAATAACAACAGCGTGATTTTGATTTCTTGGCACTCGGCCAAGTGCTGCTGCTTGCTCCACAATAATGCGTTGCTTTAACTTGCTGATAATCGAAATGAACTGTAAAGGAGGCAGTGTGAATTATAAAGCCGTGAAACTGACGATGCACGATGGACTGCAACCTCCCGATCTTACTCTTATGGGATTCTTACCCCCCCCCGAGCCTCAAACCCCTATCCCAGACGGCTTTAAGCATATATAGACCTACTTGTTGGGCTCCAGTGCGTCCTTAATGTATGGTTTGAAACTTCGAGTTTGGTTGAGCGGACATGGGATAAAAAACGGTGATGTGCCAATTGTTATAGACTAATCAGAAAGAGAGAAGACCAGCTCTCGCGGGCTCCGCTATCATATTGTCATATTACGTGTTGTTGGTTACAAATTCGAGCTGACATCAGCAGCTGCCGCATAGTAAAACATGCACGATCCGCTTGTCATAGTCAGGATAGTTCACCCCCAGGGTGACGAGGGCAGAGACAGTGAATGGAAATGTGGTGGTTTGTAGTCGTGATCCAAGTCTTGGTCTAACGACTGAGCAGTGTACACCAGGTCATTGGGACGCTCATTGAGCAATTGATTGTTTCTCACTTACTAGCAATGGGAGAACATTCAGGTCAGAATGCTAATCACTCTAAAAACACTCACTCACTCTTTCAACCCAATGACATCTGCTTAATTAACTTGTAAGTGCCATGGAGATGTGTGCAACTATTTAAGTGTGAGTTTGGAGTGAGTTTGCTGAACACCCACCACCAGATCCCACGACTTTCTGGTTAATAGTCCAACTCCCCAATCCACTCCCCCACAGAAGCAACCAGATGCACACTGGGGCTTAAACACGTGTGCTCATCTTTCACAGGGATAGTGAAACTAAAACACTGCTCTTAAGGTAGACTGCACAAATGGTCCCTGTTTGAAATTTCCACAAATACTACCCCAGCTGATGCACATTATTTCCATATTGTCTCCATACACCGTGAAATCTCAAGTGGCAATAGAAACTGTGCAGCTATTCTGAATGAGGGGTGCCGTTTAGGTGTATTTCAAAACGAATGTGAAGAGTAGGGAAATGGAGAAGTGATACGCGTCTATGTTTTGACTAGCATTTTAGGGGTGACACAGTCTGAACTTTGAGCAGTGGCTTTAGCACACACTTGGTAGCTTTCAATCCACTCCTATCTCCGTTGATGTATCGTCTGTTCCACATGATTATCGGCAGCCATGGTGAGGAGGCTGCTGTAGATGGCTGGCAGGTTTGAGGCGGATCTTCCTATGAAGCGTGTCAGCCTCCCGACCAAAACCCACAAATGTTATCTATGGAAGAAAAACAATTGTTTGTGTAGATTTATAAACAGATACGTGCTTAAGTCCTAGAGGCATTGGTTTCCAGTTGTCTTCAGAGTACAGAAAGTCATGCATTTGTGTACCCCATGTGGTAACTAGGTGACTTGCTCATTCTTTACTGTGCTGAGTGAGTGATGTAAACCCATGATTAAATGGCGTGGACATTAAAACACGCCACTCTTCACTACAATAATGTTACACGTCTCAGAGAGCGTGCCAAGGACACCAACAAGTCCTCAGGTCACAGACCGGACAGCCTCAGTCCCTGCTGTGAGCTCAAGTGTCTTGGGCAATGAAACAGCTGGGCAATGAAACAGGCTGGCACGAGATTGCGCCTCCCGCGGGGGCAGCAGCATTACCGAGATGCTCGTTATGGCCATACATGTATGTGGTGATGTGTGTAAACTGGGCATTGGTCAGAGGGAGGTGGTGAACCGGCAACTGTGGTCAGTTGGAGGATGATTGTGGCAAGCTAGGGTTAGTTAGCGGGTGATCGTGGCGAACTATGGTGAGTTAGAGGGTGATTGTGGCTGACGATGGTCAGTTTGATGGTGATATTGGCTAACAATGTTCAGTTAGAGGGTGATTGTGGCTAACGATGGTCAGTTTGAAGGTGATTGTGGCTAGACATGGTCAGGTATTTGTGGGACGTCTCCCTGGATCGGCGTGTTTATTGTGGTGGTTTTGGAAGGTTTTTAGTGGCTTCTCGTTTTAATTGAATCGTGAAAAAAGAAGGGGCCGCATACAAATTGGTGCTGTAGCTAGCGAAGTGTGGTGCGGCTACAACAAGGGCCTTTCTGCAAATCAATCTCAGCGTGAAATTCTTACTTTATAATGTAAAATGAAGACCACTTATATAAAGAGACATTGTGGGTATTTCGTGGTGTTTATTTCATCTCGTTCGTCGAATGGCAATTACCACAATAATGAGATGTTGGTACTAGAATCATCAATCAAATAAAAGACTATCAACAATTATTATTTCAGCTTGTTTGTATACTGCAATCACTACACAAATGAGATGCAGGTACTAGACGCATCAATCAAATAAAAGACTATTATTTCTATAAGTAATTGAGGGCAACGAAAATTACATGATACGATTGGGGTCCTAATGGACGCTTATTGTACTGACTAAGGTGTTTTTGTTAATGTACCGATGAGAGTTAAGATAGAGATTGCTTATGATTTGAAAAATAAAGTTCCCTGCAAGTCAATGGATTTGCGTGGACATTATTTTTTTTCTTTTTTTTTCTCCTTTTTTTTTTAAATTTCGCATATGCTAGCACATTTTATGTGTGTGTATGATTTCATTACTATTTCAAATCTTTCAAATCTATGATTTAAAAAGCACTTTGAAACGCGGAAGAATGTTAAATATATTAAACTGTGTCAATTGATTAGAAAATGATAATGTGCGGTATCTTTAATTCAATAAAACACATACTAATAATTGTGAAATTATAAGTTATTAGGAGAAATATGTCAAATGTATAAAAAAAATATTAATTCAATCTAACTATGCTGGCATTTGCTGTGCATGTGCATTGTGATATGAAAAATGAAAATGTCTATCATGCGGATAAAATCCTAGACATACAAAAAAGTGGAATATTCGAAACTTGACCAACTGCCCTCCCCTAAATGGAACATTGTTGCACTTTTGTCGGGTGTGACAAAATGTACATCACCCTTAAAAAACTTCATAACTAACGAATGATTAAGCATCATTATGGCTTGATTGGTTCTCGTCAACGCCAACTCGGCATTTAATTACGCAGTGCAATAAAATCAACATGGCGGACAAAATGGCCGCTTAATTATGGCGCACTGACTGAGCCAAGCGGCCTCGCGGGGAGGGTGAGTTGCGGTTATTGCTTGTACGCACTTTGAATGGGCACAGTAATGGTAAGTACGCAGTAAAATGTTTGTCCGCGATGATTAGGCGCAGACAATGCGTGGTTACAAGTGGTCAAGGATGCTGGTAATAGAGTAATTGGTGCTGCTTAGTCCCGCGGTAAATCCACGGTAATGAGGTCCCCAACGTATGTTGGGTGCTCGTTGTTTCGCAACAAAACAGACTCATAATCCGCACATGGTGCCGCTGTGAGCAGAAGTCATGCTCAAATATACAGTTTTATTACTTTAAACCAATGGATAGTAAGTGGAAAGTAATGAACTGTATATTTGTGTACTGTATACCAGATGAGTATATACTATGATATTAGAAAGCAGCGGCTGTGATAGTCGTGATTTTGTAGCCATTGTTAAGCCATGGTCAGACAATGATACCTATTAATCTATATAATTGATAATTTTAATTAGAATTTCAGCCTAAACCACTGAGATTTAATAATTTCATTACATTCTAAGCCTGCTATGAAAATAACTGATTTCTCTTAACCCATAGGACAGGCCCATACGAAACACGCATTTTTTTGTCATCTGCATACATGGTGTGATGGCATGACGCAAATATTCGTGTAATGCAAAGTGGGCCAAAAACGTTTCTTATGGCAACCCCACCTTCAAGACTTGAAAATCATACCCACACCTTAATAAAAAAAGACGTCAAATCAGCCAGTACAGGTCATAAGATAAGATAAGATAAACTAAGACAAGATAAGAATTATTGAAGCTATATCACAGCCATAGAAAAGGAAATGTAGATTATACTATATACACTCTTTACAATGAGGTTTAAAACGGTTATAAAAGTACGTTATACAGTACACCACATGATCTATCCGGCGGCGGCTCGAGCACGTACCTGGCAAATCGTGTCATCCGCCGATCTCCGGGGTGAATTAATGTATTCCGCTTCACGGAGCCGCGCCCGTGTGGGAGTCATAGAGCGAGAGATAACGGCCACGCGAGTGCCATCTCACCGTCGCCGCCGCCGTGCAGCTAGCGGCCGACAGAACACCTCTCTGGACGCACTTCCCGTCGTGTTGGACGAGTGGGCACTGAGGAGAGTTGCTGGCCTTTGTTGGTGTGATGCGTTCTTGATAAGGCTATATGTTAGGGCTGTTAATGTACCAACACGGTTCTTAACTCTAGGGTATAGCCAAGGATACTACAATTTTTAATAACTACTATACATTATACACAAGCGTAGTTCTTATTGGGGGGTGGGGTGGGGGCGGCCTACTCTATATGCACGGGCATAGTTCTTACTGTACTGCTATAAGCCGTGGGCTGAGCCCATCTTGGCAACACTGGCGCGGATTCGGGGCCTCGCGCGGCCAATCTGTACACTGATATCACAATGCAAAGTGAAGAGTTGGGTAGATATATATCTGCCTATCAAATGCAAATGCAAATAATTTAATAAGCTAATTCCCAGACGAACTTTCCATCATTCACGACAGAGCGTTTTTGACACAGACGTGATGTCCAGGGTCGGGCCGGCAGCCTGTAGCAGGCCCTGTAGCCAGACTGAGGCAGACGACTCCTTCTTTGCCACACTCGCCTCCTCGCTCTTAAGAGTTTAAATAATCTTATTGATATAAAAAACTATTTCTAGTTTTTAAATCAAACAGTTGCCATGGTATCCTCCGATTATTATTGATTTTGCATTGCTGATTCCTCACTTGACATCAGTTAAGCTTAAGATTGATTATGGTATGACAAATAAAGCTCATTTCAAGTCAGTGTGTTTATGTTGACATTATAAATGTAAATGTGGTGGTTTATAGTCGTGATCCAAATCTTGTTCTCACGACTTTACAATTTACACCGGGTCATTGGCCCACTTATTGATCATCAATTGATCATATCTCATATGCTTGCATCGGCAGCACATTCAGCGCACAATGTTAATCACTCACACAATCACTCTCTCCCTCTTTCAACCCAATGACCTGTACCTAATTAACGCGTACGCGCCACAGAGCTGTGCACAACTGCCTCGGGGATGACTTTGCTCAATACACACCACCAGACCCGACATTATGTTTTACTGTAAAAACCATGTTTTCCCCTCATATATTAGCATATTTTATGTGTGTGTGTGTGCGTGCGTGCGTGCGTGCGTGTGTGTGTGTGTGTGTATTCATTATGTACACCAGCAAGTGTGTTGACTTGACATGTGTGTGTGTCCATGAATTATTCAGCGATGTACACCAGGAATGAGCACAGTTCGTCATGTCACATTGGCTACGTGCCTGCGTGGTCAGCAAGCCTATTTATAACACCTGAAATATAACACATTTATGATTATCTAAATTGGACGAATATCAACATTTCATACGGCATTGGAAAGACCAGCTAAACTTATACCGCCTGCCCAAACCCAATTTGAAGAGGTTGAGACTATACACGCCTAAGATCGAAGCCTATGAAGTCGTTTTATTGTTGCAGACATTATTTACATATTATTTCACCCTAAATCAGGTGAATTCTCGCTTCTTGTCATAACGTAGGACATAAAGCACCGTAGGGTAATCAAATTTGCGAAGTTCAGTTCATACCGTTGTGGCGCATGTTACTTCACTATATTCCATGTTATATGTCACTTGCGTAAGTAATGTATACAAAAGTATGTTTTCCTTAAAAAAATGATTAATTAAATCATTTCTATATGGCTGATCCCTGCATTATCGGAATTGATTTACTGTGTGAGACAGACTAGATCAATTCACAGTCCATCAAAGTCTGCACAATCTTCATTGCAGCAAACCCCAACAAGACCCCCGGGAAGTGGCATCTCCTTGAACCTCCTTTTAATCTATAGAAAACGATCTAGCGTCACCTTTTGAAAACAAATATCTCTGTATAAGGAGCGGTGTGCATCTAAAAGCAGAGCGTACAAACAGGTCCCTTCGGGTGGTCTGTGCTCGTGTCATCCCAAGCAAGGTCCTACAGGTGCCCGTGTCACCCATGTAGGGTCCTACAGGTGCCCGTATCACCCATGTAGGGTCTTAGAGGTGCCCGTGTCACCCATGTAGGGTCCTACAGGTGCCCGTGTCACCCATGTAGGGTCCTACAGGTGCCCGTGTCACCCATGTAGGGTCCTACAGGTGCGGACCTCGTGCTACTATCGACCCCATGCGTAGTCATCACAAACGGCGCTTCAAAGTCTCAATTTCGTCCCTTGCGGAAGTGTCATAATTTGCGCATGGCTACTGTTGGCTTGGTGCGTTTTTATTCTTCTTCCCTTCCTCTCATCGTTGTTGCAGACGTATAATATAAGTGCTAGTAAGGCATGAAAACTCCATACATTCTCGCTGTTATTATCACTATATATAATTTATTCAGTGCGTTTTTTACTTCAAGGTTAAACGGGCATAATCAATGCCCTTGTCAGACTTTGGCTGACAGCACACTCTCATGTAGAAATGTCGTCTTTGCCCTTTGCTTGCACCCAAATCTGATTGTTGCTCCGCCTTCTCTACTAATTATGCCACATGTACGTCTTCTATTATACTGCACTTTGATGGCGTGACCAAAACTTCATACTTGCACATCGCCATGATGGTGTGACCCAGGCTTCATACTGCACATCGTCGAGGTGGTGTGACCCATGCTTCACTTCTTAAAGGTTACTGTGCACTAAAAAGGCCACATTTGCATGTGGTAATTGTCATATATAATTTAGGGGCTTCCCTTTGTCTTCGGGTTATGGCCACAGATGGCGGCAGAAGATGCTACTTTGCGTTTTACGTTCACTCCACAGAAATGTGTTTAGAAATGTTGCTCACTTATTCAACTCTGACATCACAGCACATAACGCACCATAATGGCTAGTTTCGGTGTAGTTTTGTGACAGATATAATATATATAGCACTCATACTTCAATTAGGAGTACTATAGCTATTGTATCTGTCACAAAACAATGATAAATGTAGGTTCACTTTAACTTGCAGCTATTATTATGTATGCATAACAAAATAACAAACACGGGGACAGATGAAGACACTGTCTACGTACGATTGAGCGAAGGGCATTGGCCAGTGTAACTGTGAGGAAAGTCTCTACTTAGTTCAGAAGCCTAACTGTAATGTCGACGTTGATAATGAACAGATTAAAAGGCTTTCATCACATTTGTATGCTCAGGTGAGTAGTTTGTTAGACTGTCGCGCGGCTCTATGGGTTTGCTATAGAAAAGTTATCAAAGTGATGAAAACGGTCACACGCACGGTGCGACGCAGCACCTCGTGTCTCATCCACGTCATTCGCTACCCCAGGCGATCGGGAAATCAGCCGCCCGGGGGCCGTGAGCTGCCGCGTGGCGGAAATTGAACTGTGGGTTTATCTCCATTTAAAATGCATTGGAGCCGTCGGCGCAAATTTTTCGTCTACCAGACGCGAGCTGCGGCGCGGCGGCGCTACGGGTTTTGCCACTTACACAGCGCAGATACATGCAAGCCACACCCTGTGCAATACACGTATTATCGACGATTGTAGATGTTGACTTCGTGTAGCGATAATGTGTGATTTTACTAATTATTACTGACAACTGGCGCGAAACATCCTATAAATTAACTGATTGTCGGGAAGGCTCTTACATGTTCATAATTCTTTTAAACTAAACAAAACATGCCACTTTCTTGTGTTTCTAATGGAGATGGGCGAGTTGCCATTGGAGACGTAACAGGACTGGAGTTGGTGAAAATGTGTTGTCAGAGTGGACGTAGTCGTGTGTAGGAGGTTAGCTCAGTCGGGCAGACACCTTCACCATGGGATGCTTGTGCACCATATGCATTGCTTTGCCCATACATAGGTGCAACATGCACACATGGCAATGTAAGATGTCTCAACTGGTGGCCTCCGGTAATGACAATACAAAATTGGCCTCAGTTTATCACCATAGAAAAATGGCCTCCGATAATCACCATAGAAAAGTGGCCTATGATGACCATAGAAAAGTGGCTTTTTAACCGGGGTAGTGATGTCTCTTGCTGTGTGTAGAAGATTTCGTGTCTATAGAAATGGTATCTGGATGGAGAACATGGAGGCCATTAACGAGATGCTCAAGCAGACCGTAACATTTGTGTGGACTGCGTGTGCTGGTGTCTAGCCTTGTTCCATAGACACGTCTGAAGGGGGAACTGATATATGATCTGTGTGCAAACTATGGATCCACGAGAGGACAACTCATCATGACAGTAAGCCTTTAATTATAGAACAGAAGGACACAGAGTCACGCCATCAGGCTATTATGGTGCATGCCGTGGTCACACTGTCCGAGAAGTGGCATCAACAGCCATCAAGCCCCCGTTTCAACGTCTGATTTATGACGCTGACTGCTGTAAAGCTGCGGTCACACCATCCGAATTTCGACTTTGCCAGTCGTGCTGTTGTAGTGGTTGTTAGAGGGCAGTACCAATCACAGCTGTGCAGAGACCACCTCTACAATGAAGTCGTTCTTCACGTCCATGACGTGATCGATGGTCTCAATAGCGAGGTCCTACTGTATAATGTATCGATCCCAGCAATCCAGGTTAATGAATATTCAATATTTGGCTTTGCAAATTGGCAATAATGACTTACAGCAACTGTTTAGTATAGACCACGATTCTTAATTTCCCAGTCAGTGGACGATGTAAATATTTCTCTGTAGTCTTTTATTACAAAAAGCGCTCATGCAAACCACATATCAAGTGCAAAGAAGAAGAGCAAGTGCAATTGTGACAGGCCCTAGCTCTAATAGATATAAGATCTTTTACAAAACCCTAGGAATCCCACTGATATTAAATATACAGCCTCCAACATCCTGGCCTGTTGTAGCCTTCAAAACCAGAGAATTCAATAGCAGCAGCTGTAGAAGCAGCAGCATGCAAGGGTGATTTACCAGGTAAGGATTGGCCAAGACATTAAGTATGTCATCTTGATCAAAGCTTCTTCATTTCAAATGAACAGTACCACAAGATTAAACGGGAAAATACCCAACTACTGCTGCTCTGAAAATAGATTGCTGTTTCTATAATAGAAGCCATGCGCTTTTAGTAAATGATGTCATTTTTGCAAGACTCTTTGCAAAATTCACGTTATACAGAGGCTTTTAGAATAGGCCTTCATGTCAGATCATTTAAAAGCCTTGTGATAGGCTAATTTCTCTGCTACACCGCCATCTAAAGGTCTGTGGTAATTTCTGGGCAAAGGCACCATATTATAGACTAACAGGTCATTTCCAAGCATTATTTAGCACATTCTGTGTACTTATCTTATATGATATTTTGCAAGGATTATGAATCTGTAATCTGTTTTTAGTTAGCATGACAATTGACGTAGTTATAGGCAAAGATCGAGCTTAATCAAAATGGCAGACGATAATTGAGGGGGTCAAATATCAAAAATGTGATTGGTTGCCCTAAATGTTTAGGGTGAATTGTGAATTGTCATTATTTAAGTGCGTGAAATGTGATGGAACCTATTTTTGGTGACTGGTGATCTGCTAATTACAAAGGCTGTGAACGGTGATTTGTCCAAAATCTTGGGCGTGAATTGTGAATTGCCTGTATTAAAGTGTGTAAAATGTGATGAAACCTATTCAATTACATTTTTTTTGTGATTGGTGAAAGACAATGAAATGTTTTGGTGACTAGTGATTTAGGAAAAAAATGTTGGTGAATTGATTTTCATCAAGGCTATATACCCCCCCCCCCCCATAATTGGGTTGAGCAGACATGCCAACTCCATTATTCTGATGAATACACCCTAGTTATTTAATCTTTTCACCTTTGTCACTCTGACAGGCACCAAGGTTGTATGCATCAGATATTTTGTATGAAATAGCATTAAATGTGATTGGTGATGACATTTTTAAACGTGCCAGAAGTCGCCATGGACAATTGATTATGTCTCAAAAGTACATAATAAACACTACGCAACCAGGAAGTCATGGTTGCTTCATATTTGTGTCCATGTTAGACCACGCTGCTTTGTCATCCGTGGTGGTGCTTTTTAGGCTACCATAAATTGTGCAAAAAAGAAACACGTTAACCAACTGGGAAAAGAAAAGATAAACATGGAATTATGAGTTTCTTCCATCTTCAAATGAGAAAGCTACAAGCGTGTGGGATATTGTGAACAGGGAAAAGAGTGGGACGGTCGGTCAAGAAGTAAGCTGCATTACCCCTCACACTCCAACGTGTATTTTTGTTACACCATTCTGTATATTTCGTTTACAGAACTAGATCTCACTCTATAGTCGATAATTTTATATTCGAGCTGTATCTTCATTTTTGAAAGTTGAAAAGAAATTTTATGAAACATAAATTTTGACTTGATTACTTTTCAAACATTTTTGAGCTCCAAAAAATCTCCTTTTCAAATTAAAACATCAAAAGATTAACGTGTATTTTAGGCCACCAGCTATGATCCGGAAACTGCAATAGCACTCGAGTGTTACCTCATAAATAGCGTGTGTACTGGTGCGGGGGAAGGTAGTGTGAACATCCCCATTCGGGTGGGGGTGGGGGGGGGGTGGGGGGGACCACGTGTCAAAAAGGGGGGAGGGATTCTGCGAACTATAACAGTTGCAAGCTTAAAGGGGTTTACAGTAATATAATGATTCTGTCATATTAAATACACATTTGAGATAAGCAAACCCTCTGTTTAAGATAATTTCAAGTTGAGGTGAATGGGCATAGCTCTCAGCTGGATGCTGGGTACAAACCATTATGCAGTCAAATGACATTCTGCTACCATGTGCAATTGTGTTTGGAAATGCCCCACCCTACCAACAGGACAAGTGGCCAGTTGTATATTCACATTAAAAGGAGACAGCGTGAGCTTTTGTGGTGATCACTCACTCGGTTGTCTCATTTTGTGAGGTGCTTGAACAACATTGTTCCACTTTAACTTATTCCCATGATAAAAAGTAAATAGTTTAAGCGGTAAACTGCATGTGGTCCCAATGTATATAGATGAATATTTCTTTGAATAATCAAAAAACAGTCCAACACTTCAATTAAAGTTTTTGTTATTGATACCGGTTTCAAGCTAAATGTAAAGGCTCCTTATTATGTAGATTGAAAAGGAGCCGTTACATGTAACTTAAATCGGCATCAATAAAAAATCTTGATTTGAAATTTTGGACTATTCATTGAATATTGCATGGTATTGTAAGAAAGCGAAATATACATTCGCAATAACATTCTGTTAGGATATCTGTATATTTTCCAGAAAGATGTGTTGGCACATACATGTCTGGATGTATCTCCCCCACCCCCACCCCGACACACACACATCCTCGCAAAGCAAACCTCTATCTGCCAGTGAGGTTCATCCTAACGAGCCCAAGCAAACAGAAAATAAAAACAATACGTGAACACATTGAGTGCCTTGCCACCAGAAGGTGGTGGGTTCGAGTGGCCGTGCATGCTGTGCAAACTCATCACTATTAAAACTGGTTGTAAATGTAAATGTTGTGGTTTACAGTCTAGTCTAGTCGTGATTCTCTTGTGCTCTCACGACTTTTCTTCTTACACCAGGTCATCGGCACACTCAATAATCATCCATTGACCATTTCTCTTATGCTTGCATCTGCAGCACACTCAGCGCACAATGCCAATCACTCATACAGACACTCCCACCATCTATTAATTCAATGACATGTACCTAATTAACGTGTACTAGGTACCACGGAGCAGTGTGTAGTGTGCAAATATTTAGTGATGAGTTTGCTCAACACCCACCACCAGATCCGACCGGGAATCGAACCCATGACCTTCTGGTCACTAGTCCAACTACTTATCCACTCGGCAACAGAAGCAGCAAACAGGTGGCACGAGTGTTCGGAGGCCTGGCCTCACACTTACATCACTTGAGCATGCAGAGTACCGTTGAACCAGGCTACCTATTGCACTTGGGGAGTGCGCACCCGCACACGGTCTGATTGATCGAAACTACTTGAGCAGCATGGCCACAAACCGAGTCTCGGAGAAAGAGGACGTTATGTGATTTCTGCATGGAGGCTGGTGACACAAGAACCGTTAACACAGAACATCATCAGAACATCATCAACCTCCAATCAGGGCTCACTTCCGTTCCGTTTCGCTGAAAGAGGAGGTTATGGTTTCCTGCTGGGAGGCTGAGAACCAATTAACCCCCAAGCAAAAGACATACGTAACCCCGCTCTACGCCGTAGTCGTGCACATACAGTAACGCCTTACGTCGTACGTCTCCAGCAGCTCAGCAGACAATTACGCGGTGATTATCGCCTGTTGTGGGAACACGCACGGAAGGAGGTGTTGGCATTCAATGCACACATCGTCCGCGCCCCGGTAATTACTTCCCTCACTCGCCGGCGTCCCGCGGGGGTCGTGCTGCCGAGACGGCGGAGGCGGCACCAGCAGCCACAGCCGCCTTGACGTGCAAAAACACCGTCCATTTCAACATTTAGTCCGTCTATTCGAAAGTCTTTTCGGTACCATGTGCTTCAAGTGTGCTGCTGGTGCTGCTGGTGCTGCTGCTGACTCGTTATCATCATGTCGCTGACTTTTGCCCAACACTCAATTTATGAGCGATCAAAAGCAGAAATAAATGGGGGGGGGGATGATGACAAGAGGCCCATTGATCACTATTGGGCCGCCGATTGGTCACAGATCACGTGGTTTACGCTGTTTCACCGGCCGTGACATTTGCCTAACTGCCGCACGTGAATGTCAGCGAGAATTACGGCATGAAAAACACGCCACCCACTCCCCAGCACCACCACCGCTCTGAGGGGGCTCGCGCTAATAGTGTGAGTGGTCTCAATAGACAGGTAGTCTCAATAGAGAATCGACAGAGAGGTGGTCTCTCCTATGTACGGAGGCTGGCTGCGGTCTCAGTAGAGAGTTGGTCTCAGAAGAGGGGTGGTCTCAGTAGAGGTGGTCTCTATACGGAGTCTGGCTACATGATTTATGTAATTAGCTATCGGAAACTGTGGTTTTCTCGTAGTGGTGGTATCAAATAGAGGTTTTGATGCATGCGTGTAGAGCACTGCACAGCGTCTGTCACTTACGTAACAACGAAACTAAATAATGTTGTGTAAAAAAACTGTTGCCGTCAAACACAATAGCCGTCCCGGTGCCGGCGCACACCAGTGTCTTCTTCAATCACATACAGCAAACTCAGAGTGCGGGGTGAAGGACTCGTCCCCTCCACTAATTATTGTCGTCGTCGTCGTGTGTGAATGGAGCCAACACCTTGAGGTTGAAATGGTAATTGACCATCAAGGTTGAGAAAGTGACCATTAAGATTGGGATGTTAACTGACCGTCAAGGTTGCAATGTTAACTGACCGTCAAGTTTGGGATGTTAACTGACCATCAAGGCTAGGATGTTAACTGACAGTCAAAGTTGGGATGTTAACTGACCATCAGGGTTGTGATCGTAACGACCAAGTGTTTTTTCCGTGTACCCACTTGTACTGTCTGTTAGAATGTTATAAAGTAAAGCATCCTATGTTAGAATATGATATGATATGATATAATCGCAAAAGCTCATGTCTATATTGCTGGCGATATCGCTTACGCATACGGGGGTACCACTTGTATGGCTTGTTTACATGATGATTAACTAGTGAAGGATCATTCCATTGTATTAGGGTAAAGAAATAATACAGAACCTCTACTATTTGGAATTTATTATTCTTTTCCTATCCACCTTAACTAGTTGAGAGAGAAAAAACATTTGTTAATAGAACAATGTGGAAAGAAACTGACCATTATCAGTCACCTACTACAGCAATAGATTCCCCAAGCAGAGAAAAAAAAAGAAACTGAAACTGGTCATTCTCACCCATTGCTGCCGTTCATTAGGTCTCAGACCACTAAAAGCACTAAATTTTCAAAATACGGTCTGATCAATGGGCGCTACTCATTGCCGATTACTAGTAGTAAGAAAAGTACGTGTTTTTCCAAACTATGTATAGAAAGCCATTGTTGCTGTGTTTTATAGTACGAAGCATAAGCAAAATGGAGGATATTGTATGGCACAGCGTCCATTATAAGTTGGCCATGTCCATATGTACAATTGGTATGGATCTGGAGAGAATTTCAGGGGATGTGGCTAATAGATGGTAACCTCAGCTGTGGAGGGCATGGTCATGACCATATAAAATTTGTCCTGAGGCGCTGACAATGAAATTCTGCACTGAACTAGAATTTTATTTTCGACCAACACTGACAGTAAACCACAGCCAAGTGAACCTAGTAATATGGTGAGTTTTGTATTGTGCAAAATGAAGCTTGGGTTTCGTGGTCTGAGTCCTAAAACTCCCCGCTGGACAACGGGTCACATGATTCACCATCGCGTGGATTTGTCACATGACGTTTATTGCACGGTCTATGCGCATGTGTAAGCGTGAAGTACGGCAGAGGCGGAATTAGTAGGACGTAAAGACGCCGCCGCCGCCACTCCCTGAGTCGCGGACAATGAACACGGCTTTCTCTGTGAACGTAACACGTGTCATAGAGAAAGCTTTAAGTGTACGGACGGAGAATATAGAACACCAGGGGATGGTGGAAATGTGCGTGAAGCAAGCCCAGTCACACCACCGGACGAGGCTTACACAGATGCGGCGTTTGTACCACGAACACGAGACTTTATTTTGCACACATTCTCTTTAGACAGCAGATTAAAACATAAACAACTTCTTATTATATAACTACACTCAAAAGACTCCCGAGCAAACACCTCCAATCAGAGCACAGTAAAAGTGAGTGTGGCGCTGGGCATTGTGCCACAGATTCAACCGGACAGGGTATCGATGGATCCAGACCGGGTCAGTTGGAGCATGTCTGATACGGGTCTAGTGTTATCAGTCAGTGCTGGGGTATGATAACCAATGCAGCTACACGTGACTATGTGATAGAGCGAGGGGAGCATAAGTTAACAGCTCAACACAGCCATAAGATCATCACGCTAACTTATACACTGTGTTTTTTCCGGATTGTAACATTGAACGAATCCAATTAGTATAATAAGGCCTTACTATTTATTTACGCAATTCACTTCTGCTACTTATAAAACCAAAATACAAATACAATCTAAAGCAAACATTTTAGATAACCTTTTTACCACAAGTTCCCCAGACATTAGAACTGGCTACAATTAACTGTATCCGTACCTGACATTGTCGTGGGGGATCCAAGTGATCATTATGTCTTGTTTGGGGCTGACGATCAGCCTTGTCCTTTTGTGTGCTTCTCTGACAGATTGGATTGGGAGTTGGAGAAGTAGAGTGTATTAGCGGTAAGAAAATCGTGGGTTTGATTCCCAGTCGGGTGATGGATGTTGAGAAAGCATTAGGTTGGAAGAGTTTTTTGATGATTGTGTAATGAGTGATTAGCATTGTTTGAGAGAATGAAAAGTGAACTTATTATAGAGGTGGTCCCAATAGATAGGTTGTCTCTATACAGAGGTTCGTTTTGGTAGCTTAATGACGGTTTGGGACCATGGGAAGTGGTCTTATTATAGAGGTGGTCTCA
This sequence comes from Streblospio benedicti, assembly GCA_019095985.1. Taxonomy (NCBI): domain Eukaryota; kingdom Metazoa; phylum Annelida; class Polychaeta; order Spionida; family Spionidae; genus Streblospio; species Streblospio benedicti. Next base: position 20,641,484 of record CM032665.1, read on the forward strand.
ATAGAGAGGTGGTCTTAATTGGAGGTTCTACTGTAAATAGTGATGACGTCATTCATCGTCACTGGGATCTCGGAAAGTGTGAACATACAACTTGCATGATCCTATAAAATGATAACCTTGCATGTTGCTGTGTGCTGACCCCGTGCCCTGCTTACAGCCCTGGCGGTGTCCACGCCTCTGAGGAGGGCCGCCTGCTCAAGAAGCTGCTGGCCGACTACCCGGGCTCGCTGGCGCGGCCCGTGCGCAACTCGTCCCGCCCCATCACCGTGGAGTTCGGTCTGCACCTGGTGCAGCTCATCCGCTTGGACGAGAAGGACCAGATCTTGTCCACCTACGTACAGAAGATGCACGTAAGTAGGATCTCTGCTTGTAATCGCTACATGAATTGGAGGGGGTTATAAGGGGTCAGGAAATGTCTTTTATTTCCCACATCCGTAGTTTTATGGGCCTTTTTCCCCATACCCCACACATGTTTTTGCGTTTTCCCCACATCCCACTTCGATGAAATCTCATTTCCCTAATTGTTTGCCCTTTTCCCCCAACATCCCACTTACTTACCCCCTCCCCCACCATGAATATATTTAAAAATTGTAAAAATTGTAAAGTGATAAACACAATTTAACATTATCCTTTTTCTTTTTACCTGCGGTTTGAATGAATATTCCCCCAAATTATCTTTTTTTCCTCCAAAATATCCTACGTGTTTAACATTTCAACAACGAATGCCTTTCTCAGAAACAATTAATTATTTACAATATCTTTGACATTAATATAGCCAACTATAATCATAAACTAGATTAGATTACATATTATGGAGTAGGGTTGCGCTGAGCAACGTAAGGCAGTGAAGTAATTGGATATCATGTTTAAATGTTTTTCTTACCACTGAGTTAACAAAACAATAATGTTAATACGAAAGCATTTGCTCTAGAGCCAACACAGCAAAAAGCCCAGTTGTACACGGGGGCAATTTTCATTGTAGGGTTTTATGCAGGGTGATTTTAGTGTGAAAAGGGAAAGCATTAACTAGTCTAATTTCGGCCACGCGTAATTGGGATATAAACCTTTACGTCCATTAACGTCTGCGTTCCCATCTTTAATCTAGACAAGCTATTTTTGAAATTACTTCATACTCACGCACTTAGAAATTCCCCCCGGTCCCTAAAACAGGGCATCTTTCTTTACAAATTGCTCACGTGCCGTGGCACCAGTATGTTGGATTTTAACTGACATAATCTGCAGACTCTCGGTTCATACTTTTCCATGGTTATAACGCCACAAGCAGTACGCATCCAGCCGGCTTTAATTTTCCCATGAAGCTTGAATTAAAGTCTAGTTTGTTTCACATGGTATTTTAAAACAAGCTTTTCATCTCTAGAGAGAGCTTCTTAATTTTAATTATAATTTACTAAACAATACTTCTCTGGACCAAATGGTACAAGTGATCTTTTCAATTAGAATTTAAAATCAAAACAATACTTCTCAAGTTAAAGTGCAAGAGCAGGTATTGACTGTGAAAATTATATTCGGCACAATAAGACTAACATTACATAACAGACATCGCAAATCATATATTCTGTTGAACAATAAATTATACCAATATTTTACTGGCGTTGGTGTTATTTGTTGTTACCACCCTGCCATAATATGGGCACAATTGCTACTTACTTAACTTCAAACATACAATATTGTGAACACAAAGTAATTGTAGATGCCGTTTGGTACACGAGAATAAGTGTATGGGTGTGTTTGTGTGTGTTTGTGTGTGTGTGTGTGTGTGTGTGTGTGTGTGTGTGTGTGTGTGTGTGTGTGTGTGTGTGTGTGGTGTGGGTGTGCAGTGGGGGTGTGTAGGTGTTTGGGTGTTATAAAAACAGACCAGATGCTTACCCTCGTACTTATTTCCCATTTTGTTTTTGTGCATACCGCGCCAGTGAGAATCATGAATATAGAGCAGGAGATATTTTTAAAACCCTGTTTGTACCATTCAATTGACGTCCTCAGATTAGGCAGGTGTTGAGCGGCGCATTAGAATCAGCGAGACTCAATCAATGATTCAAGGCGAGCTAGCCACTATAGGCAGATAATACTCACTGCGAGAAAGAGCTTTTTGTCCTGTACTAGGGTCATACATCCCCGAATGCTTGTAAGTGTTATATGTTTTGACTGACTGACACGCCAGCTATGATTTATGAACATAAGACATGTGCTTTGATCATTGTGCACTACTGAAATATTATGATTTGTGAATGTCAGACAGGGGCTTTGACCGCCATGCACTACTGAAAAGCTATGACTTGTGAATGTCTGACTGGAGCTTTGCTCCTCGTTTGAAGGTTAATGCATCAGTCCACTAGAGAGGGATCCATATATTCATGAGCTCGGTGAAATATTCAGGCACAGATTCTATATTTCTACCACATTGAGACACATATGACACATTTCATTACGTGTATTTATGGGTGAGCATTTGAAAGTCTACAAAATCACTACACGTTCATATTAAGGCTAACAGAATCATATTTAAGGGCAAAGGGCTTGATGAATAATTCCGTTGGAGGCCCGCTTTTTTTCAAAAATCAAACCAGAGCTCATTTTGGAAGAAAGAAAATGGGTTTTCCTTTTAACTTTGTTCATCAAAACACAGCTGTACACAATATATTAAATAACATTATAAGTCCAGTCAGGCTGCCTGGTGATAAATCGTTCACGGAATGAAAGAAGCATGAAATTTGGCAGGTTGCGAGAACATCCCATATGAAGTATTTTAAGCTATAGGGCCATGGCAGATTTGACCTCTGACCAAATTACGGCCATTTTCCAAAATGGCCGACAAAAAATATATGATCATCAATATCTCATCATCAAAAACTTATCAAGTGTTTTAATATAATTAATCAATGACCTATGACCTCTATGGCAGCCATCTTTCAATATGGCGGCCACAATATGGCGGATGAAAGTATATGAGTTAATAGCTCTTTGCCTGGTTGATATAGAATCGTGATCTTAGTATCTCAAAATACATGTGTAAGCCAAAGTGTAACAACTACTATCAAAGATATATATGTGAGTAAGGTGCCCATTAGAGCAATTATTGGTACTTAACCAGATTCAGGTTCCGATATTATGACAAGGTCAATGCAAACTGTTTTTAGGCCAACCACCAAAATCTTGTAGAAGTGGATTATAGGTAGAACTTGTGATCAGCTAATTGTTGGTGCATTGAGTTTGAGTTAGAAAATAAAAAGGAATAACATTTGCTTATCTATATTTTATACCTATGCATTATGAAATCTTACAATCAATATGCATCACTGTAAATATATACCAATATAATGAGTATATGTATATCCCAGGGATATATTTCAAAATTAACGGCTCACTTTGTAAAGCAACAGACCATCATCTATGTACAAAATAATTATTTACAAAAAGTACATCATAATAGATACCATTGTCATACATCTTGTTTGTCATGGTGCAGTATTGAGCAAATAACATTTCATTCACGGTGACATATGCTGCGACACAGACAGAGAGCAGTGTGCATGGCAGTGTAGCCTTTACACATTTTACACTTGGCACTACAGCCTTCTTACACCCACACCTTAATAGCTGGCGACAGGCATGTGAAGCCTCAGGCAGCTCAGTCCATTTCACTTTCCAACCTCCATTGTCTGTTTGCAACCATCCCCATTCAGCAGGAGATGGTGAGTTGGGTTCATGAACAAACATGATGGCCTCCAGACATGACCTGCCTGGTATGCAGCTCTTTTTTGTATGCTCGTTTAGTGCAGCTTTAGCTGGTGGAAGCCCGTCCATTGGTCTTCCTTTCTGTGCAAATAGCTGCTTTCTGGCATCATTCACATCTTTCTTCACTGCTTGTGCGATCATACAGGAAAATCACACATCGCTCCAGAACAAGTTAGGTGGTATCCAATGGCTGTGCAGAGTACATCACGGTGGTGCGTGGGGATCACCTGAAACGGGGGTGACTAGATTTTCTATTTGCCTGGGAAAGCTCAAAAACGTGAAGAGTTCTGCCGTGTTGCCATCATTCCTCAAAAAGGTGGTATCTTGCCAGTTCTTAGAGTGTATCACCTGAAACGAAGGCCCCACCCGCCTACGCCGTGTTGGCATCATTTTTTTTACCTCTTGTACTATGTGTGTATTCTTTCAGACTGCCATCTACATATTCATCCCACACCACATCTACTCTCTGCACGCGTTGTAGCTGTGTAGTGATATATGGTAGGAATATCTGGGAGGCATATTCTGAAAAGGTACGCACAGTGCCAGGCTTCAGTATATTCACTAATGCGTTTCTCCATCCAGGATGACAACATTCCCAGCATGGGGTGTTATCATGTAGTGATTCATTTGTCCGGGATTCCTCAGTCGGGGTGGGAACCAATTCCTCTAGGCAGCTTACTATGTCAGACTTGGTTCCTAACCTCAGCTTGTCCATATGAGAAAGTGATAGAGGGCATGCCTGTTTCTCATGGGCAAAATACTCATCAAGGTTGCCATCACATGTTTGGCAGGATATGTACAAATTGGAGAAGAGCGAACAGTCACTCTTCACAGACAATAGCAGTTGCTTTTCTCTTGACTGTTCGCTTACTAGTGGACGACTGAAGAGGTAATTTGTTTTAATTGAATCATTATCATGTTTTTTCACATGTCACCAGACGTTCTTTAACAAATGCATCATACTTCTCTTGTCATTTTTTCTCCAGTGTGTGCATTGTGCTGTGCACTGCTGGAACAGAGAGCTCCCTTGTGTCCAAGACGAGCAAATCACCACTCTCTTCAGTGAATGGGTTTCCCATCTCTTCAATTACACTACTGATCGCATTAACTTGGTTGAAAAATGTTTTCTGTGTACTTCCTGTTAGTTCATGATGACGACGATCTGACTCTAATTCATCCTTTTCTATTTGTATTGTTGTTTGAAACTCCTCAATTAGACGAGCCATCTCTGGACCTGACACCATCCATCTTTGTAAGGCTGTGGGGTTCTGCGTTAAGCCTACAGCACCTTCATCTCCCTTCACACAGGCATTATTTTGTTCATGGGCTTGGTCTGTAGCTATATAAGAAAATGCTCGCTTGGTTTTCTTCACATTGAAGTTAGCATCCAGGAACTCCTTGTATATAGCAGGATGTTTACTTCCAAGAGTTGTCATGTAACGTAAATGCACTGAAATCCACCAAGCATAGTTGGTGTGGTCAAGAGAAAAAAACAAGGCACAATCTTTGATAGTGAATCTACATAAACTTTGAAATCAGCCTGTCTCAGCAATCTGACAAACAGCAATACATTGAGTTCCGATTGCAAAATGGTGAACCAAAACTGAAACTGTGGACTGATTGCGGGACTTCTCATCACCCAGACTTCTATTGTCTTCACGTTTTCTTTCACTATCTTGATTGCTGACATAATCAGTGTAGGCTTTGTGCAGGAAAATGTGCAGGCTCGACGCTGTAACCTGATGAGCATGTTGCGTGCATGTGCTACACCTTTAGGTAGGAGTCAGCTGTGCCTGAGGAGGAAATGTTAACCTTGAGTGAGTGCACCAGTCCAACCGCTGCTATCAAGCAAGTTTCCTAATATCTTAAAAGCATTCATCTCTATGTGCAAAGTTACACTTTGGCTTACAAATGTATTCTTAGATACCAAGATCACGATTCTATATCAACTAGAAAAGAGCTATTAACTCATATACTTCTCATCCACCATATTGTGGCCGCCATATTGAAAGATGGCTGCCATAGAGGTCAGAGGTCATTGATTTAGTTATATTAGAACACTTAAACTTAAACCTGCAGGTTTGACCACTAAAGTCACACTTAAGAGTTGACTAGATGATGAGATATGGATATTCATATATTTTTTGTCGGCCATTTTGGAAAATGGCCGTAATTGGGGTCAGAGGTCAAATAAAGGATATATGTTTGAAAGTAGACATTGTCTACTATTGAAAATATATGTTTTAACACCAATATGATAAGTTTGAGTTGACTAGATGATGAGATATTGATGATCATATTTTTTGTCGGCCATTTTGGAAAATGGCCGTAATTCGGGTCAGGGGTCAAATCTGCGATGGCCCTATAGCTTAAAATATTTCATATGGGATGTTCTTGCAACCTGCCAAATTTCATGCTTCTTTCATTCCGTGAACGATTTCGCGAAATATTGCGCGAGGCAGCCTGACTATAAGTGCATAAATTAGGTCTATGCGGTATATATATGAACTACACTATACAGCTTCAACACAAACTTTTCTCTACTGTATCACGTGATTCAGTGGGATCGGCGGGGCTACTCCTCCAGCAATACACCTTGATGTCATGTCTGCATCAAGTGGGCAAATATTACTGTACAAATATCTTAAAACCGCAACCAACAATTCCAAAACTACCGCACTCTTGTTTCCAGAACAATCTGAATGAACCCGTCGCATGTCACATACAGGCCGGGTTTTGTAAGGAAGTGGGATATCGAAAAAAGGTCAAAAAGGGGGGCATGGGGATGTGGGAAACAAGGCCAAAAAGAGAGATACCATGATTTTCTGATCCCCCATACTCTCCAGGAAACATCAGCCTGTGACCACGTGATCACTCATGTGACCTTGTCCTTGTTCCAGAGCTGGACAGACGAGTTCCTCAAGTGGGATCCGTCAGAGTATGGCGGCGTCACGAGACTCATACTTCCGGTCAGCGAGATCTGGTCACCGGACATCGTCCTGCTCAACAAGTGAGTGCAGCGCAACCTCCTAGTACAGTACACCCTCCTAGTAAAGCACAACCTTTAGATTAGATTAGATATATTCAGGATCTGTTAAAATGTACAGTGGAACCTCTCTATTAGGACCACCTATGGAACCAGTGACAGGTGGTCTCAATAGAGAGGTGGTCTCTATACAGAGGTTTAATTTGGTAGCTTTGTGAAAGTTTGGAACCCTTCTAAGTGGTCTTATTATAGAGGTGGTCTGTATAGAGAGGTGGTCTTAATTGGAGGTTCTACTTTACAGTCAAAATATAGATAGAATATAATATTACATATAATCACAGATCATAATTATCTCATGATGCTCATTGGATAATAAAGTATCACATATTTACATTGTGGTCCTTGAAAACATCACGTGACTGCTGGCACATGTCTCATACAGACAATAATGTACCCAATGGTATGTATGTTCCGCATGGAATCAATTCATTTTGAAAGATTGAGACCTAGAAAAGTGGTCTTATTAAATAGGCTGTCTCTTTATACAGGAGGTCTCAGGAGGTCTCTATGTAGAGACCACTTTGGTAACGAGATCGCTTTTCACAGTTCCCAGCCTTCATAAAAAAGACTTCCGTTGAACTCCTTAAAGAGAACACCTGTCTATGGAGACCACTTGAGACCACTTAGCTGTGGTCTTAATAGAAAGGTTCCACCGTACAGCGGTGCTAAAAGGTTATCACCCTCATGGGCTTGTGACTATAAAGCACATTAGCGGTTACATACTTTTGTCCAGTGGTGTATAAATCTTGCGAGAGGCGATAAATCATGGGACTTCTTTGTTTGGCGGACAGATTGTTCTGGCGTGAGATGAATCGTTTTCGCCACCCGCGGAATAATATATCTTAATTACATCTGTCAAGCCTCAGATTCATCTCCTTTCGTCTTCCTCGTCTTGCATTAAATCAGCAGAAACTCCGGCAATCTTTAGAGATGCCATTTTCATTGAATATTTACGCAACAATCTGTACTTAAAGTTTAACGTTATACAAATAAGACGATATTTCGTTTCTAACATTCTATTGAATATCACCTTATAATATTTGCCACTTGTCTAAGTGCCATTTGTATCCATGTGTTTTCCGATGCCTTGCTTGTATATTTTGGTCTGAATGCCAGTTTGTTTGTCCATTTGACTGGCTGTTTGCCTGCCTGACTCACAATATCTTTGACTGTCCGTCGTCTGCCCAACTGTCTGCGATGTCTAACTGTCCATCTCTGCTCGCTGCAGCATGGACGAGCACCGGCGGGAGCGGGACAAGCACATGGACAACGTGGTGGTGACGTCATCCGGGCAGGCCGAGTGGCTCACCAGCGCCATCTACCACTCCCAGGTCAGAGGTCATGCAGCTAATGCCAGAGTCAGGGAATCCCACTTTCTGTTAATGACTGGGTCGGGGAATCCCACATTCTGCTAATGTCATGGTCAGAGAATCCAGCATTTTGTCAATGTTAGGGCCGGGGAATCCCACATTCTGCTAATGTCATGTCAGAGAATCTGACACTCAGCTAATGTCATGGTCAGAGAAGATCCAACATTCTGTTAATGTCAGGGTCAGGGAAATCTCACATTCTGCTAGTGTCATGGTCAGGTAATCCCACAACCTACTAATGTCATGGTTAGAGAATCCCACAACCCACTAATGTTTTGGGTAATTTCCTGTCTATGTTTCAGTGCCCCCATAATAATGTTATCAGGTATAGTTGTGGCTAGGGCCAATGTGCTATTAACGTGCAAAAGTCCAAGGAGAAAACCAATTACAATATATAAACGTCATCAATATATAGGTCATCAATATTTAGGTCATCAAGTATTTACGACGACCTTGGTGTAACTGAGCGACCAGAGATTAGCATGCAGTCTGCGATATAATCAATGGCGGTCCGTCGAGCGCAGACACGAAACCCATGTTTTGTGGTAACCATATATATTTTTCAATAGTTTACAAATTAAACAATGAGCCAAAATGTACCCAGTTGTGAACTGGTTGCAGTGTCCGGTGGCAATGGACAACTTCCCATTCGACTCGCAGAGGTGTCAGCTCGTGTTCGACGCCGGCAGTTTCATCAGCAGCGAGGTGCACCTGGTGAGTAGGTCAAAGGTCAACCTGGTGAGTTGATCAAACGTCAACCTGTAGAGTAGGTCAAGTTCAAGCTGGTGAGTAGGTCAAAGGTCAACCTGATGAATAAGTCAAAGGTCAACCTGGTGAGGACAGGTGATAGGTCAACCTGGCGAGTAAGTCAAATGTCATTCCGGTAAGTAGGTCAGCCTGAAAAGTACAGGTCAAAGGTAAATTTGGTGAATATAATAAGAGTACTGTTTTATATCTGTCTCAGACGCTCGCAATACGACAACCTCTGCTAAGGCTCCTTGAGGACAGAACCGTGGCCATAATAGACACAATGCACATTGTTATAGCGCTCACAATGACCATAGTTGGGCCATTTCGGGCACTTTCGTGACCGCGGAGTGACAGAAAAGGTTTTATGAATGATTTCAGCTCTCAAACATATTTTAAGAGAATTGAGCTGGGATACCCCTCGCAAAAATCCGGGCAGAATGCGTGAGAGGCCAAAATCGAAAATGGCTGCCGTCGTAATAGCGAAAATGCAACTTTTTTAATATTTGACCTACAATCATGTATAATACATCATGTTTAAGGTTTTGGGGGATAATTAAGTCATTTATGGTACTTTAAAAAAGATTTGACCTCATCGTGACCTTCAAATCCAAGATGGCCGCTGTGAGTTTTAAATAATCATAAGAATCTAAGTTTTGGACTTATAGATGGGTATAGTATATCAATTTTATGGTTTTAGGGGAAAAGAAAGTCATTTGCTGTGTTGTTCTAATGATTTGACCTTAATTTGACCTTCTAATAATAAGATGGCGATTTCTATGAAACAGTAAATTTTACGTAATAAAACAATAACTATAGAAAACTTCATTATAAACCTCATCACTGTTAGTTTCTCTTTCACCGTCAATGCTGTCATTTTCAAAATCATTATCATCAAAGTTATCTTCACCATCACAATCAACATTCACAACATATCGACTGAAATTGTCAGGCATAACTATAGAAGTCTTTTTAAAAAACCTCATCAATGTCAGTTTCATTTTCACCATCAGTGCTATCATTTTCAAAATCAATTTTATAAAAGTTAACTTCACCACGTGCTGGTCCGGCATCATCTATCATCAATGTCTGACATCAAACATTTTGCCAAAAGTATGCAACCAGTTTTAGTCTAAAAATTACCATATTTCATCTATTCATTTATTATTCATTTGTTTTGTTAGGTTGTTTAGCTGCTTAAAAGCACTTCATTCATTCATCTACAGTAAAAAAAAACATTTTACAGGGGGTGGGTTAAAGGTTCTTCCTTTACAATCATCCAAACTGTACAAGAGAGTAACCAGGTCCCTCCCCCGGCAGGTATTCATGGAGCGGTGCTTCCTGTCGGGCTTCGCCACCCAGAACATGGTACAGACGATAGAATGGCAGGTGACCAACGCCAGCCACAAGCGCACGGCGTACGACCTCCGCAACGCTAGGTGAGAAGGGTACATTGTGACCTTATCTTATTACCAATGAGAGAACTATCATCTTTAATTCGCTCTAATTCTCATTTTGATTATTAGATATTTTAAATCCTCAGTTAATTATGCAAAGTAGATTAAGTAAAATTACAAAACAGTATTGTTTTCAATATATCACCTTCCCGACGAAAGGTAAAGAGACAACTGGGGTTTCAACCACGCCCCCTGTTTTTTTATTTTGATTGAAGATACATGAATGAACCTTACAACATTACAATACACTACATTATCTACATCATTAAGTTTATAGCTTTAGTATTTTCTAATTATATGATGATACATGAATCATGAACTATTCCAATGTATCTGTATGTGCTGATAGAAGTCCTTCATAGCCAAAAGCTCACCAGGGTAAAGACGTTTGGGAGTAACGGCAACAAGATGGAGGCATAGTCCGTCGATTGAAATGTTTTTCTGATGTTTACTTGAATTTGTGGAACTAAGATCATGGTTTAATAGCTATGTATCAGCACTATGTATTTATGATTAGATTGCACATATTGCACATCTGTCAAAGTCTTCAATTAGTTCATAACGCAGGTTTTAATGTTTTCATCAGGTTGTGGGTAACTCCCGACCTCTGTTTTTGTTTTGCATAACAGCAATAAGTCACGAGTTATCTACATCATGATAAATGATAAGATAAAATGATAAAATAAATGATAAAATTGAAACTTGCTTTATGAACTATGAAGAGTTTGACCTGTGTTCAAAATGTGCCACTCTGAGTATCAGATGTCAAATTGACATCTGAAATGTTTCACCAGAGATTGGATTATCATAATTTATTAATTTATGCGACCTAATTCTTGATTTAACCTTTATATCGTGATTTGTTATACGTAGACTATTCAAACCAGCACGATACATACGTTTATTTGTGTTTTATAAGCAGAGAAAGATGCAAACAGACAGTCTGCAAATCTTTAGCAATGCTTGGATTGATCACTTGACCCCATTCACATCCCGAGATTAACAGCCTATGATTGGCCAGAATTTCTAAGGAGAATCGTTATGTGCCAGAGGTCTCTTCGGGACATCTGATACTCAGAGTGCATGTGCAACATAATTATACACTCCTATTATTGACACATACACATATAAATGATGATTTCTAATGGCAGAAGTTTAGATAATCAAAAAAAAAAACATTTGAATCGATAGATTAGGTCGCCCATTTGTTGGGGTATCTCCTGGAGTTACCCCAATCTGGTAGTTACCCCAACGGCTTTACCACGGTGAAAGGTTCAATGTTTAAGACTAGAGGCCACACGCAGATCTTGGCATTAGGCAGTAAAGTGCAGCAAGAAAACGTCTTATTGGTTTATGCAATGAATATAGTATTAACTGCGAGAAAATGGGATTACATATACCATGTATTCAATTCAGCAATAACATTAAAAAAGAAAACATTGAACTCTCCTGGAGACTGTAGTAATGCACACTCCCTCCTCCATGCAGCTGCCGTATGCAGGACGGCGACGAGTACGTGTACCTGGAGTTCAACATCCACATGGCGCGCAACCCCAGCTACTTCGCCAAGTTTACGCTGCTGCCGATTCTGCTGCTCACCGTGCTTGTGCTCGTCATCTTCTGCATCCCGCCCACGCGGCCCGACCGCACCAGTCTAGGTAGGTCCCATAGACCAGTCTAGGTAGGTCCCACAGACCGCACCAGCCTAAGTAGGTCCCGCAGACCAGCCTGGGTAGGTCCCACAGACCAGCCTGGGTAGGTCCCACAGACCAGCTTGGGTAGGTCCCACAGACCAGCCTTGAGCCTAGATAAGTGCTTCAAATTAGCTGTATTAGTATAGAAAATCTTTGATACACGTTTCCTTAAATTTTTGATGACAGGACAATGTAAGAGTCTATGTCGACAGCGCAGTGATGGGCTCTATACCCGGGCTCTATACCATGCAAAGTCGTATGTGTTGCGTGCCACTAGATTATATACATTTTGATCCCACTATTTATATCACGTTTGCTTGAAATACCAATGGAAGTAAAGTATGAAGAATCGTATCAACTGCATGGTGAGACGTTCCTTGCCATGTATATTGCCGCTGCAAAGTGTGGCTGCGTATAGCTAGTCGGTTATGCGTGTACTAGTAACATTTCACTCACTGCTATGATTCTCATACATGTATGTTCTACGTATGTGTTTATGTATGGACTATTTGCAGTGCTTGAGTTGTTCACCACACAGCAGGGGACCGTTAAATGCGGTATATGGGCAGTCACTGCTGTCATAATCTACATAGTTAATGGTCGACGTGTTAAACAGTTATTGTGACCAAGTACCCCAGCTACTGAGTGACCTAGTCCCCACAGTCACTTGAATTTTTTTTCAAAGGTCATTACAATCGAGAAGTTGGGAAACCGCCAGGTTTGTTGACATGGGCGATAATACAAGTATTTACCGTCTCAGACCGTTATTTAATAATCACACCTAATGAATCTTGCTAAAAATATGTTTGATGCAGCTACGAACATTTGTGGTGGAAATGAAATGCAATTTATCCATTTGCGCAACAGATAAATCAGAAAACTAGACTCATTTTTTAAAAAGTTGCGTGAAATGCAAATTTGTAATGTTTGGCCACTTTCGATCGTTTATTGATGCTTCATAAATACTATAAGTATGTATTTGTTCATTTATTCAATAAACTTATTATCACATCAAAATTTGTCGTCTACTGCATGCATCTCCCTGGTAAATTATGGTAAAACAACTGCACCCCCATTATCGCCCATGTCAACAGACCTGGATTTTTTTCCAACTTCTCTTTACTTACGTAACTCGTAGTAATGACCTTTAAAAAAATCGAGTGACCGACTTGTGCCCAGCCAATCTGTGTGTATTTCTTGCCTTGCAGGGAGCAGTATTTTTGTAACCAATCTGCTAATGCTCATTCTGGTGGTGGAGATCTCGCCGCCGTCCACGGGAGAACTAAAACTGGGTAACACAGCAGCAGCCACCGCGCCGTGTCGTTAGGGTGTCGTGTCTGTCTCACCCTTTCCACGACGGGCGTGGAGGGAGCGTGGTGTAACAGTGCTGGTGGTCCCGTGGAGGAGGGGGGGCATTTGGTGTAACAGTTCTGGCGGTCCCGTTGGGGAGGGGGCCACGTGGTGTAATAGCGCTGGGTATCGTGGGGGGGTGGGGGTAGGGGGGGACTCGTGGTTTAACAGGGGTGACTTGTAACAGTGCTAGTGATCCCAAGAGGCGGGGGGTATGGGGGGTGGGGGTGGAGTTGAGGTTTCCTGCCTTTTCATTGGTAACCAAACCAACGGTCCTAACCCACCAACGTGCTACTTTTTCAATTATGGCCAAAAAGAGGGGATTATTAGAGGGAGGCATCGCTTTACTACAGAGACTATGAGTTACTGTAGAGAGGTTTTTTTGGAGGGGGGAATTTTACACCGGGGGAGGCATTAAGGGGCATGAGGGGTATTCAGCACAGGGGGTGGGGGCATTAAGCACGGTTACTGCAGTCACCCTGCGCCCGTCGCCGGTAGTGTTTTCCATGTGTAGTGTTTGTGGTCAGTGGCCGAGCATGCTGCATTCACTGTTATTGTTCTGTACACTCAGAGTAACTTACACGGCCCTCAAAATTCATATAAAGATGTTATGTCAACATGTGTGTTATTGTTACATCAGTATTGTGTTGCACTATATATGTACTATATTTAAGTACTATAATATAGTACCAAAGTGGCACTGTATGCGTGAGTAGGCTGTGTGTACTGTGTTAGTACTATTTAGGTACTACATTAGTACTTAACTAGTATTGTGTTTATGGTTATGTGTTCTATATTGTCACTATTTGGGTACTATATTAATGCTTATTCAGTACATGTAGCGTATGCGTGTGGCGGCTATTGTAAGATACTCTAGTTTGTGTTGCTTGGTGGATTGGCTGGGGCACTCCCCGCCCTACCCGTACCATAGGGAGCAGCACAAAAACACTATCTGCTACATCATGACTAATAGGTTTCACACTAATATATTGTATTGAACAAGTGCCCCAGCACCTTTTCAATTACCTGCAGTATTTCCAGGCGGTGCGCATATTCAAGAAAATACGGTAAATTTTGAGGCTACCTGTCTGTTCGTGTGGTAGTACACGTGAACGCCCCCACTTGTCTACACGCACGCCGTGTCCATGTGATTTCCCTATGGTATGGCAGACTTCCTTCTCCTTTGGCGTATGTTGTTGTTTTTCTCTTTTCTCTATCTTATTACAGTTGGTTGTTGACATTTGCAGGTACCAGCCTGTTTGGCAGTTTCATGCTTTTACTGTTGTTGGTGGTGGAGTTGTCTCCGCCCTCGGCCGGCAGCCTCAAGCTAGGTAAGACCCAGCGCACCTGCCGCTGTCAGGATGGAACAAACACGAGACCACCAGGGAGGCAGCTGCCTCCTATGGTTTCTTTCGGTTAAATAGCCTCAGAAGGTGTGAAAATAGGTCTAGACTTGAAAAAAAATTTCTTGAGGGATCAAGCCCCCTCACCTCCGTTATAGAAAAGTTGTGCGCCTATGAGTTTGACATGGCGCACACTGGCCATTTACAACAGAGCCCAGTGCGCTAACTGCAGTACACAAACAGATTGTGCATAGTTGAATCATGGATGCATTGTCCATTTTCTAAAACTAAACCTGACATATTTCAATTTAAATTTAATAGGCAATTTTAAATCAATTTTAAGTAAAATAACCACGTGACCTTGTGTATTTACCAACAAAGGCACTTGTTTTAGGGATGTTTATGTCCACTGCAACATAAACCCTTGTTCCCTATTGGAGGCCCGGGTGTACGCCCATTCAATATATCACAGTCCCTACCATTACTAAGGGGGGGGTAGCGAAGCGCATCTTTGAAGCGCATTGTATCAACTGCGAATTAACTAGTAGAAACGAATGTGAGTTCAAAAGAGAAACAGATGGGTCGTTGGCATGTAACATTACAGCCCATAGTTTTTTGTTCAAGGCACCACCCGAAACCTAGTTAACTGGCATGACACCGCAGTCCCCTGCCAGCCTGTTCTGGGGCCTGATTTCCACACAACTAAGCACACTGAGAGCCTTTCATCAGCGAGTGCTTGAAAAACACCCCATGCCCCATACACCTATCTAATCGTCGGTTTCACAGGTTTATTATTCGCTCTAACTTAACAGTGTACATGCACATGTCCATGTTCATAATATCAACCCGTGGGTTAGACCTACGCAATCGTGCGGAACTTAGCAGCTGTGCCAAGAAATCAAAATCTGGTCGTTGGTGTTGTTATTGATCTCAATGCTACTGAACATTTCGGCAGTGAGGCTTCTGTCTGATTGTTTAGGCTTCGTGACCAACTTCCGCGACTATTAAGGGGTTTTAAAGTCTAAAACACGTAGCAATCTGGTGGTTTCGTCTGTTTTCCCTCTTTCAATTATTAACCCCTGCGGCTGCGTGGATAGAAAGTTGTCTAATAACCAGAAGGTTGTGGGTTCGATTCCCGGTCGGGTCCGATGGTGGGTGTCCAGCAAACCCATCCCTAACTGGTTGGACACTTCCCCATGGCGTCTACACGCTAAATAGGTTCAAGTCAGACGAGTGGACGATAATGTGGATGATAAGCACAGTCGCATATGTGCAGTTTCTTCCCCAGGGAGTTTAGGAAGGTAATACAGTGAAACCTACCATTAAGACCACCTCTACCATAAGACCACCTTTTGTGGTCCCAAGACTTCATAAAGAAACCAACGAGAGGTAGAGGTATACAGAGACCACATTTCAATTGAGACTACTATAGGCCAGTCCCATTGGTGGTCTTAATAGAGAGGTTCTACTGTAATAAATAGTGTGCCAAGGATTTCATGATCGGGTGTAGATAGAAGACATTAAAATTCATGAAGCTGCACAGAGAAATCGCCACGGGATCCCGACATTGGCTGGCATAGGGCAGTGTGCACAGAGTGAGATTTCCATCGAGCGGGCCGGTGTAATAAAAACACAGATTTATTAGTCTAGCTGGTGACAAGGTTACGAGGCTTTGCCATTTCAGGATTAGGACTATGATTCTCGATAGACTGAGCACACGCTGATGGATGTTGAGCGAACTGAACTAGAACTTCTGGCTCTCACATCATTACTGGTTGTTATGGTAATAAGGGCATGATCTTGTCAATGGAAGTAAAAATGTTGGAGTAATTGTAAACGCCTGGTTTGTGGTTTTCGTCCCTGGTATGCAGGATCAGACGACGCTACATTCACACCAGGTCATTGGAATCCTTGTAAT
Source organism: Streblospio benedicti (assembly GCA_019095985.1). NCBI lineage: Eukaryota > Metazoa > Annelida > Polychaeta > Spionida > Spionidae > Streblospio > Streblospio benedicti. The sequence continues at coordinate 20,658,162 of CM032665.1, forward strand.
ACTGCATCACTCTCAACTCTCCCGGGAGCATACACCATCGCCTGACCTGTACCTATTTAGCGTGCAACTGATTAGGGATGAGTTTGCTCAACACTCACCACCAGACCTGACTGGAATGTGAACCCACAACCTTCTGATCACGAGTCCAGCTCCCAATCCACTCGGCCTCAGAAGCACACAAAAGGCTTACAAATCCGCTCTTACACGCCCTGCTGCCTACACGTGCTGGGACAGACTACAGTAGAACCGCCATTTACCCCCATATTTACAAAGAGACCACGTATATAATCAAACCGCTTTGCCTTCCCGAACCTTCACAAACAGAACATTGCGCACATTGAATTTTGCACTCCATAAAGGGACGCTTTCTTCATTGAGACCACTTGTGATCGCGGCTGGAGTTTCTTACTAGAGAGTCTCTTCTGTACTTACCCGTTCGTTAGTCAATCCCTTTATGGCCATATAATGGAAGCAGTGAATGCACACAGGTACACACACCACTCTTTTTGCCATTTGACCTTTCATATACATTTATTCTTTTCTCTCCCTTTTATCTTATGTAGTAGTGAATGGTAGTCTACACTTACACTTAAACTACTTCTCTTTCACTCTCTACTGTCTCTCTTATTTCAAAGGCCTTTGTTTGCATGATTTTAGACAATAAAAAGAACACATCCATTAGGTTCTTTCATGATGCGTGTACATGCTGATTAGGGTGCATGCCATGATAAGTTACAGATGCTCTTGCATTACGTTATTTCAGCAATTGTTAGATCTCTGCATCTTTAATAGTTGAATTCGATGAATGCAGACTAACTTGACCTAAACCAGGTAACAGATACCTAATTGATATACATTTCACCTTGATATTTCATTTAAATGTCCACTCTTAAAAAAAAGAAATATCACATCAAAATGTCATTGTTGATTGACAAACTCCTCTCATTTTAACAATGTACTAGTTTTAGTATATTAATTAGGCATGATAAACATGAAATAACATGAAAGACACCATACGATAGAGTATTACATACATCTGTACAATCCATAAATAGTAAATACATATTAAGCTAATTGAGCTAAGCAACCTGCATTCTTTTATAGACCTAGTGATCCAAAGAAAATGTGTGGTGGATTTCTCATGGGATTACTCTTATCTGATAACATAATTATTAAATGCACTTTGAAGTCCTTGTATTTATATTAAAGTAATATTTTTAAATCATGGCAGAGAGTTCTGTTTTAAAATAAGAGTGGTATAATTGAAATAAGAAATTAGGTATAGATATTTTTCTTTTTATTCTGATATATGTGTATTGTGTGAGTTTAACCACAATAAATTATTATTTCTAAAAACATGATAAACATGAAATAACATGAAGGAAACCAAAATAACTCAAAGCGATATCGTCTTGTTGTATATGTACATTATATGAGTTAAACAGAAATAAAGTACTATTATCAAAGCTTGCCCGTGGTGACTTTGTAGGCACCTACTGCTGCCTGAACATGATCATGATCGTGGTGGCCACCATCCTGTCCGTCATGGTGGTCAACATCGCCAAACGCTCGCGCCCCATGTCGCTCAGACTCAAGGTAAGAATTGCAGTCTCCCACACTAGTTCAAGGTAATAACTCTCTTCTTGTCAGCACCCGCAGTCAAGGTAATAACTAGGCCTATCTTATCGTTATCACCCAGCCTTAAGGTAATAACTCTCGTTTTGTAGTTGCCCCCTCTCAGGGTACTAACTCTTCTTATCGTCGCCCGACTCAAGGTAACAATTGTAGTCACCCGCACATTAAAGGTAATAACTCACACACGAAGCTCCTCAATGGTACATTAAATGTGTTTTGTTTTGAATTTTTGCGCCTTAAATCCTTCATTGGATGTTAAAACAGGAGACATAAAAAGTCTTGCTATAGTCCGTCAGCCAAAGGGCCAAAATTCAAATTTCTGTCTCACCTGGAGGGACAAAGACGTATCTGTTCTTATGAAAGCCAAATTGGAATAGGTCTTAGAAATACCAGGTGGACTTGTGTCATCCACAGCTAAAGTTGCTATATTACACTGTGGTGCGCATTAGATAAGCACTAGTAGAATTTTCATTACAGCAGCCATTTTGTTATTCATGGCTCTGTTCCAGTTAACACCTGTTTATTGCCTGGACAAATTGTGTCTTGTCGCCGCCTCTCGTAATGTAGCAGCACTTGGCGCGGGGGCGGTATATAGACGCCCTCACCCTGCCTTTATGGAGGCTCACATTAGACAAATGTCTTCAAAATTACTCTCTTGGTGTTTAGCTTTTTGTCAACAGCTCTTAGTGTCCAGTAAATTTAAACATGTAAGCATTTGCTTAAGAGCTAAACCGGCAATATAGCGTCTGGTCATGGTGTTTTAGATGTGAACAAGCAAATTAAGCATTACTGAGTTAAACTCTGTGCATGTGGTGCTGTGTTATTGTGAGGACTAGATTGAAATAGTGTGTTCCTATGCATATTAATACTAGTATTTTAATTTTATCCCTTACTTGAGAATTTAACATTTTCTTTCCCTGAATTTATCACAACTTCCGCTTACCTCTCATAACAATTTCTGAACAGGTGATTGCTCTTTATTCATACCAAGTCGGGCTCATGTTTTGCTCGTTTCACCCTCTAATGTCATGCAGATAATGCCGGGGAACATGATAATTACAACAATTTTCATCACATCTAGATTATGGGTTTTGTTTACAAATTCATTTATTCTTGACTTACCACTTTTAATTTACAAATGAGACACATAAGTCCATGATGATGTCCGGTACGTTTTAAAAGGCCATTCACAGTCACATTTAATGCTACTCAATGCAAAATGTCTAGTACATGTAACATTGGTGGACGTCACAGTGATGAACGTTTGATCTGCTCCATTCACTCGTCTGCCATTTTGATTAAGGTAGACATTTACCATAACTACCTCAATTGTCATGCTGATTAAAATCCGATTACGGGTAAATAATTCATAATGTCGATGACGAAGTCCATAAGCCCCATAATCCCTGTCTGGCTATTCCTCCAACTTTACTCTGGAGCGTGTCACTGGGGACAAGGTATCTGCACCCCGCCGACAATTCACAGACTCACAGTAAGTCCTCTCCTAGGGGGCGGCTTAAGTCCCTGTTCCCAGGGGGGTGCAGTGAATAGTGACGTCCATTATGCACATGGAGATAAGGCCTTATTAGGGGACTCTCTCATTAGCTATGACGTCCTGGGCGGGAGTGGGGAGTAAGGGTGGGGAAATGTCTCATTCGTACTAATAATTCTTACCAGACGGGCAGTTATCCCACTCTTGGAATGAATGCTATTAGTATACTTTTGAGATTTTTTTGCATCAGAGAACTTAATCAGAAATGGTCAAACAATGTGAAATTATGAGAAACATCAGCTGTGAATTGTGAAGTATGATCTGTGCAGGGTGAATTATGAACTGTGAAGTATGATCTGTGCAGTGTGAAGTGTGAAGTATGATCTGTACAGAGTGAAATCTGTTGTAGGCAATATGAACTGTGAAGTGTCCCCCTGGGCTGTTGTTCACAGATAAATCATTGGAGAAAAAGTAAGTGTGAAGTGTGAAGTGGTAATTTACAGTCTGCTAGAACCTGTTGATGTGCTGCTTTCAGACGTTCGTGTACCGCATGGCGCACATGTTCTGCATCCGCCACAAGGTGCCGCCGCCGTCACTGTCGGGCCGAGACGCGGGTGCGGACCGGGACTCCGCCGCGGCCAAGTGCATGCTGGAGAGCCAGCTGCTGCCACCTGGCGGCGCCCCCAACGGCCGCGACCCCGGCGCCCCACCCACCCCGGGGGGCCAGCACAACCACAACAAGGACTGGCAGACGCTGGCGCTCATCCTCGACCGCGTCTTCTTCACCGTGTACTCCGTGCTCATCGGCGTGGCCATCTACCTCTACTTCCCCTTCCCGCACTAACCACATCATCATCATCTCTCTTGTAGACTTGTTCTGAGAAGCATATTGCTGACTTCTGCTGCATATGGCCTTTGTATGATGCTACCTTCAGCTATTTAGACATCTAGAAAGCATAAGTCAGTGAAATAGCAGCATTATCAAGAGCATGATGAGTAACAGTCAGCAGCATGCTACAACAAGCAGAAAGTAGCAAATATGGCTGGAACATAAAAGCGTAGATAAGGACATACCCCGAACGGCTAAAGAGCAAGCTACATCCAATCTCATAAAAAAATCTATGTAAAATGTCGGCCATACTGAATTATTGCGGCCAACTTGAAATTTCACAAGCACACTTGGGAGAAATATATATGCTATTGAAATTTTTAGAGTGATATCTACTACACATGTGCAAAGTTACATAATTCTAAGTGCTTCAGATTCCGAGTTATTATTTGAAATGTGTATCCGTGGTAATGGACGATTTGAGGCGTGGTCTCACCCGTTATTTTGGGTACATCCACATTTTCCAAAGGCCTGAGCATTTACAGAACAAAATGAGATAGGATGTAGCCTGCTCTAACACCGGTTGGGGTCCACCTTCAAAATGGGAAGTGGCTGCTAGCCTATATAGTGATCACGTCCCCACCACTAGATTGACATACCTGCCGAGGGTGTAGTGGTGGAATGCACAAGGCAGCTTGGGAAACACACAATTGCTTGGAGCTACGATTACACACCGGCGGCAGGAGATACATACTCCTCACTCCTGCTTTACAGAGGTCTTATTAAAGCTGACGTGAGCTATGTATGGTATTCTGGAAAGTGATAAAGCCCTCATATAATTATATTAGTATAGGCCTAGTATATGGTTCAAGAATACGCAGCAACAGCGGTCAGTGATCATGATATGCTGCAACAACCAGATGTCAGCATACATAGCAGTATCCCCGTCACGAAATGAGAGAGTGAAGTCATCAGTATGTCTCACGTAATCCTCTGTGGCCACGAAGACGAGATAGACGGCCACGTCCTCTGTAACTGCATATGACACTTGACAGCCCTGACATATCGCAGCAGAGTGAACGCACGAATGCACTATATCAAGTCTGTCGTCTGCTGACGAAGCGTATATGCTACATTTTTCTAAACTGTCGTGGATATCATATGCGTAGCAGTTTATCCTGAGATGAGTTTGCACATTTGGAAACAGTGAAAAAGGAATTTACAGACATTGTAAATACACGTACGATAGTAAATATGGTAAATGGAATTCGTTCCCGCCAACGTTAAGGTTCACTCTTTGTTCATCCTGTAATGTACGCGAATGCGTGTTTTGTGAGTGTGACGACACACAGTGGTGTACTGATGCGCAAGAATGCTCAAGATCTTCATAACATTTCTCCTTTTTTTGAGAATGTAACAGTTCTGTATATGCATTGGGAACGAGCGCTGTATGTTCTATCAATGTTGTTGGAAGCTGGGTTTCGTGTGATGCTGAATGCTTATCAATGGTAGCGATTCGACGCGAATTCCTCTTGGGTCGGGTGTACATACTTTTGTATGAAATTCCGTTGCAATCTGTTGTTTGTGCACTTGTGAACTTGTTATCTGAAAGCTGTGAGACTAACTACGATATGTACTTGCATTCGGGGGCTGGAGGGAAATGAAAGTAATCTCGAGATAAGAAAAAAAATCCAGATAAGCAGTATCGAGCCAATGAGGTTGCACTCGTTTCGCGTTCGACTTAGCCGGTCTAACTGCACAGCTACAAGTCTAGCATGCCAAGCGCATTGTAACATAAATGTCAATATTCAACCTATAGTTAACGAATCATAGGTGTGTCTTATCAATAGTGCTCTTAACATATCATATCTGTATTGCTGTTTTTATTATCATAATTATTTCCATATATGTTATAAAGATCGCTATCTACTGTGTGTGAAGAAGACTTACAGGCCAGACTACAGTGGTCCACTCTAGCACTGATGAAATAGCAAATGAACTGACTGAGACCGTTTTCAAGAAAGCTGAACCCATGCCCAGAGTGTTGCGTTTTCAATTGTTTAAATGTTAGGATGTGCATCATTAACTTTATATATCCAGTAATTATACAAATATATTGATAGCACTACTTCTATTGTGAAAAGCATACACACTTATATTTATCATGACAAAGAAAATATAATATAAACACGTCTATAAACGGTCATGCGTAGGGACAATATCTCCTTTTGATAGACTATTCAGGTTTATACAGTGATAAAATGGCTATTTGAGTGCAAATAATAACAAAATACACAACAAAATCTTCAACGAGAAGAATAGCGTGTCCAGTGAGCAATTGCGCAATCGAATGGTGGCTGCCTCTAACGATGAAATATCGTGCCCCCCCCCCTTCCCCGCCTCCAGCCTGGGTGGCGGCAAGCTCACTCAGTCTGCTGTTTAATACGTGAACAGCACTTGTCATATGCCATTTGCATACATGTCAGTAACTAAACGAGATGTCACTGTCTTTCTCAATGCCACAGTGCCCGTGTCAGCATACCAGCCTGTGTGCTGGGCTCTAACATTCGCGATGATTGAAGGCCCGCCGGGTGTTAGGGGCAGAATCATTCTTCATTTATGTATTTCGCATCTAGTAGTTTACAATTTTGCTGATTACTAATCGTGATTGTGAGACTGGGGCTTTAGCACGCGGCTCGATGATTTATTATGATCATGGTGGAACCATGGCTTCAGCTGTTTCTGCTAACTTGTGCATTCTGTAGCATATGGCTGACCTCTGCACACGACCTTTGTTTAATGCCACCGACGGCTATTTACACATCTAGAAAGCACGAATCAGTGAAATAGCAGCATTATCAAGACCACGAGCAGCAGTCAGCAGAATGCTATAACAAGCAGAAACTGGCAAAAGTGGTTGGAACATATTTTCTGATCTTTCCTATTATAATGTAAATATGTCATTGTTATACATAGATATATTGTAATAAATGGACTTGGGTGTATTGGAATTAGAGCATCTTCTCCCCACGTCTATATGAGGATATCACATAGCCACTGCTGGGACTTTAACCCTAGACCAATCGTCAACATGTGTGACCTAGAATGGCCACAAACACATTAGTTGGAATAACAGCTTTTAAGAATGATGTACACTTTGTCACGGTGGACAAAAGTGGAATATTGTTCCATTTTGGGGATGGATGGGGTGGGGTTGGGGTAGGGTCGGTCAAGTTTATGATATTCTGCTTTTTTGTGGTTCGAACACCCTTCTTATCAGAACTAATAGGTCTGTCAGGATGACTAAAAGGTCTAATGCGCCTACCTAAAGTACTAGGTGAATATGTGCCACAGTGGTAGTGGTCCAGGACTCGGGTCTCGGCAGTGGCTGTGTCATTTGGCCCCATAGACTTTTGGCCATGTGCTTTAATGGCGTGTGTGACATGGAGGATTTGCGGTCCGGCTCAGTACTTATAATGCTCATTATCATCGTATTGTGTGTCATTATTCATCTAGATTTCCAATAATTATTATCTACTTTGACACTGTTTTAACTGTGTATTGTTTGAAACTGGTATCAAATCTTTCACCCACAGCTATGGGCTTCTTCAGGGTATCATCAGCGACCAACATCATCAGCTTCCCCGGGATCAAGTTGGAGACACCAGCCAACAAACAGACCCCGTATGATGCCATCATATCGTTCAACAACGAGCCCTTAGCTGTAGGCAAAAACTTGACTGGTTTTCAAATAAACTATGCAGAGAAAATATTGGTAATCTTAAACATTTTGTATGATTTTGATTTCTTCTGTACATTACATAATGCACTCCTGTAGATAATAATGTGGAAATGGTGATCCTCGTTTTCATGTATACTGTGTTCAACATAACGTGCTGTACATAGAACTGGTTGAATAAAAATCATATTTGATATTGTCTCTTTTATTTGGAAATGCTAGGCTTCAGATTTTCCATATACTTGCACGACACCATGACTATATTATATAAGAGCATCTTCACGTTGACAATTTAGAAGTTAGAAGCTGGGGTGGTGGTGTTAGCGCTAGCAAGTTGCAGTGTTAACAGTACTAGTGCAATTGACATCAGGAAACAGCACAAACGAAAGTTATTTCAAGAAGAACTGTTACCAATAGCAAGCCATCCCGTAATACAAAGTTCACGTGATGACTTACCCTCAAGAACCCCCCCCCCCAGGGGCACTTACATAATGAGCTTTACTTTATTCTGTATGATCCCCAGAGGTTAAGACACCCATTTTAATTTGTGCAGTTCGGAAGACCCCCTCCCTCCATTTCCCCCACCTCAATTTATACAAGACATGCACCACCTTTTATAGATCTACAGCTATGGGAAATTTTAGAAGTTGAATATGTGTCTACATGCGTACGTACAAGACAACAAGTATACTTCTTTCTATAGAATGTATGAGTGTGCACTATTTAAAATTGTACTTACTAATGGGCCCCACTAATGCACATGTAACAGAAACCCAGAAACAAAACCATTAAAGTGACTGCTCCAAGGTAAATGGCATGTTCAGTTCATTGTGGGAAGCCTGGTAAAGACCCCCTTGTTATGTATTAGTAATAAAAAGAAAAACTATTTATGCTGTTTAAGACCCCCTGTTCTGAACATCATGGGGAGCACACCTACCAGTAATTCACCCGAGTACCTCCTTCACCCGCTCGCTTATGGTGTCTAATGTGACGTATTACAACTCCCAGGAGTATCCGCCCCAACAACGCACATGGCTGACGACCAAACATTATCTGTAGACAAAAAACAAAACAAAAACAAACAAATTCACTGACCTAATAAAGTTTCTAATAGTTTAGTATGATGAAGAATCGGGGTGAGAGATTAGATCCTATCTCACTGAGAGTGGAGTCCATACGAGACTTTGTGCGATCTCTCATTCACACTGATATAGTAACCCCCTTCTCCGCTGTTTTTTTTAAGTCTTAAATTTTGTAGTATGATATCAGTTTTCCCACTTTTTTAATTCATACATTTTCTTCAAAGTGGGGGCTATTTGTTAAGCTCATTCGCAATCATAGTTTGACCTAAATCCCTCCATCCCCAGCCCAAACCATAGGATGCAATTTGCCCCCCCCCCATGTAGCGGCCCTGTAGTCATAATGATTATTAAACACTAATGTAGCAAGTGTTAAAATAATACTTCAACAGTTCTGTTTATTCTGCATACGACACACGGATTTCTCTACAACAGTCGTTTTCTCTTTTCTTGTTTGCTAAATATCGCTAAATAACTTTGCTGGCAAAATCTGAGGCCCCTAAAAATATTTACAATAGCACTTTATTGCTTACCCAGCATTGTACTCTGTACATAATTACCTGCTTTACAAATAAAAAAATGTGGGTCCATTCCTGGGGGAGTTTAAAGATATTTTTGCATTTACAAAGGAAATAATGGTAGAGGCTCCCCCATCGTGGGTTTCATTCTTCACTTTCCAGTTGCGCAGAACGTCATGCGCAGTGGTCTTTAAACTTTTTTCATTTTTAGCTGCGACAAACGTTCCATATGACTTCCGGTACATGTTAAAATCCCATTTAAAAAAATATTTCATGCCAGATCATGGATATAAGGTATTGTATGGAAAATTGGTGGCTGTCACATTTAAACTTTGGAAAAAATTTGAGGCGTGAATTCATCAGGGTCCATCTGCTGAACCTCAGGGTAATGTAAATCCGATTACAGATTCGTATTCCTCACTCAAAATTCTATTAGAAAACTACTTTTCACGTATACAATACGACGAAACATACTTGAAAATAACCTTTTAATATTCAATGTCGTGTTGACCAAAAATCGTAGCTTTTGTGCGATGAACATTTAGCGCACCTGCAAATACCACTGCGCATGACGTTCTGCGCAACTGGAAAATGAAGAATCGTGGGAGACCATCTCACAGAAATTAACGTCATGTGATTACGTTGGACGTTCGTGTCTTGTGTTGAACGTTTTAACAGGTGGTCATATGACGTCACGTAGATGATACTGCAGAAGAAAGTATCATCGGAGTCATCCATCTTTGCCGCGAAACTGAACTGGACCGAGCTTTTATGTCTTGAATCAGTATAATTAAATTTAGAAACATGAAATACATTCAGCGATTTTTGAACCTGTTCATAATAGCCTGTGCATTGCAGAATGGCACCAGTGCATCTTCAGGTAGGAGATCTAACAGTAATCCGTTATTTCTTTTAAATAAAGGGACTCATCAGTCTCATGCCGAGTCATGGCCGGCCCGCCGGCACCGGGTATAAAAAATTGGTGTACTATTATTATCTTAGTGTTTACAATTATGGTCTGCTAATTAATGAAATTTGTTCAAGCATCATAAGCTATGATGAGGTGAAATTAATAACGTAAATTTTAAATACCTAAAAATGCATATTTCATGCCAGCATCTAAATTTAAAATGTGTAAAATATGTCTTTCGGATTTTTACCGACCCTCACACACTGTGTGGAAGCGAGGCGGGTGGCGATCGCCACCCTATCACGAGGCACACTAAACCAAAATGTATACAATTTTATAACAACAATTATTTCACTGAAACACGAACTATTGGTTCAAATCTTAGTTGCACATATTATTTTATTTTGATGATTTATGTCAAGACACAAAATACAAGAGGATTTAATGCTTAATTTGTCTGAGCATTTATTTTGACCCCGGCTGATGTAGGTAAATGTCATTACAGATGCGGGTAACGGATTTAAAAAAAATGTAGTGATGAGGGTAAGTAGTATAACTTGGGAGGTAAGGAAAAAGCAATTAAGGGGCTATAGGATAAAGCCATTAA
>CM032665.1:20669070-20699290 GCA_019095985.1 Streblospio benedicti
ATCTGGTCCAAGTTAATCTAAAAAGAGACCAACACAAACCTCCATAAAGAGACCACGTCTAGAGAAACTACTTGCAGTCAGACTTCATAGTGAGGTTCTTCTACTGTACCGAGATTGTGTAAGATCCAGATGCCGAGGGGTGTTAGTGTACACAAAACCTGGACACGAAATTAAATCCATGTGATAAATAAGTTTGATTTGAAATTAAATCACTTAAAATGAAAAATATAAGATTGCATAAATATGTACATGTATATACATTACGGAAATGCAGTATTTTTCTTGAATATTAAAGTGCCCTTATAATATGCAGATCCAGGTGCGGGCTGGCACACACCCCTCCCCCTTTCCCACCAAAATGCACCTTATTTTTATAGGCTTTTTTGGCCATTCAATATCGATTGCATGTACAAAACTCATTGTACCCCTTAAGTGCCCCCTCTTTCTGAAAAACTGGATCCTCTTTACATGTATATAAAATGCCTTGTCAACTTGACGCTTCAACAAGACCTGTGCTAAATCCAGACTGACAGTTATAAAATCATATCCATAGGCATGGGGCACACCCCCAGCTTGATGGCTTCCTGCTGTATAAGTATTATGTGCATATTGCTATGTATTCATCTTAGTAATATAACAGCATCCTCATATTTCACAGCTATATACATGTACGCAGTATATAGCAGTGATGCAACCCATCAATATTTGTGAAACTTTCATTTAAAATCCAACCACTCAGAAGCTCCACATGATAACATGATAGTTATAGCCCTGTCAAAGAAACCTTTTGTTCGTGTGTACACCCATGACCATGTTAATGAAATACATGTATTCTTTTCTTCGTTTGACATTATTCACTTTAGATTGACTTGAGTATTGTCTTTTGAGTGCAGTTATAATGTAAGCTTGGATGCTCTATGAGATAGATTCAGCCATGAACTACTCAATGTTGAATTGCATTGATGGATATTAATTCTCAGCAATTTGTTTGATTCAAACCATTTTCAAAGAAAGTCTGAAATGTCATTAGCCTGCTTTCTACTTCATCCCATTTTCAGGATGCGTTTATTAGACAAATTGGAATGGATGGACATTGTGTAATTATTCTATTTCTTGCATGGTAGCGGCCTCTGCAAAACATCAAAATAAAAGAATATTTATATATATACATGTATAAATATATACATATATATATAGCAGGTCCTGTTCCTTTTAAACCTGTTATTATTGATTTTGTATATTTTAGGTCTTCTACTTTGGAATCTGCCTGCCAGCGTTTTTTCTCCAATTTTTTCCATTTATGAGAAGGTTCAAAATCCAGCCTGTAAGTATTTGAAGACTATTTAAACTTATTTTAACTATCATATTGTTTTATAACACATTTTTCACTGTATGCTCAATTATTTCAATTTAATTCCACATTAGTACGGAAGTATAAACTTATTGTTGTATAAATTTGCCATTGAATTACTCCCAGCTTCCTAGCTTTAATGCCCAAAAGTCAATGTTGTTCTAGCAACACTGTGCTACATGTATCTGAGCACTTTCGATCTCGTTTCATTAGATGTTTTGATTTTTAAAAGCAGTCCGTAAGAGGTGCCAAATTTAAGATATTAATGAAGTCTGAATTCTGCATATAGATTTCATTATAGCTTTTGAAAACAAAAGTACAGCTATTAAATAAATCATAAGATTGTAGAATGAGACTAAGTGACGTAAGCCGATGACACAGAATTTCGAATATTTGCACAGACTGTGACTGTGACAGGTCTGGTATGGGGAAGGAATTACCATTCAGATTAATGAAAGCTTGAATTGCACTGGCAAGAAATGAGTTAACAGAAAGTTTTCTACAGAATATCAGAAAAACACCCCAGTACTGTGACATTGATTAACAAAGAACTAAGTGATGTGGCTCAGGTTTTACTGGGTGCAGAAAAAAGACTTATTTCATTTTATTTGGTGTTTTGATTTTTAAAAGGAGTCGTTAAAAGCTGGAAAACATCTAAAAAATTTTGAAGTCTAAATTCTGCATGAAAATTTCATGATCGCTTTTGAAAACAAAAATATACCCGTAAAATAAACCAAGCGATTACACCTAGAACGCCAATACTATATCTCTTACTTTTTTAAACTATGATGAAAATGCGATGATGATATGTTAATTTATCTTTTTCTGTGTTAGTTATTGTCATTATATGAACTTGATATGTAATTATATTAACCTGCTATATTCTAGGATAAACCCGAAACATTTGACAAGCAATGGCGATGCTTCAAACTTTTAATGTTCAGCCACTTTTGTATACAGGTGGGTATTTGACAAATAAAATCATAATGATAGCCAAAGTTAACGTTCAACAAGAAACTGTATCTACATCATTTAGTTTCATTATTACTTGCTGTCGACTTCTTGAAAATTATTTGAACATCAACATTACATGGTTGTTTAATTATTAAGTAGTCACCCTTTCAACTAATTTTTCCATTATTTTGAATTATTTGCATTTTCATGGCAGCTGCCTCTGATTTGCGGAACATACATGTACACAGAAACATTTGGGATCCCTTACGACTGGGACTCCATTCCACGATGGTAGGTAAATTACATGTACACAGGTCTGGGATTCATTATAATAGTTTATCGATTGAATGTTTTGCACCACATTCAAAAAGCAATTGCAATTAACAATTTAATGTTGTGGAAGAATATCCAATTTAAATGCATTAACCATTTGAAGACCCCAATGGCAATTACATGTACATATGGAAAATGTTTCAACCAAATCGATACACATTATCAATTGGAAGATAGATTAAGTAGGCATGTTGAATACGTGTCTTCGGGGGATACACAATTTCCAAGTGATGATTATTGAAAGAAATTTAGGCATTTCATTCTATCTTTGATTATTATTTCTGTAATCATTGCTCATTTATACTTCGCTATTCTTATAACTAATTTATTGCTTTTGTGTATTGTAGGTATGATATCGCATGGCGCACTTTTCTTTGCATGGTTATAGAGGTCAGTATATATTTTTCAGTATAGTCAGTCTATATATCATAAAAATGATCCCTGAGTCTGCTAATTTTCTTAACATACATTCAACAAAATAAAGTCTTAAACTGTGTAACAAAATAATCCAAGAATATATAGATTTATTCATTTGCGCATTGTTTTTAATTTTATATATGTTTGGACTAAATACTATTAATATATGAATGGTAAGAAGAAAAAAAATCTGGAAGACAACATCTCTGTAATAGACAACATTTAATATAAGGAAAGATCTGAAATATCCATATTCAAAAATTTCCTATAATTATGGTTTTGACAAGTTTGCATTATGAATTTCTATTCCTGAGTAAAATCAGAAGCAATATTTTGATCTGAAAGTAGACTCTTCTAATGAGCTGTTAACTGTTGATGTGATTCTATATCAAGGACACCTGGCACTATTGGATCCACCGCCTTGGACATGACCGACGTTTCTACAAGTACGTGCATAAAGTTCACCACCACCACCAGGCACCTTTTGGAATGACTGCAGAGTACGCTCACCCAATAGAGACAGTTGGTAAGCACTGTTGTTTTAAGTATGATATACACACCTATCAAAACGAATGCTAGTACAATATACATGTAGTCCATAAGGAAGCCATAGTGAACTGTCTAACTGGAGTTTGGGAATGTATCTTTTTATGGCCAGTTACTGCAGTACTCAACATTCGAAAGCTTCATCGAACACTTTTTGTAATTGCTATTAGGCAAAAATTCAAGCAAAATAGAAATAGCTTAAAGGAGGGTTACGGCAAAGATTGCTACTTTCTAGTTCATGTCTTTGACAAAAGAAAACTAATAGACTCAATGTGTTGTCAATTGTTGTCATATCTAACTGATGGTTTAAATATGCGGCACTGAGAAAACTTCAAGTTTGATATACATTCCTATACCCCGAATAAACATACATCACATAGGGTTGTCTCATCTTTCAATTTCTACATTCTCTTTCACATCTTTCTACCATGCAAATTTCTATCACATAGTTCAAGTCCTGCCAGGGCCACTGATTAAGGTCAAATGGAAGCTTAGGGTGGGAAAACCGGTCTTCAGCTATGTCTATCATGGTAGAAATATGCTTGATAGAAAGATGTACGAACATGTCCAAAATGTACTTTCAAGCATTGGGAAACACATATGTATCATTCTCAGCTTCGAATGTCTCATTGTTTACAGTACTGGGCACTGGCTTCTTCATCGGTATCTTCTTCCTGTGCAATCACATGGTATTCCTGTGGGCCTGGATGGCTGTGCGACTCCTCGAAACCGTTGATGTCCACAGTGGATACGACATTCCCTGGATCAACCCGTTTCATCTCATCCCTGGATACGCAGGTAATACTCTTGCTGTTAATGAAGGAAACATTTTTTTTTTTTTTTTTGATTACTTGCTATTCAACTCTTTCTAGATATCTTTCAAATATTTGTATTTATTGGACCTGGGAATTATTATTATATGTAATTAAGTCATTAGACTTATGACACCAAGTCTGGTTAGGATGATATCACATAGTCTCTGGTGGAGTTAGAACCCATGAGCATATGGCACTAATCACCTAGCAGTTCAGGCTAACTCACAATATCCACTCCACCACTGGAACTAGGTTATAAACAATAGCTCAGATGACAGTTTTCTTAGAGAGTTATCCTGAAATCTTTGTAGATATATTTACAAGAAAATTTTGGCAACAATATGCTTTCAAAAGTATTGAATATAGTGGAGATTTTTGAAGCAAAGAATCTCAACATAATTAATATTTTGAATAGGTTCAGGACATTCTGATTCACATCAACACTTATAGTATATGATAAAAAAGATTAAAAATAAAGTTTAATGTATTTACAGGTGCCAAATTTCATGATTTCCACCACTATAACTTTGTGGGTAACTACGCGTCGTCGTTCCTGTGGTGGGACTGGTTGTGTGGCACCGACCAGCAGTTCCGGGAGTACCAGGCCAAGGTCAAGGATGCGGGCAAGAAACAGGACTGAGAACCACGAGTGAGATAAAATGGTGTGATACGAAACAGAATCTGTCTGAATGATTTACTATAAAACAGTTCTACGATATTATGTGATGAACATTGTACATGTATGTATTATTAAATCCAAAATAGTCCAAGCTTTTTTTAAAAATAATTTTAATTTATTTACTTCATTTTGAATTGGCTTAAAAATTGAATATGATTCCCTGAACTACTGTTTGTGGGTTGGGTAAAGTATTAGATTACAGTTGAAACTTGGTACCTGGAAATGAAAAGTAGATAAGAATTACAAAACAGTGTGTTGGAGATCATTGATATTTTTAAGAGTGTGTATCAAAGAAAAGGAAGATAAGTTTATACTGTAAACACTTTCAATATGATATTTTAAGAATTGGATATAAGTTGTGTAAGAGACATTTTGCATGATTAAGCCATGTGTTTTAACATACACCAGTGACCACTGGTGATTTATTGTTCTTGACATTGTTAGTTGTACAGCTTAAATGTTGAATAAGTAGACCATAATGTATGTTTATCACAATGGAGTGATTACATATTCAGACCATTTAATGATATCAGTGAAAGCCTAATAATATGAGTCATTGATAAATGTCCATGTACAGTACATCAGTCCACTGCATTTATGCTACTGCTGCAAGTTTTTCATTTTATGAAACTTTAAACCATTGTTTTAGATTACAGCTATTATTTTGTGTCAAATTAATCTTTTTACAAATGTATTCGATGATGATTTATTTTTGTTGTGTTTGATAATAATGTTTGCATTTTATGTTGTACACTATTGTGTTATGTAAGTTATTTATTTTACTTTCTTGTCCTCTGAGAGAACTAAGAAAATCACTACTCGACAAATGTCTTTCAAATTTATGATATATATAAATTGTGATGTGAATTGATTGAAAAATATATTCTAATAAACATAAAACTGCATTATCTTGGTTCAATTAACATAAATTAAGTACTAGTTAATTAGTAATCCCTGGCGAGTATTTGAATACCCTAAAGGAGCAAGGATTGTTGTTCAGATCACGTAGCTTTATTAAAATGCTATCATTCTAGGTGCAGGACTGTGCCCTTTATATATATTGTCTGTTATGTCTGAAATGTTCTCTGAAGACAGTCCTGATGCTGTTTGCATTGTAACAGGATACATGAAAACCCCACAATGTAACATCAACTGCCAACTCATTTGCAAGCCCATGTGATTTTAGAATATTCCAAAAGTGTCCATTGTTAAAGTATATAGTAGAGCATAAATCCAACCTATAACGGATGGCTTGGCTTCCCTTTTTATTGTCCTGTTAGTTACCCTGTCTTATATCAAATGAGTAAGAATCACGTTTGTTTGGTAATTATAGCATATACATGTATGCTGCTACAACTGTTTGTATGATAAAAAAACACAAAGGTCTAACAAAACAATATTTCACAGCCAATATTGAAATGGAGAAAATTATTCATCGGTTCATGATTATCATATAATATGGAAACGTTATGATTAGGGTTCTTTAGAGCTGAAAAAGTTTGGGGTGAAAATTAGAAAAGTAGAACTTATTTGTATTTGAAATTTAAAAAAACATACAGAAAACACAATACCAAGAATCTGAAATTAGTAGTTTGAAATTAATATTCTATTGTTAATAGTATTTGAAGTTCAGTTGGATTTCAGTCTAAACTGTCTTGCTCTTGCAAATATTTAAATGCCCCTTTCGTTTGGTAATTGAAAATGCCATTCACTTAGCACAGACAATTTGTAAATGTCTTTATCCTATCGTCTGTGCAAGAACTATAGTTTTCTGTTCTTACTTCCCTAGTCACTAGTCACATCTAGGTTTTCAGGAAAGCTCACACTGATACTGAATCGCTATTTAGCATGTCATAATTTTTAGAAAACGTGGGGGCGCACTTCTTACCTGTTTACCACTTAAGTGCATAAGAGACCTTGTTCACCACTTAAGTGCATAAGAGACATTCATTCATTTTCTACCTGTTTGTTTATGCCTAGAGCATTCATCACATCTAATCATAAATATGATGTAAAGTATTTAACCATCGTAAAACACATTTAATTCCTACTGTATCTGTATAATGATTTCTTACACTACCTAGAAGTTTGCATTAAATTGTGAGCAAACCAAAGAGAAGACAATTAAAGAAAATACAGCATTGTGGGAATGCCATTATCTTTTCCATTACATCAAACCGCCTCACGTATTTGCTCTTCCTCTGAGCTCATCCTCCAGACATTTAGAAGATTAAGAAGAGTCTTGGCAAGATGGTAAATGAGTTTTACACGTTAAGGGCGTGTTTAGGACTGAGCTGAAGAGACCCTCCTCCCACCTTGTATAATCTACAGTGTATCTGTCTAGTAGGGGGCCTATATAATAACAGAAAATGGTAAATGAAATATGACAAATTGTCTAAAAATGGAGTTCTTAATAGGTGGTCCCACTTTGGAAATAGTACATGAATAGTTGCCTTGAATTTATTGCAATTCACAGATGGTCTCATTGTTGGTAATTACGTCTTTTTCTGTGTTATTTTTGTTGGAGACTGTAATTTTGAAATTTAAAATTGTCTGAAGAATTATTTCATTTTACATCTTTTAAAAGATTAAATAAAATCATTCTTCGCAGTCAATTTTAAATTTCCAAATCAAAGTCTCCAACAAAAAGAGCAGAAAAAGACGCAATAACCAAAGTTGTTTTATTGGTCTGATTCTTGGAGTGTGTGCTGTTTTTTATTTGTTTTGTTTGTTTGTTTTTCTGTATTTTTCTTGTAATATCTGAATAACTAGCAAGGTGTAAAACATTGCAACAAGACACCAATTGAGCACAACACACTGTGTCCTCACGGCTCTGTGGTGTTGGCAGTTAATTATGCCGTAAAGGTCTTGATGTGTGGCTGGGCAAACAGGACGTTGACGTGTTAGTCGGGAGCCAACGGGGTGTGTGCAAATATCGTACCATTCTCGACATTATCTGAGTAATAATTTCGGACGCATCAAGTGTAAAACAAGAGGAAACATTGCATACATCTGACCAATGGCTCGTCATTGTCGTTTCATACTTGCTTTTATTTTTGTCACTACGTGTGTTTGTTATGTTAAATCCACTGTCTTTTTGAAACATAATATAAACTTCTTCTTTTTATGATTTCATTTTAAAAGCTTTTCATCTTAATAGAGACCTCAATTTTAATCATTATTTACAAAATGACATTTCTCTTCCCAAAACTAATTTTGGCAAGAGAACTACGTAAGATATTATAACTCCGATCATAGTGGCAGATGCTTATTCTTATACGATAATGAAAAGTGATAAAGATTCTACAGATAAACTGGTTCTGCCAGTGTTGCAGTAGTATTCCGTCATATATACGTGAGCTTTCTGAACCTAGGTAAAATACGGGACTGCACAGGGTGGTACTATCATACATTGGGGAAGAGGCCGCCAGTACGTACATGCAGTCCAAGAGCTAGGGCACGTTTATAGAAGGTAAATAGTGCAAAATGTTGGTTATTATTTTGAATATGTATAGTGTTTCCTGGGCCCCAAAACCTTTTTTTTCTTTTTCTTTCTTTCTTTCTTTCTTTCTTTCTTTCTTTCTTTCTTTTTTTTTCAAAATTCTGCCCTGACACAACTTCAGAAATCGCGACCAAAGATTGGCGAAGAGGCCGCGAGTACGTACATGTAATGTATTAACGCACGAAAACTGCTCGGTGACTAACTGTGTGAACGGACTAAGCTGGTATCGAGCTGGTGCCGCATCCTCCCGCATCCTCCCGTCTCGGTATAAAATTCCCTTAGGCTACTCTCCGTAGTGTCCCGTGTTGTTCTGTCTAGTCCCGTACCTCCCCTTTTTGGCACGCAAAACCCCGTGCTATTTCCTATAGGTATTCCTTGGTGTGATACCGGCCAACTTTGGGGGCATGTTATTTTTTTTTCTCTGCGCACGATAAAAAAAATCAAATTGTCGCGTGACGCTATCGGACAGCGTTTTCGTAATCTCGTATTTTACCGCGTATTTTTCCTGGACGAAATCGTAACGTATATGGAAACGTATTAGCCCGTACTCAGGGGGGTGTTTCTTGTTAAGTTTTGTATATTCCACTTTTTAACGTGGGTCTAAGAATTACCGCATGTGCTATAACTTTTCATATCGGAAATCCACTACTTACTTTCCAACCGTGGAATTAAACAGATGCACACCAGACTTCACTCTTTGACATTATGATTTGCATTCCTCCTAGATAATAGGTGTTATCTTACTACATATATAAGTATATATTCATTGATTATGTCACACATCTGATATTTCCACTTTTCGGGAGCGGAGGAGAGAACATTGTTCCACTTTTGCGGAGCGTGATAAAATGTACATCACCCTTACTAAGTATATTTGAGCAGTGCCTTGGACATCACTGGTCATTGTTATTGTTCAGGAAATGAAATTTGCATGCCGTCTAGACGAAAGCTGCTCGTATTCCTACTTCATATACATGTATCCTGGTGCAGCCTGTTGGTTGAGTAAAAAGGAAGAAGACTGGTGGTACAAGTATAGGTTATGGGTGTTGTGGGCTGTGGAATTCCTCAGATGTAATATTTTCGGAAGGACAAGATTGTATTGGATGCCATGCATATTGAACAATGTGAAGTCACGCCGGTTTATTGGCAGTGGTGTTGAAATCTATGCTATTTAATAAGGTAACTAGTCTGCTACGTAAGATAACTAGTCCGCTATGGACTCGCTGGTCACCAAGTTAGCAATAAAGACCTCGATGAAGTAGTTAGATAACACACAGGTGGGTGCATATGATGTATTTAACATATTCGCGAAGCACCCAACAATTCAATGTAACTGTCAATTATTCACAGTCCATGCCATCAAACACGTTACACCGTTACTCATAATGTAAATGGGTGGTTGTTTCTTGTTTACTTTATTTATTGTTTTGTTTTTGTGTTCTTTTTGTTTTAGGTTGTAGGCATTCATGTTCTATATGTGCGACATATGCATTCCATAGTAAGCCTATAGACTGCTAATCGCAGCACCCACCACGGCACAATAAATCCATCTGAGGTCCAATAATTACTCACTCAATTAGCTGTCCCATTTGTCATTACCGACAGATGACTGTACTATGTGTGATGAAGGCGTCATCAATCAATGCCATCTCATGAGTAAGGTAGACTGTTTTAAGTTCTAGTCGAAAAGGATTTTGCACTGATACGAAACCTTTCAAAGCAAATAGTGCACATATCTTTTTTTAATGTGTTTAGCATGAAACTACATCAAATGTTGACGTTTGAATTAATGTCTATGTTGCATAAAATTCAATTTGTAAGGCAATCCTGAACTTCCGGTACCCGCCAGGTACAAAGTGAAATATAATATTCGTGTGGGGGGATGTTGTGGGAGGTTAGAGTGTCAAATCACTGTACACTTCAAAATGCTGTATTAAAACTCTTGTGCAAAATAGAAATGTAGCTGAAAATCATGTAATATCTACTTGATGGTCAAAACCTGGGATAAGTTTCTGAAGTTGTCCATAAAAATGACGATACGTTTTTCATGTGCCGTTTTGGGAACAGTTTGTGCGGGTTTGCGACATTTCAACTTTTTCGGACATGTTTTTGTTTGTTTGTTGTTGTTATTTTGTTTGTTTGTTTTTTCTTGGTGCTTTTTGTAGTTGTATGGAATTGAGGACAGGAAGAAACAGGAGTAGCGCAAGCTGAATGAGAGGAGAGGAAGCGGGGGCCGAAGCAGGAAATAGCTGCAGGGAAGGATAGAGGAAAGGTGAGAAGGGAAGATGAACAAGAAAACGATGAGAACAGTAGGCGAACAGAACAAAGCCCGAATTGCGACTTGGGATCACCAGCCCAATAGTGAGGCAGTCACAGTGTTTACTACTTACAGTAGAACCAATCTATTAGGACAACCTTTGGGACCAGTGACTAGGTGGTTTCAATAGAGAGGTGGTCTCTATACAGAGGTTCATTCTACTAGCTTTATGAAGGTTTGGGACCGTGAAAGGTGGTCATATTATAGAGGTGGTCTCAGCAGATAGGTGGTCTCTATACAGAGGCTCGTTGTGGTAGGTTTATGAAGCATAGGGACCGTGAAAAGTGGTCTTATTATAGAGGTAGTCTCAAAAGAGAGGTGGTCTTAATTGGAGGCTCTACTGGATTTGTTATTTGTTGATTGGCACATTAGGGTGAAACAGCAGTACCACGAGCAGGAGTTCCAATCATTACATATTCGGCTAATGTTTGCCCGGTATGAACAAGCCCCTGACGTCGAGCGTGATGTCTAAGACTGCGTTGTATTGACAGCTGCGGGCAGCCGGCTGGTGATTATATCGTCTGCCGACAGCAGCGTAATGATGTTTGCTCACACGTCTTATGGCGCAACAACAGATCTATACATGCGGAGAAATCGTGGAGACGTGGACACGGCGGGCAGACTTTATGATTGCCATTTGCTGGCTGAGCGTGGTAACGACTGCATTTTGGGGTGTGGCTGAAGCATTGGTGAGTTTGGTTCTCATCAATACCCGCATGCAAGGAAAATACAGTCATTGGAAAAGTGCGGTGATCTTTGCACGTTGAATACGGAAATGAAATTAGCGAGAAACGAATGACGGTACTCGAACCCAATACCCCATTGCGCAGTAAAGCCTACACGATACGCAAGAGAAAGTAGGTCATGAGTACCCCTGCCTCTTTCTCAAACCCGACCTTCTGTTTACCTTCGTTGCCATGGAAACGACAGTCTTATTGCCCGCTCACTTTATAGACTTGTTAGGCTAAAACTGGGGGGTCTGTTTGCGGCGTTGTATGTCGATTCTGTGTAATCACGTGATAAGCCGGCGCGATATTATCCCCTGGAGACGCTTTACGACCAGCGGGGCTGGGAGCTTGATGTTTTGTTGACATTACACCTGACAGCATGTTGTGCAAGCAGACAGGGCAAATGTTAGCAGTTATGGTTGTTTTTTTTAGTAATCTATAACTGTATTCTTTCACGTGTATTTCATTCCGTCAATATTTTGGCTGTATTCTTGCAACGTGCACAGCAATAACTGACTGTTATTATTTTCAATGCATGCGTCCACTATAGTTTCAATACTGTTTCAAACATGACTATCAAATTGGCATAATGGCTATATTAGATCTGAAATACACAGGGAGCACAGCGTCGACATCACAATGTCGACTCATGGTCAATATAGATATTTACTTTAGCCATTGTGAATCACACCACAAATAAGACTTTTTTCTGCTTTAATAATGCTTTGATTACAAAGTAAACATCTCCATTGCCCATTAGTCCTCGTTGTTCTAGCGACACTGTGCTCTCTGAGCTCTTGATCTATTTTGTACAGTGGCAAAAATGAAAATATGTATGACAATATGATACAAATGTAAGAGTCGTGTTGCGGATCCCTGTGCATTAGTACTATGCTATTGTTATGCATATATATAGCGTGATAATAAACATATCCGACAAACACTACTGTGCATAATTTGTTGCATAGCCTTTGCAATCAATTCACTATTTGTCATATTAGGTAGAATATCGTTAGTTGCTGTGAGTACAATAAGGAAAAAACAGTCATATCTCAGTATATAACTGTGATCCAACGGTCCTAATATTGGCGGGACTTGCTTTCAAAATCCCACCGATGAGACTCCACCGACTAAATTTTCAGAGGCTTTAACCCTCATCAGTTCATTAACCAAAACACCTTTATCAGTACAATGGGGGTCCATGAGGACCCCAATCATTTTATGTGATTTTCTTTTCCATTCATGATCTTTCTGTGATACAAATACATTCTTATGTTAATTATGACTGTGTCAGATGAAAATTACAAACAAAGAGTTATGCTTTTACTATATACATATTTTAATAGGTCAAATTATCGAAAAACTCTGTGTTCTCTGTACCCATCGTGTCTGGGGTCCACGCGGACCCCAATGAAATTGCTTTTGTATTGGTCCTTATGTATGACCAAAAAAAATAATATTCATTAAATAAATAAAAAAATCCAATGCACCCTGCATTGTCTGTTCTCAACGGGTTTGGGGTCCATGCGGACCCCAAGCAAGAGAAAATTATGTACGTCCTAATATTTAACTTAATCAAATAATCTTTGGTACTCATAAAAACAAGATATAGGGTGACAACTACTTAAAAGGAAAAGAAAAAATACCAAGCAGATAAAGATATATCACAAAAAGTATAACCGTGGGGTCCGAACGGATCCCTAATGTACTGATTAGGGTTAAACTCACTAATGATAATCGATGTTGATGTTTGCACCGCTGCAAATAGGTTATATAATAATCCATGGACTGATAAAGGCAATGTAAAGTATAAAGACGTGAAACCGATGCGAAACAAGAATTATTGCTTCACTGTAAAGTAGTAAAATTTGTCCAAAACCATCCACGCTATTATTTTTACTTCTTCTTGTACCGACAGGACAAGTAAACTGAATGTCATTGTTATCTAGCAAAATGATTGCTTCTGTTACATGAGATTATGCCATGGAGATATATTAGGGTTCAATATAAATTAAACAATGCATTTGATTACTGAGAATTTTATTCGTAGAGGAAAAGTACAAAAAGCTCACCCTTGTAGAATAATCACTCAAATCAATGACATTCACTAGTTACTCTTTTCACAATGTCACTCCATTTACTCCATCTATATACCCAAGAAAAGCATAAAAGTCATTCAAAACACCATAATACACATTGAAGACAGCAGCATGTTTCAATACATTAATATCCTACAACTATGCGTACGATGGTATACCTCATATAGAGTACAGGTTACAAAGGTATATTGTTTGATTAAATTATTGGGATTCAGTTTTAGTAAAGTTGCATACAAGCACATCTTATTTTTATATCGCCAACCACTTGTGCTGGTGCCTGTGACTTCAATTGAAGTAGCCAGGACAAGAACACGTCGCCATGTCTCTATGAGCATCTCAATCATCACTATGTGTGTCTTATGATCTCTGCACCACTATATCTCTGACACCACCAATCCAATCTGACACCACTATATATTTTGACGCCACCATATATAATAAATCTGACATCACCATAAATTCTGTTGCCACCATATATCTGACGCCACCATATATTTTGACAGCACCATGTATATGAAGCCACCATATATGTGATGCCACCATACATCTGATGCCACCATATATTTTTGGCACCACCATATATCTGCACACGTCACTTTGTCTATTACGTGACCACCACCACATGATGTACGTGATTCTATCTCCACCGCACATCTCTATAACTAGTAACGCCACCTCGCCAAGTGATCACGTCTCGGGGACATGGGCATATCAGCCGCGGGCGACTCGAGGCTGCTGGCTGTGGAGGACGGGCGCTGGTGGGAGGCCTTCCTCTTGCCGCCTCCGCCTCCGCTCTCGGGACCCCCGGCAGCTCGGGAGCCCCGGCTGGTGGACACCGTGGGGCCTGACTTGAGAGCACGGAAGTCCTCTTGGTGGTAGCTGAATATGGAGACCTGTAGTGATATTTTAAACTATAGTTGATCCTGTCTTTCATGTTGATTTTGCATGTTAACGCTGATATGTGTGATATTTTTTAGACTAGTATGATATATTTTAATACTATGTATATACTGTATATATAATTCTATTCATATGGATTGTAACCCGTTATATATCTGAAATAACTAACTAAACTAAACTAAACTAAACCATAGCTTGTGGAACGTCAGAACGTTACTGTAATATCCCCCGTCAGAACGTTACTGTAATATCCAAATGAAATGATGTCCTTTATGACACATAAGATTTATTTCAATATAAATGTTTGTGCTTTCAGCACTTCCTGAGACAACTGGCTACAGCTATGATATTTCATAATATGAAGTACAGACACAAGGCAAACACTAAGGCATTATACGATGTTCATGTTATAGGCATCTTTTCTCTCCACCCTTTAACACAATCTGTAACAAAATGTTTACTGGCTGTATTCATATGGCTACTTACCGGTCTAATAATGTTAACTCACATATGCTGGATTAACGGTTTGTTTGATTGAGAAACAAATAACACAAGTTCAAGGAGGTGGATTCACACACTTGAAGATAGAATTAATTTTCAAGACAAAGACTCGTGGGTCAGGTGCAACAGAATAAGAACTAATACTGCGTAAGAAGAGAATACATTTGGATTGTTATAACTTATTGACAGCCCAATCTATGTAATCCTGGGTAACACCTCAACCCCGATCACTCAAGTGCCACTCAACATGGCCTGAGCTTCCACTTTTCCATTAGTGGCAAGGTTTATGAAGGTCTTGCGAGGTTACTAATATTATTTGTGCACAACACTGGACAATGACGGATTAATCAATGAAGACATAACCCTGTCAGACAAAGGGTAGACCTAATGTATGGTGTCTTAATTAATAATAAATTTAGTGTATATTAGTGCGCCTGCTGGATCTGACTATAAACCTTTGTAATATATTTTCATTCCTGACCATGTCTAGATTATTCGCTAGCATTGACTGAGAATAAAATGGATCGATTGCAAAATGAAAATAATCATAATGTTAAATGATAAATATATGTTAATGAAATTAGCAATGTTTAAAATTTATTGCGGTAGTATGCTTTAAACCAATGATTGGTTCTTCTAAGTAGACTAAAAAGAAGCAAGACATGAATGGATCGTTCAAATGAAAACTAGATCAAAAGTGCTCAGAGAGCACAGCACCACTAGAACAACGTTGATTAATGGGCAATAAAGATATGTACTCAGAAATCAAAGCATTAACACATAGAAACGTCTTTTTTGATGCGTTATTCACCCTATCTACAATGTATGCTCTTGGTATTGGATTGCAGGTACTTTCTAAACATGGCTAAAGTGAATAGCTATTGCCCATGAGTTGACATTAACATGTGATGCTGCTGAAGCGACGCAATGATTATAATGTTAGGAATTATTGTCTTAAACATTGCATTGTACTTGTTTGGTTTAAACCACAGATTGTTTTGCTTTATAGACCAAAAAGAAGCCATGTGGCCCTCACCTCGTGCTGGGAGTCCATGCCCGCCTGTGTGACGACAAGCTGGCCGGCGTGCGGCGCATGCGCCAGGCCCCGCGGTGCGTGCAGACCGTCTGCCGGCAGCACCACCTGTACCAACACCGGAGGTAAGTGATGTGGTAAATAGTTTTTTTTTAATTCTATTCTTTTTTCCCAAGATTGCTTGTGAGTTCATTTTTATTCTCTTCTCTCTTTTTTATGGCAAGGAAGCTACTACCACCTTATTGATATCGCTGAAGACATGTTTTACAAGCCTAAGCAGCCCGCGGCTTGAGGTGATGGCATCATTCTGATTTCACAACCTTGGGGTCGTGAGTTCGAGTTCCGCCAGTGCCACTTGATATAGTCAAATGGAAGCTAGCTTAGGGTTGTAGAACCTGTCTTCCTATATGTCAATACAGGGCTAGGAGCTTGCTTGCAATAGAAAACACAGAGAGAAGAATAAAATTGAGATTTCTAATTGCTTTGTTTGTCATCAGTAGCAGATTCAAAATGCGCATGAATCGATTTCGTGCACCTCATAAACGTGATGTATGAGCCACGCACCTGGTTGAGAAAATGGTCAAAATTATGATGGATTGGTCCAGAATGGAGCGTTCGGGTTCCCTGGATCTGGAAATGATCGTTGTAGCATATAATGCCATTTACATTATCCCACATTCAAACCAAACTGTTCTTAATGAGTTAACTGTAAATGCATTTTAGTTTGATTTTTGTCCCATTGGCTGTTTGATATCATGTCTCAATAGCTCTTGTTATAACTAAACATAATTGCGCATTAATCCGCCTTTTAAATTATCAGTTATAACAGGATATAAAAATTAACTGTGATGATGTTTCAAATATGACGATACACCGCTAGCTCGGTATATACCACATTTACTAAATGTTGACTGTACAAACCCTATTAGTACTGCTATAGACATAGACTATTCTATTTCTATATAAACACGTGTTTATATAGAAAACAGTATATGCCCCACGTTCACGATGCTGGGTTTGGCCATGGGATTACGTCGTATAAAAAAGAGCCATATTAAAAACATCAAAATAAGGGAACCACAAAATGTAAGCTGATATTTGATAATAAAATTAAAAAAAACTTTGAATCACAAACAAAGGGTTTCTCTTTCTAATAGAGAGAACCTGTGGTTCCAGATGTTTTCATTGGACAGATATGACAGTCACATAAAAAGTTATATCCAACGGACCCAATGAATGTTATGTCAATAAAACATCTGGAACCACATTTTTTTCAAAAATCAAAATCAAAACAGTCTGCACCCTGGCATCACGCACCTCCCACAGCCGGCCGTCACGTGCCGCTGCGCACACGTACACAGTGCTGTTGCCCACAACCACAATGTTCCCCACCGAGTCCACAACGAGCCCCTGCAGCAGCAACAAGTGTAAGTATTAATATAGTGGAAATTCTCAGACCTCTCAAGATATGGGCTTGCCAAAATTTAGTGACCACTATGAATTATAAAGCAACTTTATTGTTTACATTACAATTCTTGAAAGCATATCTATATGCAATTCTAATAATAGCTCGTACATGAAGGTCGGAGTCTGCACTACTAATTAATAATAATAATAATAATATAATTTAGAATGTTATTTTATTATTGTTATCTTTGTTATTGATATTGTTATTAGTCATACTTAGTCATGTTTACAACACATTCTGTAAAGCCAATAAATTTATCTTATCTTACATTTCACCCTACAACCTTATGATTACCTGCAACAACACAAAGTGTTCATCGAGTAGCCGGAAGTCATCCAACGAGAACTTGCGCTGGATGCAGCCTTCGAAAGAGAATATCTTAATGGCCGAGTTGCCCGAGTCAGACACAATGATCTGGTGGTCATCATTCACGGCCACAAAGTATGGATGATCGAGCTCTGAGTCTCCGTCACCCAGCTCTCCGAACTGGCGGAGCAGGCAGCCGGACGGCTAGAATAATGGACAGCAAGGAAGAATGAGAGGACCCAGCTACTTGTGCACCAAAAATAATGCCTAAGAATATTTAAAACGAGTACCACGCGTATGTTTTTCATATGAAGCAGGTATGAAAAAGTGCTGAAAATGTCAAAATTGGCGGCCATTTTGAAAATCTAAAATGACTGAAGCCTGAAATGAATTTTCGATAACACCTTTAAATTCCCCATGCCTGAAAACATGGTTTTAGATACCAATATCATGCCTTTAAGTGCCCTAGGAAATTGGTAAAATATGATATTTCGTCGGCCATTTTCTATTTTAAAAAACGCCATCTTTAACAACTTTGCCTGGGGCAAAGGTGGTACAGATTTTTTTCTCTTAAATAATAGGTGATACAGAGTAGAAATCAATAGAGAAACATTTGTATACAGTTTTCTCTAACTTAACTAATCATCTGTTGTTCAACAACTAGCCTAGAAATGGGCGGATAGAAAGCAAGAAGCACATGTATATCATGCAATGGCATAAGGGCAATGAACATTATTTTAAGACTGTTAATGCTCGTGACCATATTGTGCTGGTGTTTTAATCATCTAGACTTTGACATGTCCATCTTTTTTATTAAAATTCAGACTACGTTCATGTACATTCTCAGTTGCCTATGTTGTGTATTTCCTTTAGCCTGCTTTGTGCTACTGACTAACTGAGGTGCTGTAGCTTGGCCCCCTCACCTGCAGTACGATGACCGCGTGCTTGCAGAGGTCGGTGACCACCAGGTGCCGAGCGTTGCTTGCCGCAAGCCCGTAGGGGAAGGCGAACACTGCGCAGTCAGAGTAGCGCGCCACGAAGCTGCCGTCCTGCCGGAACACCTGCCGTCAACGCCAGCTCAAATTAGTCCAATCAACTGATAATCTAACCCACCACAAATTGCAATAGGAATGTCTCATGCATCGTTGGAAAGGTTAGGGTCTTCTCTATAAAATATCAAAAGTTTACCCGAACACTTTAATTAGAACAATGTAAAATTCAATATGGCGTTCAATATGGCCATATGCATCCATAGATATCAAGGGGTACATTTTGAGACCATCGTAAAATGTGATCATGGTCATGAATCTTGCATGTCTTATTCTAGGGCTTGAAGCTGCTGTCATGCAAGAACACCTTTGGCAGGTGGCAGGGCATGTTAAACCATGAAATACGACCAATGTAAATTGTGACCGGTTATATTTTACGGTCTCCAAAAATGGTCTAGCTGCCGCAAAATGTGACCATCGTAAATTGTAATCATGCTTAGCAATCTCACGTGTTTTATTCTTGAAAGCGCTTGACGAGTAGAGGCTTTTCCATGTATCATACTTCTAGATACGATAATAAGTGGGCGAGAAAGAAGGAGGTCAAATTTGCGTCTCTGTAGCGGCAGTCACTCGATGATTGACATTTGACACCACTCGAGGTCCAAATTTGACGAAGCGTGGGTCAGGCTAGCATGGTGATAGAGAGACTATTGTGTTGTCATTTGAAAGCTCTCTCATTGCATCATCGGCCTGTGATGACATAAGGATGTGGTTGCTTGGGAGCAGATGCAAGCAGTCCAATACATTGTGTGACTGTTTACAATTTACGGTGGTCACATGTTACGGCAGCTGGACCATTTTTAGGACCTGATCACAATATACATGACGTAAATTATGACTGGTCGCAATTTACGCCTGGGTATATTTTACTGTCTAACAGAGGTCCACTGTGTCACAGTCATCTCAAATTTCAAGAGGTACGTTTTGAGACTCAATGCCCCATGTTTTGCTGGTGACACTAGAACCCACTCCTGTTTAACTCAAACTCTGATATGTTGAATCTGACGGAACACTTGCAAGACAGCAGTTGGTGTTCTGTTTGTTTGAGCCACAATGTTCCATGCTGCTTTCATGAAAAACAACTACCATTTATCACAAACTCTGATGCTTCGAATTGATGGATAATTGGAGCAAATTCCTTCTTCATACAAGTGGGCTATGTTCCATTGCTGCGGTAACCCCATGCACTCTCACCTTTATACAGGCATTGACACTGTCGGTGACCGCTATGTGCTGACTCTTGCTGCTCCTCACCAGGGCCACACACATGGGGTGGTTGAGCTGGTGGGGCCTCGAGCCTTTCTGGCCGATCTGCAGCTTGGGTCGGCCGTCAGAGTGGAAAATCTGAATCCGACAATTCTCTGTGTCAGCCACCACTATGTCACCTGAAAATGGAATAGCAAGCTTACAAATCACATACAGATATGATATTGTCCCGTTCAGGTCTGGTATTTGTTATTGAAATATAATAATGTGATGTCAAAATTATCAAAAGGTTTAACACTTTCACTGGCTACTGTTTGAGAACTTTATCAAGGTTTCACCCAAAGGCAACTGCATCGGTGAACTTGAATGTGTATTCTCAAAATTCAGTATTATCTATAATTTTATCATATCAAAGCCAATTATGCAGTTGCCCTTACTTTCACCCACATCTATGGGCTTTGCATGATATGACTCAACAGGTGACATCGTAATCAATCTGCTATTCTCTCTTTCAGGTTGTGCCTCCAACTCTTTGATTAACCTCGATATATAAATCTCCGCGATGACATATGCTATAAGAATGTTTTGTTCTATAAAAGGCAAAAACATCATAACAAGATAAGCATCTGTGGTGCGGGGATGTAACTTTTCCTCCCGACATGGGTGTGCTCTGGGATACTGATATTGTATGCCATTGGTTTAATCATTCCGTTCGGGCTGTAGAATCAC
The DNA here is from genome assembly GCA_019095985.1 of Streblospio benedicti. NCBI lineage: Eukaryota > Metazoa > Annelida > Polychaeta > Spionida > Spionidae > Streblospio > Streblospio benedicti. The sequence goes on from CM032665.1 coordinate 20,690,004, forward strand.
ATGCACAATGCTGTAGGCGCAGCAGCAAACCCAAATGCACACTTTACTGTGTCCGAAACATGCCAACACAACACCCATTGCATGCATTGCTGCATCGTTATGGACTTAGAGTGTGCAAACTGTATGTGTGTGTACTTTGCTATAAATACAATTTTATGTAATGACCAATTTAGCAGCCACAGTTGCTTGTAAGCTGATACCCACTGAGCAAGACCCCAAAAGCCAGTGTAAGCAGCAGAAAACACAGCACTATGTCATTTAGGTTTTGCTCCTCGCCCGAGGACAGCTGCATAATGAGATCAAGCAATTTATGGGACTTTAGCTTGGCGCATGTGATGTCTTACACACTTTCATTAGCAAAACCTAGTGGTGCTCGTGCCAAAAAGGAAAAGTGTCTGTGTGTTTTAACTTTAGAAGTGTAGAGGTCGGTTGACTCCTCCCATAGTTGTCAAACCTATGGCACACCATATATGATTCCACTGTGTTTTGATGGCTGCCTAGAACGTATGGATTCAATGTAGGCTGAGGTCTAAGTTCCTCTGTTGCATTACCATCGTACTTACATACGGCCTTCCTACATGATAAACATCATCGCATATAAATTCAGCCACGTATTAAGCTGGGAATTTCCATTCTTTAAATTAATTGAGTATGCTGTGTTTTTAACGTTGTGATGAGTTCCACTTGATTATTCTACCAGGGTTCTTACCCCAGCCTCCGCGTAAACTGCATACTAATGCCGTGTCCCTGCTCCTCTCACATCACCACAGGGACACGTTATTAGGCCAGCACTTGTGGAATGCTACTGGGTGGCCCTACTTTGAGCTAACAACCATTTTAGCAAAACTACAATGATAACTGCCTTCTGCTTGTGTCATTGAACGACTAGAACTCTCGAAATATATTTCAACCAGCCTTTACTGATTCATCCATTTAAAATCTATGAATAACATGATTATTTTCTTATTTCAAGTCATTTTCTGTACAAAAACACATGTGTTTTTAGAAGGTCTATACTATAGGTATAGACCCAACGGTAAGACTTGCTGTCACCATTTATCATTGGTAGTCTTTCTTGCAAATTGGCTTGTTCTCGAGGCTTTGAGTCCCATTTATTGCTTTAAGACGATGCCACCGACAAGGTTAAGGGGAACACACGCGTGTGCCGGTTTAGAAAACCACGTTTTCAGTTTTCAACCCTGTAAAGGGATGCCGTACATTTTGAAAAGCTCTGGTCAAGTTTCTGATATTCCACTTTTTTGTGGGTCTAAGATTTTTCCCCTCGAGCCAATACTTTTCATAACATAATTCCACTATTTACTATTTAAATGGGGCGTGAAATTGTTATAATGTACACAGCATATTAAATAAATTGTACCAAAAGCAGAAGAATATATTTCGTGTTTATGTAACACATCTTCAGCTAAAAATGAAGAATTCATGTACAAGTACAAAAAATTATGTGAAAAGTACATGGTAATCACATTGTAGGTTAATGCTTTAAATACATTGACATTCTCCAGCAAACATCTAGAGGAGAAAGCTTTTTACTGACATTATAGGCACTCCACATACATGTACGTGAACTCAGGCCAGCCTTGAATACCCGAGACGAATACAGAGGGGGGGGGCATAGGCAGATACAGGTTTTCGGGAGGGGGGCGCACTTAACGAAAAGAGGGGGCGCACTTACGGGATTTCATGAAAAACCCTATGAAAATGAAGTATTTTGGTGGGAAAAGGGGGATCGCGTGCCCCCTGTCCCACCCCATGGATCTGCCTATGGGGTGGGGGGGGGGGGGGGCTGACAATATAGTTGTTGTCACGAAATATATTCTGGTACAATTTATTTAATATTTACTTGTGTTATCAAGATGTACACAGCATAGTTCATACTTTCATATTATGATTTATATTCCTCGTATATAATAGATATTATTATTTTATGACACATATATGTTATATTTGAATAAATGTTCCACTTTTGATAGTTTGTAGTTTCATGATGATACACGACCTTAAAAGAGTGGATGCAGGAAGCAATGCTGGCAAAATAGTATTATGTTAGACCATAAAATATAACCATTCATAAACTGTGACCGATCACATATTACGTGAACGTAAATTGTGATTGGGCTATAATGTTACTGGAGAGCTATAGAATGACATCGCAATGGTCTGTCTTTCACCATTCTTTACTGATCCATGCCTTGTCAAAGTTGGACATCGCGTGGGTCATATGCCGAGTCGACGGGCGGAAGAGTACGGCAGATACGTGAAGTTGCACCCATTGTTACTCGTCAAATTCTTAACGTATCTCGGCTTGTGATACACGAAACTGCAACGCTTCTTCAAGCTTTTGTTAGTGACAGTCCCAACGCCCTACGTCAGATAATAATACATGTGAGATTCATGAAAGTGCTTAAAATTTACAGTGGTCACATTTTGCGGCAACTAGACCATGTTGTGGTGTGTGGTGACGGTTTAAGGTAACTTATATTATGCCCGGTACGGTCACAACTCACGTTGGCTATATTTTACGGTTTAACAGAAGTCAGGCGGTTAAGTATATGAAAAACGAAACAAAGGTGCTGAAGTCAAGTAAGGTGAAGAAATCGTAAAATATTATGTTGGGATGTTTGACCCTTTGCAACCACAGCTTCACAATAATATCCAATAGAACCTCCAATCAAGACCACTTCTCTATTAAGACCACCTCTATAATAGGACATAAAGCCACCAAAAGGAACCTATTTATAGAGACCACCTCTCTATTGACACCATCTTACACTGGTGCCAAAGATCGTCCTAATAGAGCGGTTCTACCGTACATGTCCCTGATATTCCACTTCCGGAGACGTTATTTCCGCCTGGCGCTGCTGCCACCAAGTTCCCCGCTGTGATGGTGAACTCGGCGCCTCCCACAGCCAAGACCGTCAATTAGGGGCCCATCTATGACGCGAGGGTGACACCTTCTGATGAAGATAGATGAACATCAGCAGGGACTATCGAAACGTGACTGGCCTCATGAAGAAGCATTTTATGTACTACCTCTACAATAGCATGTATTGTTATAGGGTTGCATGCATCTCTGTGCAAAACAAACTATAATGCAATAAATGTATTCGTCTGATTGCCGCACCCTAATTATCAAATATAGCTGCAGTAAAATGTGAACGTGATAATGTGACTATTGACGTGAATGGGGTTATTATGACATGTACAGACTCGCATGCGATGGTCAACCTTGACCAGTTCTCCATAGGGTGCATTGCTAGTGACTACACCATTAGAGCACTTCTAATCGATAACTAATTCATAGTAATGATCTAACGACGGCATCGCCTCATTTCTACACTATCTTCATAAACCATCTGGCTATGTGGATTAAACTTTTGTGTAGGTGTGGGTTGTGTGTCATAATCATTCCTTTTAAGACATGAATCAAATGTATGCAGAAGTGCAATGGGTGCTCCTTTAAAAGAGTAAACTGTGCTTCTTGATATCTTGCACTTTCTTCCCTTTTTCATATCTTGTTAGGGAAACATGACCTGTAAATAGGGGTCTCAGGTTATATATCATATGTACGGCTTATCATGCAGTCACATCATAAAAATGAGCTTTTTTATGATATAACGGAAAGACAAGGCACGCCATATGAAATGTTCCAAAGAAAACAATTCTAAACTTATCGAAGAACATAATACTATTGAGAACAGGAGATGGCAGGTTCACAACAGAAAAAATGATTTTTGAATACGCATGTATTTGTATTTACGAGGTTTATGATTATATGTAGCACCATACAACGCAAGTCACAAAACGTCATAAAATTTGGTGATACACACGCGCGCACGCATGCACAGATACGCCAAAGAAAGAGAGATGGGGGGAGCGAGCGAGCGAGCGCGCGCGCGCGCGCGCGCGCGAGAGAGAGAGAGAGAGAGAGAGAGAGAGAGAGAGAGAGATGGAGAGAAACAAGGTAGAGAGATAAATAAAAATATCTAGACTTAAGTAGAGACATGCAGGCAGGCAGGCAGGCAGGCAGGCAGGCAGGCAGGCAGGCAGGCAGGCAGGCAGGCAGGCAGGCAGGCAGGCACGCACGCACGCACGCACGCACGCACGCACGCACGGACATTCTGCACCCACCTGCGTCGGTGACGGCTACTCCGCACGGCGTGTTGAACTGCCCCCGGCCGGATCCCTTCCGGCCGAACGTGCGCACCATCCTGCCCGGGGCGGGGGCGGTGAGGGCTGTGGTGTCCGCGGCGGCAGCCCACACCAGCGGCCCGCCATCAGACATGGTGACGTCAGCGGCGGCGGCAGGCGGGAACCAGCGGCGCCACGTGTTCATGCTCCGTGTGCCAAAGTCTATTTCCCATACGTTTTGCGTTCAACGCATCTCATGATACGTCCAAAGCTGACAGATGCTTCACTCGAGCACACATACTCCTGTAGTCTCAATCAACCAAACTGACAATACTGCGTTCGAAAGTCGGAAAGTAAGTGAGTACGGGAAATGTCTGGGTTGACCGAGACTGATTATAGTCCAGTGGCTTTCTCAATAGCTTTTTCTAGCTTCTTCTTTCTGCAATGTCTGCATGTAGTAGATTGCGAGAATGTTAAATATTGCGGTTGTGGAATGGTCTATTGTTTCAGAGAGTCACTTATTATCAGACACATTTTTTTTAATATTGCTTACAGGTATGGGTATATTATATGCCACTGCTCTGAGTGTCCTCCTAGCTCTGTACTTAATATAGACGTACAGAAATCACAGCAATTCAAGGGTGTATTTCACACAAGCGTTGTGTATGCTTGAGTAATATCATGACCTGGTGCAGTGCTGAAAGTTGACGATAATCCTGTAGCGTCGCATAAATTGTACAGTCCACTTTTCATGGTGCCTATAAATCACCACAGAATGTCCTCATCCGTTTTACTTAATGTGGGCTTCCTTCACACATATCCATACATAGTAGTAGCTTCTAAGTTTGTGAGTTTTACTTGAGTCCTGTCGCCTGTTATGTGTTTTCTGAGAAATGAAGCTTTTATTACAGGAGTGTACTTTTATCCTGATGTGTCTATGCTGTTTTTGGCCTACTAAGCTTTTTTTTTTCTTTTAGGGCGACAATACCACTAATTTACGGGGGAAAAAACGATATCGCCCCCTGTTTTGTATTTCCCGTTAAAAATGTTCACCGTTGCCAATTTCACAAAATCAGGTAGAATGCATGAACTATTTTCATTCTATTAGGAACATACAGAGTATCTATTACAGAGGATTACGTCTTTAGAGTAAAGCAAATGTTGCATTTGATACACATTCATTTCACTCTTAGTTCCATTGATTAAATAAAATATAATCCCATAAAATAGTGGCCCTAGTGTATGTCCATTTGCTTATGATAGATTACCTAGATTGATCACTATATCTGAATTAGGATAGAGGGTAACCAAATAAACCTCCAATCAAAACAATAAAAGGCTTACCTAAAAACAACTCCCAAACATGGGTGAGAAAAAAAAGAAACTACATGTAAATCAGGGCTGTTCATATATGACAGTGAGTGGGGTAGTTTAGGGTACAAAATAACTACTTGACACTTGCGCCCATGCTTTATTCATCACATCGTATATGTAGAGGAAGTCATCTCGCTTTGTATACATCAGCAAAGGGCTATGCTGGGAAGGTTGAAAACATGTGATTTAGTAGGAAATCTTGCGAGGGTAGCACTCCCGGGTAAAACTACTTTTTTTTTATTTAATTGAATTTATTCATCGTCAATTACACACATTAAAAATACGAGGTGTTCTTGACATTAAATACAAACATCCAACAAGCACATATGCTCACGAAACGATATGCATTATAATGATTGTTAATGAGGTGAAAGTTTTTTATTTGTCCTGAATTCATACAAATCTTTGAGTATTGTCAATAAAGTCAAAAATATGTTTAAAAATAATGTTGTCAATTTCCTTATTTTTTGTTCCAATTACTAATATATATATTATATATATATATATATATATATATATATATATTATATATATATATATATGCGCGGCAATATATGGCAGCAGCATATATATATATATATATATATATATATATATATATATATATATATATATATATATATATATATATATATATATATATATATATATATATATATATATGTATATATATATTGCTCATGCATAACTTCCTGATGATTGCATACCATATGTATGCATGAAACAAAATTGTAGAAGTATGTGATATGTGTCTTCAATAATAAAAATAGACTATATATATATATATATATATATAGTATATATAAGGTATATATATAATAGCAGCAGCATATGAGCAGCAGTTTGTTGTATATATATATATATATATATATATATATATATATATATATATATATATATATATATATATATATATAAAAGCTACATGTATATGGATAGTGTTTCTGTGGCCGAATGGATAGTGAGTTGGACTGGAGACCAGAAATTCTTGAGTTCGATTCCCCGTCGGGTCTGGTGGTGGTTTTTAAGCAAACCTACCTCAGGTTGCTTCGTGGTACCTACACTATAAATAGGTCCTGGTCAGGGGAGTGAACGTTAATGTGAATTATTAGCACGTCTGCCTTACGGTAGATGCGATGAGTTGTATGCTCCCCGGGGAGTTCAGAAGGATATAGTGTGACCAGGTTGCCAATGACCTAGTGTAGATGTAAAGTCATTAAATCACGGCAAACTGTGAATTGCGACCGCAAATAAACCCATTTACATTTACATTTGTTTCGTGCTCTAAATTGCAACACTCTTTTCTTGGTACGGGCATTTAAAATCCAGAACATTTTAAGCTACGTCCAGTAGTAGTAAAAACTTTTTCACGTCCCAAACGTCTCTTTGTACCTTCTTTAATGATTCTTAATGTAATGGTTAATGGTTCTTAAATGGTCACTTGATTGGACCTCTGTGCTGCCACCTACAGTTTAACCCATACATGTAAGTCTATTTTGCATTAGATATCAGCATGCATGTAATGATGAAGTGCATAAATTTATAAGTGTTATTATTGAGGTATCATAACAGACCCGTAGCCTGGGTCTGGGGGGTGGGGGCACTTCCACAGTCGGTTTGCGCATATATAAAGACCCCCTATTTATTGGCAGACAAACCCCAAACACCCGCTAATTTCTCTAAATCTCAAAGCAAAGACCCACACTTTTGAAGAAGAAAAGTAAACTGAAGCATGATGATAGTTCGTTGTTTCAAGTCTCACATACAACGTAGATTCAATGTATTGGTTTAAACACCAATATTTAAGACCCCCATTCTGGCATAAAGCATATTTAAGACCTCTCCATTTTACCTCTCCATTTTACAAAATATAACAACACCCATTTTGAACTCACCGTCGAGCAAACCTACCCAAATCAGATGCTAGGTGTGGGGGTGAGGGGGGCGGCATAAGAAGCAAAATGAGATTGGTAAGGCCATTTAAAAACTAAGCGATTATCATTTTTTTCACAAACGATTTGCCAGGTCATGATTGAATTATTGCATTATAACTTTCCCCACAAATTAATTGTCTAACCATGGCCTAACCGCCTTAGGCATACCTACGTGGCTGTATACGCGGCTATACCGATTGAAGAACGGCATAATCAAGACGGCACTAATGAGATGCTATCATTTCCATTACAATTAAAGTTTTATCTTCAGAGAGTTGAAAATTGTCTTTTTTCCTGTAGACAAATTACAATTGCATCTTAAAATTGCCCTGACATATAGCTCGCCTGCACTGGAAACATCTGCACGCTGCGAATAAACATCACATGCTCTCATCAAAGTAGCTCAAATTTCACTGCCAACAGCCGGTTCGGAATTCTAAAAAGATACATGTAGCCCACAACATCCATAATATACAGGAAAACCTCCAATGAATCTTTCTATTGAGCCCACCTCTACAATAACACCACTTTTCACGGTCCCAACCCTTTTACTTCATAAAGGTACCAACACGAACCTCTGTACACAGGCCACCTCTCTATCGAGACCACCAAACGCTGGTCCAAAAGGTCGTTCTAATAGCGAGGTTCCACTGTACATTGTTAGTTTCCAAAAATAAATTGTTATACCCCACTATTAATTACAAAACATCTGACGTCCCATGATTAACAAGCCAATATTGGGAATTAAGCAGCATCTTCCCTGATCCGAAATGGACGTTTAGTGATGCGGCGGGCCGCGTGTAACATATAGGGATGGGTTCATTGGCTGTTAGGAGCATTGATTGCACAAGTTGACCTTTCATAGCAGAGCCCCAGCGGGGGTTGTTATACATAGTGGATTTAAAACCTATTTGGACTCATTACCAAAACAAACATACCCACCTTTAACATTAGAGACTTTGTTAGTGATACACCCACAATAGCTCTCAATGCAAATGGACAGCCCGGAATAAGACTATTTGATGTTGCGTGTCTGCTATATGAGCAGACTCATACTTGTGTCTTTTAATGTCTTGTGTTCATGGTTTTGTCTTGCTCTGTGCCAGCCATGAAGCATAAGCCAACAATAGCTGCAGTATAGCCTCCAATGAAGATCACCTCTATATTGAGACCGCCTTTGTAATAAGACCACTTTTGAGATGCCAACCCTTCAAAATGATTCCAATGGGAGCCTCCATATAAAGATCATCTCTCCATTGATACCACTTAAAGATGGTCCCACAAGTGATCAGAGAGGTTCTACTGTATGTGGCTTTGAAAGAGCCATACGTAACTTTACATCAAGACCACCTGGTGGTTGGCCACAAAGAATCACAACAAAGGAGAGGTGGTCTCTTTATAAATGATAATATTCATCTATTTGCGACTGATTGTGACCACGAGAAAGTCTTCTTTTAGAGGTGATCTTAATGTAGATATAGAGGTGGTGTTAATTGTACATTCTAGAGGGGGGGTATAGCCTTGATGAAAATCCATTCACCAGTTTTTCCTAAATCACCTGTCACCAATACAATTCAGTGTCTTTCACCAATCATCAGGAATTGCATAAGCAAATAGATTCCATCGCGTTTCATAATACATGTACTTGATTACAGGCATTTCACAATTCACGCTCAAGATCTGTTAGGGCAAATCAACAATCACACTTTTGCGATAGGACCCACTCATTCCACTGTACGTGTTCTACAGCCTGTGTTAGTGTGGATGGTTCAATGGCCATGCTTTAATTGAGTAACCTTTACATGTAATCACTGCGCTCGTTTATCAGTC
>CM032665.1:20699390-20866615 GCA_019095985.1 Streblospio benedicti
TTGAGCTGGAAGTATATGCTTTTGGCGAGAATAGTATTTTTGGGGTTCTCCAAATGGCGTCTGTGTAAGATCCATCGTTAGTTGGACGGTGTTCTCATCTTTGTGGAACATATTACATAATTTACAATGACCGGCAGGATTGTCAAACTTACTGTACTAGAAAGTACCTTTGATGACAACTTTGCGTTGTGGTTTGACTGTTGAACATATCACCCACACTATTTTCAGTGCACTTAGAAGCACCCCAATACTCTTTAACTCAGACCGCCCGTCGCGGACATGCTTTCGCCATAACTTCACGTGATATTTTCCATCTATCAATTCAAATACCATGTCCGCCGCATGTTGATAGGGCAGTGTCATGTGATCGGGTCTTTTGAGATTGGGGTGGGAGAGGGTTATGACAGGTCGGGAATTACCATAAAGCAGTTATATTTGTCACTCCTTCTCAGTCTTCTACACTATTGCCCTTTTCCTACATCACACGCTATATAGGAATAGTTTCTCTTTTTGTAGTCAGTATCACCTCATCTTTACATAGAATATAGACACGGTTTTGTGTTGTGTATTTCTCTGCAAGGGACAAGCGTCCATGCTTGTAGGATATGCCTATCTATACACAAGCATAGAATCATTCGAAGATACCATATGCTGAAGCACATTAGCAAATAGAACCAATTTTACATGTCTTCACGGTGAGTGTTTAGTTCATAAATGATTCAATTATACTGACTGATGACTGAAAGGTGCCACTTAGGTGTATAGGGTTAGCGATTCTGTGCACACTGCTCCCAATGGCACTTTCTTATGTAGAACCTATACATTATTGAATATGAGCGAATGAATTATTTTCATACTGTCTGATATTCATATGAAGAAGGAACAAATCATTACTTTATGATATCTATTTACTTTCACAGAAAATTGTATTCTTGCATTACAATTGCTGCATGGTGCCATAAACTGACTAGTGACAATGTTCTTATTGCCGTCCAGAGACAAACATCCATAAACGCCCTGTTGAACCATGAAATTGTGCCACCACGTGAAATTGTACCGGTGCAATTTCACTTCAACTTGAAATTGTACCACTGCCAATAAATAAGTTACTTGCCATTAAATTGTACCACACGTAAAATTGTCCAAATCGCCAAAATTTTACAAACACAATCCCTCAGCAGCTTTTATTTCTCACAATAATACAAAATTGTAATCAGAATGATTCTAGTTATTACCAGGAGTAACAGGAAGTGTAGGATGAGCATTGGAATAAGCACTAATAATTGGCGGAGTAGAGATTGAAATCAAAGTAAATGAAAATGATGTATATAGACTATTGATCTATTCATGCTTTGCTGAAATGTTTGACAAAATTCATGATCAAATATGTTGTGCGCTTACTTTAATAAGCCCCACCCTGACAGCATCTACACTCAGATCAACTGATCAGTATCCACTGTTCAAGTCAGGTGGTCCTGATGAGGAACAGTAAAATGGGTAAAATGGTGTCCAATCGAACAATGTTGTTTACATCATTGGTCTGGACATCCAGGTCTTATGCACACACCAAGTATTGTGAGTTACTCGTGATGTAATGTTAAATGTATAATCACTAGAAAGGGAAATTGGGGGTAGATGGGACACTGGGTTACATGGTACTGGGGGAAGATGGTACGTGGAATAACATGGGACAAATTACTTTCCTTGGATATTGATTAAGCAATGTAATGTTAGCAGCAATGCCATCAGCACACACATAGTCTTCTATATTATACACTGTTTCGTTACATAAATCACAAATGTAGACTGTTTCAGAGGTATAATCCGTGCCTGTGCACCATCTACTCCAAGTCCCAGTGTCCCAACTACACCCAGCATCCCATCTACTCCTAGTTGTCTCTACTATATACCTATTTATGACTTCATCCCTACCAATCACAAAATCATATTTAGGAAAAGTGCAATGCTCCTGGAACAATTTCAAGTGGTGGCACACTTTCAAGGCAACAATGGCAAAATGGTACAAAGTCATGTTAACTTGAAATTGTACCAGAACAATTTCAAGGCAATGGTACAATTCAAGTTGACGTGAAACTGTACTGGTACAATGTAACGTGGTGGTACAATTTCAGGCTCAACACGCCCTCTCATATAGGGACTAGACCCACTGGCATAAATCTCACAACATGTACTAGCCGCTAAAATCAGTGGACAATGGGTTTTGAACTGCTGCGTGCCAGACCCAGCTAGCAACTGCTGCGCTTCTCCTTTGCGGCAGTGTAGGTTTTAGGTTTGTAAAGCATTTGTCTGTTTGTACCATGAAACTAGATGCCTAGGCGTCTTTTATGGTACATATTGTTTTAATCTGGTTCTAATAATTTTCGTGCAATCAGCACTTCACAATCCTTTGACACTATCGTGACCCCAGCTTGTACCAAAAAACGTTTTACATGGCTATGCACCTATATGTATGCACAGTAGAACCTTCAAAAATACATTAACTCTAAAGTACATTCCTCTTTCACAGTCCCAAGCAAGTATGCATAACCATTTCAAAATGAGCCTCTGTAGAGAGACTACCTCTCTAATAAGACCACTTGAGCCACCCCCGGGGGATCCTAATAGAGGCTCTACTGCATACCACAGACAATTCAGCCCAATGAAAATATCAAATCCTTCGTTAATATCCTAATAAATGGAACAAAAAATAAGGAAGTTGACAAATTTGTGTCCAAACATATATTTGACTTCATCAATAAATACTCAAATGCTTTCAGGACTTCAGTATAAGTGAATAAGTTAAAAACTTTCATCTCATTAACCATCATAACATTGCACATCGTTACATGATCACTTGTGCATGTCAAGAACACCTCGTATTTCTAATGTGTGTAATTTACTATAAATAAAATCTATCAGATAAAAATGCATCCCTATAACCCCCTCCTCCATGCCGAGGCTGACGCATCACAGCAGACAGCACTTCCTCAATTCGATATCACGAATATGACACTGATGACGCATCACGTGCCTCTTTGACGTATCTGTTGCTCTCGTCATTCTTAGTGCCTGTTTTTATTGCGGTATTTTTTGTAGATATTATTCATTTTGGTATTTGCAGTCATAGTGTAAATTTACACGGCTTCCCGTTCAATATAGTCTGCTCGAAACTGGCTGCATGCTCAATATTCGTTTATAAATGCTCTTCTTTTGGGTTTATATTCTACCTGTTGATTCAACTATCAAGAGAAACTGATAATCGCTTTACTGATGTTTTCATTTTTGTTACATGCTGTGCTCGGTTGTGTGGTCGTAAGGATTGAACTGTTCAAGTAGAATGTAATTTAACATTTAATGTAATTTTAGTGCAAATAATCCCATACATGAAACCGTGACGTAACATGTTCGATAATATAAACGAGTTTCTACTCGTCCCACAACACAAACATCATGGGTATCACATAAAGAGAACATTACATGAAATAGAAGTTCGATTTATAATAAATCGCTTTCCTGTGTCCGTACACTAAGCTAAAATTTTGTAACAACTCATAGAATGAATGTATTCCACCTACTATAAAAGCTCAATTACATTGGCAAAGCTGTCCGCGAATATAATGTATAATTCAAGTGCACAGCAACAAGCAATAAAGTGCCCATTCTAGAATAGAAGTGACTCAACGCAATGCTTAACATAACGACGCATTCACCAATACGGTGGATTATTAATAAGATGTTAATTGATAGTTGGTTTTAGAAATTAATGCTGTGGTCTCACACGGTCATCTATTGAGCATGAATCATTCGTGGGTTTTTGTAATTAGCCATTTATGATTTGGTACCGGTATATTGGCGCATTGAAAACGTGTTTTATATGTACATTTGATACGTTTAATGAACTGTCTAAAAAGAAGAATAGACAGTAGATAATACGATAATAGGTATTGCCGCTACGCATTGCAATTGTCCATATATCCGGGCAACACTGCACACGCCCAGTTTTATGACTTTTATAATAGGATGGGAAGGTCTCAATCAGATCCATATATATACATATGAATAAATCTACTTTCAATCGACATTCCGGCCACTATAATGTATGATCACATTTATAGCACAAAGTAATCAGATCACAAAGGTCGACCACAAAATGCATTTATAGATCCAACACAAATTTTTTCAAAATACCTCACCTCTGACCAAATGTAAATCTTTCTTAAAAAAGAAGAACCCTTTAGATACCAACATCACCAGACGTTATAGCACCCAAAAATGTAGTCTTCACTGAATGTCAGTTCACTGGGAAATCATTGTCTCTATTGTCTCTCCACATAGATTCAAAGAGCCTATTCACAATAGCACAAAATCCAACTGTTATGGCTGACATAAGACAGTGTTTTTATTGTAGGAATGTCTTAGACCTAGACATATAATAATCCGTAAGGCTGCACTGTTACTGAAAATTGACAGAACTTTATTGTTGACTACCCGCGTGTTGCACGGTACTTGGCTTCGCTCGGTGCTGCCGCCGGGTTTACTCACTACGTCCTCAGACTAGTACCTCCACATCAGAACAGTCAAACGAAACGAGGTAGAGAGCTCCAAAAGTATGCCACAATGACAACTAATGTCGTTGCACTTAGATTACATTCAATTGAATCTCTGCTGGCTTTTGTCCTCATTGTTATTATACCAAATGTAGTATTGAAGCACGTATTGAGTTTACAGTCACATAAATGACCATTAAAAGAAGTTCACACCAAAGGAAACTGCATCAATGGTTGTGAGGTAAAAATAAACACGTCTTTGCAAGGAACTTTGAGAAACAAAGTAATCAAAAATCCCTAAGTCAAAGCCAAAGCCAAAGCCAGTGATGTAGTTGCCTTTTGTCTATACCCTGATGGACATACTCTTCTTGACTTTGAAGTATTTTCCATCACAATGAGACGTATACACTGGAACCTCTCTATTAAGCCCACTTGTGTGACCGACCTAAAGCGGTCCCAATGGAGGAGTGGTCTTTACATGGAGGTTCCCTTTTGATTCATTTCAAAGGATTGAGACCGAGAGAAGTGGTCCTATTATTACAGAGCTGGTCTCATTATAGAGGTGTCCGTCAGTCACAAACGGGGAAGTTCACTTGTTTGGGTGTCGTCAGTCTGTGGTGGCGGTGGCGGCGGCGGCGGCCTGATCTCATCAACGAGAAGTGGTGATACGTCTCACTCAGATTTCCCTCAATTAACGGCTGATAAATGTTTGCCGGGAAAAAAGGTTTGGTGTAACATTATATTGGTGATTATAAACATCATATACGTGTAGATATAACAAAACCATTATAGTCAGATTTCACAAGTATAATATCTTTTGTGTTTGAAATATAAAGACATACACTGTAATGTCACATCAAATCGAATCATAACGTGCCATCGTCATACTCGAAAACAAAAAGAAAACAACATCCACATGGACATTTGCACAACTGATTGTAAACATTCTTTACTAAAACCACTGACTTCAATCTGTGCTCTCGGACTGCCCTAGTTTTTGGCCACCCAACAGCCTCATCATGAATACAGATGGTGTCCGGGTGTTGGCCAGTGATGGACTTTACATGCCAATTATGGAGGGATCTGGTCACTGCCCGGTGGCCGCAGTGTGGCCGCCGCCTGTTCACTATTGCAATGGCACAGTGTAGCTGTTGCACTTTGAAATATTGAAATGAAAATGGGTGGTGGAGAATGGGCATTTACAGACTTGGATTCGCCATATTTTTGCGTGTTTTTCATGCAACTTGATGCAAGGTTGGAAAACCACGAACATGGTCTCCGTCCAGTGTATAGGATATAAGTTACCAGTGACCGATTAAAGGGGGGGGGATGAGCAAAGTGCAGACAAGGGCCCCATACATTTAAGGCACCCATATAAAATGTTTTTTTTTGAGACCACAGATTTTGCCGACATCTTTACACGTAGATTTTTGTGCATAACACAAAGCGAGACGTCCTTAGAGCATATCTCCAAATAAAATTGGGCATCATTGGCCCCAATTTATGGCAGTATTCTCACAACAATATGTCGCGAGTCACAACTAAATATCACGACTCGGGTCAAAGAGCCCCACTTTTGTATCACAGCTGGGGGCCCAGCTACACCTTGATTGGGCACTGCAAGCTACTGTGTTGTAGGAAATAATAAAAAAAGAGCTCCTTGGAGACCCGGATCGCTGCAGCAGACGATGTTCCTGCATCAAGACGACAAATGGTGGGCGGAGATAAGGTTTTGTGGCGTGTGGAACATACAATGTAGTGCCTGACAACGGTGAATGAATTGCAAGATGGGGAGGTGTGTAGAGAACTATGCAGATTTTTACGTGGGAAAATGTTGGGTATGATAGTAGCGGGTAATCCCGGGTATATACCGCAATATCATACCGAGTTATTGATAAAATTCAATTTAGCTCATTTATTGTCTTCGTGATATGACGTGCACGTTATATAATAAATGATACAATACAATAAGACATTGAATAAAAACATCCCTGTTTGTAAAACATATTTGAATAAATCGACCAACTAGAAATAAAACAGTCGTTATTACATGAGATTACTTGCATAAATGCATGTACCTTGGTGGAATTTCTACTCAATAGAGATAGATCTATGCAAAATAAATTGCTAAAAATACAATTCTTTCCTCGTGATGAAATCTACAGTATAGTAAAAAGTGTTCTTCACCCTCAATAATATTACATTAACAGAAGTTGTACAGAAGTTGCACAATCTTAAATTAAAAAGGCATCTTTGGTTTTACATGTATCAATATATAGGTAAACGGAGCTTGCCTGTTCTCTGCCTTGCGCAGACGAGGCACAGACGACACTTGCGGTCACGTGACCTCACACAGCGTCCTCCTCACACCCAGACGAATAACGACTCCCGCCATCACCGCTGCATGCTAAATTAGCCGTCTGCTGACACAATGGGTATCTCAGTTGGGCTATAAATGGCAGCTCTTGTTTGCATTATTACTCTTGCAAAGTTTGGTGTTTGCATTTGTGCGTTTGGTGTTTGTATTTGTGCATCTTTCTCCTTATCTTGCAATGAATAGCTTGTGGATAACTGATGGTATATTGCAATGCTGGTGTATAGTAATATACGTTTAAGGTGGGCGAAGTCAAATGAG
The DNA here is from genome assembly GCA_019095985.1 of Streblospio benedicti. Classification (NCBI taxonomy): domain Eukaryota; kingdom Metazoa; phylum Annelida; class Polychaeta; order Spionida; family Spionidae; genus Streblospio; species Streblospio benedicti. The sequence goes on from CM032665.1 coordinate 20,706,573, forward strand.
TGTCAGCTGAATGGCTGTCACATGAATACATGAAGTATTGTAGCTATATTCCAATGATTAACTCCTGTCTATAATTCCACTTGCTTTAGTGGGTTATTATATGTTTTGATGACAGTGCAATGTAAATAATTAGAAATTAGGTTATTATACGAGTTGGGTGAACACTGAGTTTGGTGTTTGACAGTACAAGTGAGCACAGCGAACGAGTTCTATTAAAACAACACATGAGGTGAGATATTAAAAGGTGAGATCACCCGTAAATCATATTTTTCTCTCTTGTTTATTCATTATTCTAGGTCTAAAACCTTGCAGTGTAGGTTTTCAAAACTTCCCATTATCTCTCAGCTAGAGTGTCCCAAATTTTGGACAACATTTAAAATTATTAAGATAAATTCCGATGTCCACTGCAAGACATTTTATCAGGAAAGAAACTCCGAGGCTCCTTCATATTGTAGGTACATAGCAATCAGGGAATGGTCCTCGTTAGTACAGTGGTTAACACGTTCGGCCGACAAACAGGAACTTCCTGCGTCGTAAGTTCGCGCCCTGGCCTCGGCAGACTTTGTGGCGCCAAAAAGTTACGTCGTGCGTCTGCCACTGTACTGCCGATTTCCACACAGCGTGTCGCCGCTGTCGAGTGTTTCATACAAGACGGTGACGACACCAAGCCCGAGGTTCGTAAGCCTCGTTAAAAGGCGTGTCCCGTGTAGAGGACAGTCATCCCCTCTGCACGTAAAAGAACTCACCTAGTTTGAAAACTATAGCTAGTGTGAGCCCTCCACACCCCTGGCTCAGTTGGTTACCTAACCTGCAAAACAAACAAGGACCACATTGGAAATAAGCATTACATATATATGTACGCTTTCATGTGCTATCCTTGGAACATTAGTTCCTGGAGTATATCAATGTATATTATACCACTCTATATCTAATGTAACACAGCCGTAAATTGTGTTTTCTGATTGGTTGAGAGCTTCAAACAGATGGAGTATATAATCCGAAATACCACACCTCATCCGGGTTCTTTTTTAATGACAGCGTTCGATTCGAATCTCCCCGTCCTGATAACGTCCATTGGGTTGCATATCCAGGTGACTTGAATGATCCCATGACATTTTCATTGCAATCTAATTTGTTAGACACATTTTATACGTACTAACAATACATGTATAAACTGAAATGCCCAGAATTCAGATCATCAATAAAATGATCTGGCTTGTTCACAATAATGTTAATGGCTGCGGGTTTCCAAGAATACCGAGTGATCAATTAACGCATTTCTGTGAACGTCCCAGCATAGGCGTTGTAGACAAACTAAATCAAGGCGCATTTCAGTTTTAAATGCTACATTTTATGGTTTGTCGTGGTATAATGATAATATACCATGTTTAGTAGTGGTATATCTGTTAATTCACGGCCCTCATTTGTGCAATATTCCCCATGCAAACTCGGGGAATATTGCACAGATTCAGGCCGTGAATTAACAGATATACCACTACTAAACATGGTATATTTCTTCAATTTGCGATATTGACCCCGGGATATTGACGCATCTGAAAGCCCATCTCAAAACCAACTAAAAGACGTATTCAGCGACTGAGCGGTGCAGTGTTACTGATGGTGCTACTATTGCTTTCTCAAATTACGATGATTGTAGATCTATACAGAAATGTCAAAGCATGGCCCACTGTCAAAATATAATTAATATACCATAGAAAACCCTACTACAAAGTACTCATATGAGCACTTCTTCTGTTTTTTTTTCATGTTTTTGACCATCTTTCCAACATACCATCTCCAGCCCTGTGGGTAATCACGCCCTAACAGACCGTATGCAGCCCCATACTCACCTTCTGGTGCTCATTCAAAATGCAAATAGTTTCTGTAATCAATGCAAATGAACTCCTCTCCACTGGACACTTTTTGGCGAAATTATTGACTCCACTACCAAAAATAGTCTGACAATCTTCCGCGTGAATGCATGACGACAGTGTAGACACTTTAGAATGTAAAATATTTTGCATCAACCATTGTCGGAACGAAATTTGGACCACATTATCTACAGCATTATCCTAAAAATCTCTTGAATTCAAAACACCAGTAGCTGATCTAAGGTCGTGGGATGAGGGGTGTTAATACGTATTTTCATAAAAAGTGTAATTTGGATTTCATTATATGCTGACATATAAGCCCTTGTGGCTGGGTGGTTATAATAACGATTTTGTAAATTTGCATGTTTATATTTGTATATACATGTGCCACATGTCAGTATAATAAACAATTTTTGACTTGACTTGAACTTATAGGTTTTGTTTCAGATCTCTCTGTCAATTGAATGACTTCTCACACACTATCCAGACATATGGTTTATGACCATTGTGAACAATCAGGGGTTGCTTCATTTCTTCCTTATGAATGAATGATTGCTGACACACTATACAGTGATATGGTTTACCTTCTTGTGATTTTTCGTATGTCGTGTGAGGCTTTTTTGTGACTGAATGATTTCTTACACACTTTACACTTAAATAGTTTCTTACCTGTGTGAGTTTGAATATGAGTTGTGAGGTGTCCACTTAACTGAATGACTTCTCACACACTAGACACTGATATGGTTTCTCTCCAGTGTAAGTTCTCATATCATGTCATGAGAGGGTCTCCACTTTGACTGAACGGTTACTCGCACACTTTACACACTCATATGGTTTCTCCCTAGTGTGAGTTTTCCTGTGTTGTAAGAGGCTTCCACTTTGACCAAATGATCTTGCACAAACTAAACACTGATATATGGCTTCTACAAAGTGTGAATTGTCATATGTTGTGGCTTTTCACCAGCATGAGATGTCATGCGTTCAGCAAAAATATCCTTTCTGGTGAACGATTCTATACAAACTTCACACTGATATTAACCATACTGATATAATACACATACTTTAGTTTGGAATATTCAATCACAATAAATATGCTTGATTGTAAATAATGTAGTATTGTGAACAAGCAGGCTAGCAGACAAATACATGTACATGTATGGTGTATCATTAATGGCTGATAACTGCCCTCATTTTAAAACAGTGAATATTGCCCTCACAAGGTCGGGCAATACTCGCCAAATTGATTGATTCATGCATATTGACCTCAAAACCATGACATATATCTTCAATATTCTTTTTCTGTTACTTATTTATAATTCTTTAATCCATGCTACATGCATTGTCCATCTAACGGAATCTCTTACACTGCATACAATCCAGTGTTACTATATATCCCCGTGGGGCTGGGTTCTGGTCACCAGTTAAGCTATGGACACAACGGCCTGGGAGGGAGGACACTGCACGTTTCCCCTAGACCCTGTGTGCAGCAGTCTACGTCAGGTCATGCTACGGTGAGGGCCACTGCTGAATGGGGTTTATTACCCCATTTATATAGTGGAAGCTTTTGCTACTGCTTCATTACTGCCTAACACACGGGCTAAGGGGGCATACCAGTCGGGAGGCAGTATGGTGGCAATCCTATATGTCCAGATTAGACTAATTGAGGCTAAAATTATGTAATGTTTTCATTGGATAAGGCCGTGAATAGTTTTTCTGAAACTTTGGGTTTTTTTATATCTATTTTTCAATGACTTGTGATTTTAACAATAAGCCTGACATATAGTAGTTTTCCCTAGCAATAGGACATGGAAGTTACGAGAACAGGAACTACCGTTATCAACCAGACTAAACTCAACTGGATTATGGAGTGAGCGATGATACAAGCTGTCCCAATGTTATGCTTATGGGAGAAATTGCGCAGTTTTGAACGCACATAGCTCAATAAAACTTAAGACTTCAGCAATCTCACTTATATACATCACAGATAATATATTTTCCTTTACGTTCGATAGTAAAATATACTATAAACCATCACATTTTTAGTATATTTAATTAAGTTGAAACAGTGAAATCTTTGCATGATCATAAAAAAGTCTACTGACAATATCAGCAGGCGGCGACAGGTAAAAACACCTCACATATATATTGGATCATATCTCTCTTATACATTGTCGTATTAATATATAATTTTGATGGAAATCATCTGCAGTAAGATGCAATTCCATTCATATATATAAGTCTATGTAATTGTTTTAACTAAATAGTTTAATTTGACCATTAATCACATCCATCGCCGTCTAACGCACAGCATCGGCGTTTGTTGTCAAATGTATTGCCTATTACTCGATTTTGTCCAAATCGAACTCGTTGCTATATATTTTATTATTCATTATGATGAAAATAAGAAACGAGTCAGTCTTCAGAATGTGTACTGTTAATATGAAAACGTTCGGATGAAAATCATATGAGCTACTAAAGGATTATTGTTCTATGTTTACTCCGAATCGACTGACTAGACTCACGCCATTTTCTGGTCTGACGAAAACGTGTTGGTTAGCATGATCCAGTGATGGCTACATTCGCGTTAAGTACCCATTTAAATAACGTCTCGCTGAAGAACTTCCGAGCGCTATACGATACGAGTAATCCAGAAACAAACCAACATGATCACTGTGGAATTTGCACCAGAGCTATTCATATTGTTATTGGTGTGTGTTACTAAAGATCACTAATAAAATGGGTGGAAGTGTAGTGTATGAAATTTATATTGTGATCATTTAGTAAATGACTTTAAAGCCAAGAGCACACGTGTTACAGAATTGTTATATTTAATAATCACAGTTCACTAAATTCTAGTAATATGATTACTTTACAGTTAAATTATAAAATGCTGCAATAACTTGTATTTGATAAATACTAAAGACATTTTTACATATATATTCCATCCGAAATTGGCCAACAAATCGCAAATTAAAACCCTTTTGAGAATCATAGTTTACGTCAAGCTATAACAATGGTACAAGGCTCATTCAACCAAGCAACTGATTCCAGTATAAGTAAATATTGCCGTTACCTTTCAAGAGTGACTTTGGACATAATGCAAACAGTACACAGTCTGACTTAACAAAGCTTACATATATGTGCTCCCCTTAGCATTGAGTTCCCGTGTATTTCAAACTTTAATTAATTTCAACCTTTAGCTTTTATAATGACTCAACTCATTATGCTGGACATATTGGTGGAGACAGTATTTGTGTGTGTTTGTCTCTGAGCATTGCTAGTGTTTGCTTCCTTCCTTATAACCCCGCTTAGGACCGCCATGGTACTCAAGTGTGAAAGTAAATTTCTGGTCAAAAATGATTAACAAAATCATAGAGTTACATATTATATCATACATAACATAGAAAACGAATAATAATATGATTCCCTATCTGTATTGAAGCATTTCCGTTAATAAAAGCATACCATCAGATAGTGGAAACATATTAAGTTTTGCTGATCACTACACAAAATACCAAAGAATATTAAAAAAAAAATCTCATGTGGTCAAAGGTCTTAATATGTATAGTACAGAGCATATAAAATCGTTATGTTTAATTACACTAAAAATAAAAATTGGGAATCCAAAGTAAAAAAAGAAAAAAAGAAGAAAAAAGAAAAAAAAAGTTTTTTGTTCTCTATGCACTCTGCACTCTAGCTGTATATAACTGAATAGAACACAATGCAACCGGGGTCCGATCACAGACCTTAACAAATGTCCAATAATAGTGGAGTCAATCACTGTTTCTAAAAATGTCAGTGTGTGTCTAATACTGGTACGACTGCTGGACCTGGAACATCTGCTCTTTCTGCTGTTTCTGTCTCTGTGCTGCGCTCCTCCTGTTGGCCTGAGCTGCCGCCAGCAGCATCCTACGTGATTTCTCCTCAGACACAAACTCAGGGTTAATGATGAAGTCAGGGTGGTACGGACGGTTGGCTGTCTACAGAAAAGACAAAACACAAAGTGAACGATTGGTGTAGACCCAAGAGAACTGTAGGATATTTCCATGTTTTATCTTTTAGTTTTTAAGTGTTGTTTTTGTAAGTTTTTATGGGAAAAAATTAAATGATGCAACACTCATACCTTTTTCTTTGGAACACCTTGACAGCATTTATTATATTTTAATGTTCTACATGCAATTATCTTCACAAAAATGTTTAGAAAACATTTTAATCATCTTAAAAATTATCTTAAAAATTAGCTTAGAAAACATTATATACATATTTTCATGATATTGTTCAGAAAACATTCTAACTATCCTCAAAATAATGCTTAGATAACATTCCTATTATTTCACGATAATGTTTCGAAAGCAAACAAAAATATTGTTTGGAAAAAACATGCTAATTATATGCTAAATAATTTGTTACAAAACATTAAGATTGTTGATATTCAAACATAGTTAAAAATTGATCAAATTAAAATGAACGTTCCAGCCATGCCCTGGGTGAAGCCTTTGGGAAATGTGGTACTGCAGCTTCTGGGTGGACGGGGGCGCATTGTCACTGGGACGAGGGGCGCATTGTCACTGGAACAGAAACTCAAGCATTACTAGTTACACGGGAGTACATGTTGCTGGTAGTTTTACACTCCCTTAGTATGTTCGTTTAAAAGCCTCATTAAGTCATATATTTCTATGTTTTATCTTTGGGCCTACCAGTGAAACTAGGGACACCTCATTGATAAATCAAAGTCACAGTACTGGGGGGGGTTGGCGTTACTCGCAGATGATAAATGTGACAGTTGATCAGCAATGCAAGTTATTGCAGGAATCCCTATAACATATCTAGTAGACCAGAGACTTGCTCATGTCCGTAAGTGTTACTCCCATGTGTACACCCACCCACACACTTACATGGTGATCTTGCTGTGGTCTGCCCAGCCCTCACACGACCTCCACGCAGGCCGGCACGTCCGGATCCCGGCTGTCTTGGGCCTCTTGTCTGCGGCTCCCAGTGGTCGGGCCTTGGGCGGCTGCCGACTAATAGACGGTACTGAAACAAATGCTCATTTTGTAAACAACGTGTCCCCAGGGTCACATTTTCATAGTGATTCAGCTTCAAGTCAAAAAACGTCTGACCCCAGCATTACTTGCACTTATTATTGTGGTTTGAATCTCAAGAATACTATGCATTGTTTTACTCATCTAGAACTTGAGTGGGTTATTTGGTACTCACCAGGAACTTGAGTGGTTTGGACGGTTTCACCATCTTGGCGGCGGTGTTTATGCGCCCTCCGTTCATTGCTTGCAACAGGTTGAAGGCCACATCTCGCTCTGAATGTAGAAGATTTTTTGTACTGTAAAAACTTAACTGAGTTACAAACATATGAGTTTCAAAGACATTTATGGGCCAGTAAGTTAACCAGGAAAACGCACAGAAATTTGTTGTTACAAAACAAGTACACTTCAAATTATAATTGTTATAGCTATCATGGAAGTATTTATTGCTTCCATTTGTCTGGCATAAGAGTGGATATTTGGGGAAAATACAATACAAATATTATGACAATACCAGTGTTGATCAACTGTCTATGTAACACTTGCATCTGTGGAACTGGGCTGTGAGGGTTTGTGTGGTTAGGGCTAGGAATGTCCGTGAGTGAGTGTGGAGCATAATGACTGTCTTATGGGAGTGTATGGGGGTGGGGTGCATGTGAGTGGGTGGGTAGGTGGGTGTGGGTTGAGGGATGTGTTGATGTATGGGTATGGGTATGTGGGGGTGGGGGTGGGAGTCAGGCTCACCGTAGTCGTTGGCGCCGGAGACCCAGGCCTTAAGCGCTGGCATGTACTGAGGTCCACCGTCAGCCTACAACATACACACAGCAGTGGTATAGTGAGGAGCAGCGCGGACGCGGCATGAGGCCAACACAGTCACATGATCTTGTAGTAAAGAGGCGTTTCACATAAAATCACAAAAAACCCCATCTGACGTGTTGCTAAATATCTTACCCAAATTCCCATGGAGCCATATTTTGCGACACAAGGAACCTGACTATGAAATCATTTTGTGATCATAGCATCTTGTTCAGATATCACTGAACTCCACAAATGCCATGTTGATAGCAGAAGGATTGTTCTTGTACACCATCAAGCTATTATTATAAGACGGTCGGTCAGTTTACAAAATATACATAAACCTGGTCACTTAATGCCTCATGAATAGTTTTTGCGGCAGAATAGTTAGGGAGTTGCACGCGTGACTAGGTCATGGATTCGATTACCGGTCTTGTCTGATCTTGTCTGTTGGTGGGTGTTGAGCAAACATACAGGTTGCGCACTGAGCTACGGAAAGCTATGTACCGGCAGTTGAGAAATATATAGTGTGGCAACGATGTAAAGTCGTTAGAGCACGGGAAAACTGTAAATTGCAACTTTGCTCTTTAGGCCTAAAAACATCTGTGATTTCCACCGGAATTTCCCATTGAAATTTGAATATTTTGACGAAAATCAGGCAGAATAACAGACATTTTCACGTATTGATTGCAGTTCAATACCAATCTTGCGTGTCAATATACATGTATTTATGTCTATGTTTTAATCATTTGCATCTAGTTAACACAATATATTCCTCGGGATGCCATGGACACATAACTGACATTATAATCATGTTGTATGGAATACTGTTGTTTTAAATGACGCAAAATGAGGAACTATCCGGTAGTCAAAATAAAGCGACCAACACGAGAGACCACCTCTATTTTGAGACCACTTGAGGTCAGTGCCACAAGTGGTCTTAATAGTGAGGTTCTCCTGTACTTCCATGATCTGACCTGACATTAATGAAGCGTCATGTTTACATATCCCTCTGCTAATACCCTTGATTAGAATAGACTGAAGAATGCACTGTAACAATGCTATTGATACATGTCAATACTATTGATACAAGATCCGTGTAGCGAGATCCAGAAACAAGTGGCAGCACAGAAGCCGCATTGACCTAGTCATAGTGCAACTTCTTTATCAAGACATCATGAACACCCATTGGTTGGCTTCAAATGAGTTTAGCACGGCGGTGTATCTCCGAAGGTTTAGGAGCATCAGAAATGGTTTCATTCTAGAGGTTGTCTCTTCATGTGGGGTACACTTGAGGTTTCATTGTATTCAGTGGGACCCGGTAAGCTCAGAAGGACCTTTCTATTAAAACCACGCTTTGGATGGCTTTCAAGTAGTATCAACCTCACTTAGAGGCCGTCACGTTATCGAGGTTCGCAGTGGTCTCTTCATGAAAGGTTTAGGAACCCGAGAAATAGTCTTATTGTAGACAAATAGTCTTGTTGCAGCGGCAATCTCTTTATAGTGGTGGTATTGAATGGAGGTTGCACTGTATTCTGTCAGACGTGGAAACAATTGGCTGCATGTGATCGCTGTGAGAGGAGGTCCTGTATTATAGGGTTGTTGTGCTGGATATAGTTGGTGTTAGGTCTTGATGTTCTGTTATTTGCTAATTATATAGGTAGTATGTTTGACTTAGAGGCATTGATCCCTTCAGAGTCAGACTCGGAACAAAAGCCACTGCCAATAGGAAATCTTGTGTGATAAACAGGTTATGGGGAATTTAAAGTCTAATGGCAGCTGCACTTTGTGACATGGACATTGTTAATTGGCAGAACTCACTTGAAGACTGGAATGTTTGACGTCCAATAAGGAATTGTGGATTACAGGCTCCTCTTTTATTTTGATTAATTAATTAACATTGATACATTACACTGTGGATTAGTTCATGGCTTCTACGTACTGCAACTGTTGCATCTTGTGTCTGATGATATCATTCACATTTGTACCATATCAAACGGATTTGTATAGGCTTGTCATAAATTGGAGTATTTTATGTACATGTAATAACTGAAATACACATATTATGGGTATTTAGTGTTGCCTGTTTAAATTGGAATTGGATACTATTGATAAACTATTATTGGCAGAATTATGTGTCACGTAATCCTCAAGTAGGTCAACAGGTCAATGGGTAAATTTTACTGTTTACTACAATATAGTTCAAAATGCAAAATTGATACTGTATGTATTTTGTATTTAAACCTCATGAATCTAGCAACTTTTCATCTTTTTAATTCTAGGGCCAAGGCACATTGGATATAAAATTCATAGAATATATGGGCCTTGGAATATAATCTAAACAACAGGCATAAACAAGCACAAAAGAAAATACATTTCATTTGCAAAATATTTTGCCACATAAACAAATATTGGCAATGTGATTATAACATAGTGCACAGTAGTACTTATAGAAATCAAAATGATAAGAGGGCTACTTAGATTAGATGCTATTCATAAATGATAATTTCGATAATTGTAACACGATTTATTCTGTGTTTATTGTTGATTCTAACAAGAGCAAGAGGCAATGACAAGAAATCCCCCATTACTCTGTAGTTAGAGACGGCGCACTTGCCTTATCATTGACACTTATCACGTACATAAAGCTGCTTGATAGATTATTAATAGGACCTTTGATTTAATTATGTCGCATTTCATTGTCATCATCGCATAAACATAAGACATGTGGACAAAATGGGTGGATGTAGATTCTAATACAAAATTATTGTTGTTATTGTGGATTTTTAAAATTTTATTAATCCATTTATTCAAAATGGATTCAGATATTTGATAATTTATTTATTAATATATTCATTTATTTTTTACTTTATTTATATATTTTATTAATTTGTTATTCTATTTATTTATTCTATCTATTATTTTCTCGTAGATAGAAAACTATAAAAATAATTCACAAAAAGGTAATGGTATACATGAAATACATAAAGTAAAGAAGTCAAATTTCAGATCACATGACTACATCTAATATTCCACTTTTTTTCATCAACGATTCATTGTATGTTTTCATGTGCATAATTTTCTTCATTATTTTTTTTAAAGGATGCACTTTAATGAATAGCGGAAGATTTTGCAGGAACTTGTGGTTTTATCTAGAACAGGGTCATTCAATTTTGTACACAGTAGACTACTCTCGCGATAGACACAACTGAGATTTCCTACTTTGAAGTGTCAGCCTTCATCTGCCATTGATAATCTATTCACACTGTTAATTGACTGATTTGTCTTGTCCATTTTAATATGATGATAGCTTGATGATGTCCAAGTGTCCGTGTGATCCTTCTGATCCATTATGATGATGGTTTCACGACAATCAATCACGTACCAGCTAGAAGAGGGACCGCATTTACCATGGCAGTAGATCTAATAACTTTGTTCTACATGCAAATCGGTATCTCGTTCATGGTTCGTGTATAGTAAGTCATTTTTAATTTTCTATCCTCTTTTGAAAAAAAAAAACATGTCAGCGATTAGTATACGACCGGGATCGCTGGCAGATTATTTTTTTCTTTCTTTCTTTTTTTTTTCTTTTTTTAAGAACGGTGTAGGGGGTTAGCACTTCAGAGATCTCAAGGGTTCCGTACTCATGATCGAACCAAAAAACTCCATGAAAATGAAGTATTTTGGTTGGAGAACGGTCATGTAGGGGGAGGCATGCGCCTCCTGGATGTGACATAGATCACATGTAGTTGCGATTTTTCTTCCTTTGACTTCAGTCAGTGTTATGAAACCTCTTTACTCACTTGGTAGCGGTTATTCTGACATTGACTTAGTTTACGGTGGCTTTTTTTGAAAAGTTTGAAAGTTAAAGACATCAGTCTCGTAAACAGTTTCATCAAGGAGTATACATATTAAACCTTCAGTAACTACTTTGAGGCTAGGATGGAACAACAAAACTGTGAATGAAACCATGTAATACATACCCATCATAGAGTAATATTGATTTAGTTTAGTTTAAGCCTATTTTATTGACATCACTATGAGTTACATTATATAGATAAGACTTGCATCAATATAATACAATGAGTCAAGTGGATTGACGTAGGCGTGGCACCTGTAGTGTAGACCCCTCAATGAGATTTCAGAAAAAGGTGCTGCATGTGTGTACGTGTAAACCACAATATAGTTTCCACACCAGTATTCATTAAAAGAATTTTTTTCATGGATGTGCGAATAATTGATGCAAAGAGTAGTAAAATGTACATGGGTATAAAGTAACTTTGATTGATTTTTAATCTCTCAAAAGTGAACGTTGAAACAAATTAGTGGTGCACATATATTGTAGGCCTACAAGTCGTAAGCTAGTCGACATAAGTTTAAGTTGTCATATTCTTTAGCAATACATTCAACTAATGATACATGGCAAAATCATATTCCTATGATTCTACTGGTAGGTATGAAAGAATGTCAAATATTCTTGATTAGCCTACATCAAGAATATTTGTTCCTGTGATGGTAGCAATATATCAGATATGACAAGCAACTTAACGTTACACTGGCTACTAGTCAAGGTCAGGTGATCGGAAACTTAATACAATCAAGTATTGGGCAACAGTATTCATAAACCTGTTAAAAGATGCCCGGGTCAATACCAATTGACCATAAACTAATGATAAATGGCACCACCTAATGCTAAGTATTCTTATAGGTATTATAATCCCCACTCAGGTCCAAGTATAAGGGGATCTGCAACTGGCATTCAAGTATTAGTCTACAAAAGCCTGTTTACATATATCATATTCATAGGCAATACATCAAAAACAAAAACGTCAAAATTAATGTCATTATATCATATTTAATTGGTGAATGGTAAAATCAACAGTGCTTTCAGTAACTAATTTGTAACAGATATAAGCAAACATGGGGGTAGAATTAGCAGAAAATACGAGTAGGTCTAATTCAGTATGCAAACTTCACAATTAATGTCAAGATCATATTCCAGTAGTATTTAGTGAATGGTTAATCACTATGCCACAAGAGATCGAATTCTTGAAAAAAAACACTTAAGACCAAGTCAGACTGTCCCAAAGTTTTACCACTATTTTTTAATTTTAAGTTAACTGATAAGCAATACTAGGGTAAATATTGTTCAAAAGTCGAGAGCAATGTTTATTCATTACATTTGAGTATTGGTATTAGACAAAAGCTTGATAGCAACACTTATTTGATAATACCTCCTTCCTGTATTGATGTTTCTGATTTAATCCCCATGTGGAAGAATAACTAACCTTTATACATTGACCCAATATGTCTTTTTCCTATGTCCATGGAGAGCATTATGTTCTCATTTGCATTAACACTAACATTTAAAGTGCATGTACTTGGAGTTGCTTCATGGCCAGATATATAATAACCTGCTCCAGGTATACTATACAAACCATCTGCATAGTAATTTGTTATTAGACCGTGGTTACAACTGAAGAGCAGAACCACTAGTTTGGTCTCTTGCTTAAATTCTCAATACACAAGGGGCCATTGTTGTATAAAGTACCCCTCTTTCTTTACTTATCCACCTGGTATTATAGGGTTATGATCACCTCCGCCTCAGTATCACACTGGATACCTCGAAGGTGGTGAAGTTTTCAGACCAGGATAATTCTACCTTTTCCAATCACATCTGTGAGGAAACAATTTGCCAAGTATCAGCAATGCCTAACGTTGATCCAGCTTTAATATTCGCGACTGTCTGACCCTGGCGTAAGGACTTATCCACCACGGTGACTGACAGTGCCAACCTATTGATTACCGTCTATTGTGTACGACAAACGATTAACATGGATTCAAAGCTCACTCAAAGGCTGCAGACAATGCAATCTTCAGAGTATACAGTAGGACCTTACATTAAGTCAATCAGACTACTGGGACTGTCTATAAAACACAATAACTTAAAATGGTATTTCTCGTTGAACCAAATCTTCATAAAAGACCAAGAAATCTCTGGGAAAGAGAGACCACCTCCTTATCAAGACCACTACTTTTGAGGTAAGTTCCCCGTGTGGTCATTCTAATCCGGGAAGTTTTACTGCATTGCCCGAGACGACTACGTGATTGCCACTGAATCAAAGCTAACTCAATGCATGCTTTGATGTATGGATAACAATGAAATTCCAGATAGAGCAAACGGTCCCTTGCCTGGGTCCCAAAACACGCGCCCCGTCCCGGTTCAGGCAGATCCTGTTTGTTTTCCACCAAGATCTTTCATTTTCATGCGTTTGTGTGCTTGGTGCACGTACGATGCTGTATATGTCAGTGATTTGTGCCTCTATTGTACTTGTTGAATACCCTAAATAAAGCTTTAACATTTTACGTGCATTTGACATCCATATTGACCTGCTCATGCACAGTGTGCCCATACAGCAGATAAGGTTCCAGTGTGTCCATTTTACAGATTACAAAAGTGAGAAAACTATCGTGTCGCCGTGCCATTTTATACACCACATACAAGGCTCCTTTTCACCATATGATTTCCATAAATCCTATGTGTTTGGTGAACATCTATAATCATCCAAGGGGGTCCATTGTATAGGTTGCACAAACTGCGAAAACCGCCGTGTCGTCGTGTCACTTGTATAGCCCATACAGAGACCTATTCATGGACAGCCAGTGACAACAGGTTATAACATTCGTATGGATTATTATGTGAATAAGTGACAGGCATTGAATGTAGTCTGCAGGTGTTGATAGATCCTCCTGGTGTTTGCTATATTATCTACTGACCATAGACACTGTAGTTAGGAAATGACAAACGGTGGTGGACATACTGAAACATTGATGTGATGCAATTGGATATATATTATGTAATGGTGCTATCTACTGACCAATGACACATCAGTAAGTGTTATATACACTGATGTATTGTTTGTATAATTGGATAATGGGCTTGGTGCTTTGACAATAAAACCCATATTGATATACATTTGATAGATTATGAACTGACCACAGGCATTGAAGAACACGTAGTGGACACATTGCTGTATTGATGCACTGTTGCTAAAATCGGATATCTGGAGGTGATTTTGAACACTTTCAAAAGGTCTGGATCACACATTAGGCTTGTGCCTTGTCTATCCATTTGTTGGATGAATCACTCTGTGTCATAGACATAAGCACTGTTTATAAGTTGGCCATTGAGACTGCAGACGCTAGTGATATGAACATTTGAAAAATAATCGTGGATATACTAGGATATAGACATGGGAATCTATGTGTGACTCTACTGCATCAAGATGAATATAAACCATTTAGAAAATAATCAAGTATCAAGACGAGTAGCAATATGATATAAATATAAATGGATACAAATAGAAGTCAGATTACCAGTAGGAGTCACTGTGTTAACCGATCATGAAAGAGGCAAACCTGGCAGCCTGGAAATTATCTGAGATTATTTCATAACCGATCTCATTGGCAACCTATTACCTTGTCTTGATGGTTCTTATAGCAAAGGGAACATTGTGTACTTACAATGTACCACCAACTGACCACACACTGACCAGAGTGAAGTAGTTAGAATGGCAGAGTAAACACTAGGGTCATTCTAAATACAAGTGTTATTGCCTTGTTGCTGCTGGTGGTGGTGGTACCAAAAATTATAAACACTAACAGTATAACAGGATGAAGTTATGGAACAGGTGTGGTTAAAGGCATGCCTAGAGTAATTTCTATTATTATTTCGTGTTTCATCGGACCGATTCCCGGCATCCACTCTGATGCATTTTGACACACTGACCAACCAGTATAAAACATCATAAGAAACATTCTAAACAGTCACAGAGAAACATTGACGAGCCACCTGTCAAGTACCCATTGACCACTGACAGACACATCAGCAGCTGAGATGGCGGCCCTGATCCCGTCCACTCCTGCGCTGACCAGTCGGCGAGGTGGCCACGTACGCCCTTCCTGGGAGCTGCTGTGGAGGCGCGCGGGGCTCAGCAGACCTCCCAAGGTGAGACACAATCCCATATCAAACACTCTATTGTCACACCAGCTAAGATCATGGCAAGTCCCATGCAAAGCCAATACACCCCCCCTCACACACACACACCTAATAATATCTACATGCATTGTGGCAGCTTCTGCGGAGACAGCAAGACGTTGTGCACTACCCACACTGATTGAAGGACAAGAACAGATAATTCTCGACAATCGTAAGAACGTAAAACAGTTAGCTTTGAAAAAAAAGATAGCCCATGATTCTCTTTCACATAGAACTATAAAGACAGAGTGTCCATGTCTGTTTTTAGATGTCCGCACCGCCGCACCTGGCCTCCTCGTTCCGGCAGCAGGCGCCCTGCATGGTACAGCACGTAAACACAGCTGCAGAGCGCGCAGCAGCACAGGTCAGTGAGAGGGTCAGTCAGGGGGGCAGTTAGGGGTCAGCACGGCCGGGTAGCGCGCAGCAGCACAGGTCAGAACGAATAGCAATATAGTGTACTTAATCCAATAATCAAAGATTCTCTCGTCAGCCATATAGTATTGTAGTCATAGTTATTTGGTAAATCGTCTCTTCGCAGGCTCTGTGCTGTTTACAGATGATGAGCTGGAATAACTCATGTGTTAGTAAAGATGCATGTTAAGTGAATCAATGACTTTTCTTGAACGTCAACATTGCTGGTATTTACTGTTGAAAGGAGAAAGCGAGCTATCTATTTTGTCTTATCTGACTTTCAGCTATCCATGATTATGGCTCATTAGCATTGGAGATAATCGATTCCAAAGGAATGGATAAATCTATTAACTGACCTTGGTTGTAAATGATCTTACCTTCCAATTTTACTGTCTAATGAGAAAGCAGCAATGCAGAGGTAAAATGAAAAAAACAACTGCCTACAGATTAAAGAACTTCACTCTGAGTATCAATGTTAGATTGACCTCTGACATGTTTCACCTGAGAGTGAATTATCATAATTTATTCAACTATGTGACCTGATTCTTAAGTTTACGTTGTTTTATCGTGTTTTACTAAACCGTAATTTATAAGCATCATAAGACTATGCAAACCATCTGGATATAGACTGCTCTCAGCATTATAACCATAAAAAGTGTAAAAAGATACTGTAAATCTTCTGATTGATCACTTGACGTAATTCCAATTATGGGATTAAAAGCCTGTGGTTGTTCACATTTTCAATTAGCAATAGTTATGCTTCAGAGGTCATATCTTGAAATCTGATACTTAGTCATATGGTTATAAATTGCCGGTATTTACTATTGACAGATTCTGGTGATTCCCACTGAGGAGTCGGGAGGCGGCGCCGTGACCTCCGCGAGCTCCATCCTGCTGTACACAGACCACGAGAGGCGGAGCAGGAGGAAGGGCGTCTGTCCACTCAACACCGCGCACAAAGACACTCAACACACAGGGACCATCAGGGTCAGAATCGACAGAGTCACTGATAGCGGCAGGGAATACAGAACCACTAACAGATCACACGGCAGTATTCAAAATCCTGATCTTCTCACGAAGAGGACTGACAGAGATACTGCTAGTGGCAATGAATACGACACAAGCTCTGTTCGCGGAATCCATCCCAGGAGTCAAAATACTGATAGTCACAATATCATTCACAGCAGAAATCAAAATGCTGGTGGTTACATGAGGATGACTGATAGAGACAGTAGTACTGATGATGGTAGCGTGGATCATAGCATCATCGATAACTCTCAACATGATGATAGATATATGTGGAATGTTGACGATGACATTGAAGACGACAATGTTTATTCAGACGATGGGTCAGACAAGCAGCTTTTATGTATTCACTCTGATGAAAGCTATAAAGTCTGTCCGAGTCCACCGCCTGGGTCAGTTACGTCTAATACAGCCTCTCCTAGGAATATGGTAGTCGGTGCTGTTCAAAGTCTCTCACAAGATTATCCTTATCCCATGGATTCTTTGATGCTTGTCAGAGGAAAAGCTGCTTCCCCACGAATCGATACTGCTGACGGTAGACCAACCACTGCTTGGGGCCGTCATGTGACAGAAGGCTCAGCTGACAAACAAGTAGCAGTTCAAAGCGCCAAATCAACAGTTGGTCAAAAAAGCAATGAACCCTGTGGACCTTGTGGGGAAGAGAGTGTGGTGATTACTGCCCTCGCTAGAGCCTCGTCTGCTAGATCAGCTAGATCCAGACCTGCAACAGCAACCGTTCGATGCAGACCGCAAACTGCGAAGTGTCGACCAAGTACCGCCAGCGGTATACCTGCAAGGTCTATTGAGCACACATCTCAAGAAGAAGCATTAAATAGTACTGACTTCGCTACAACCTCTAGAACAACTAGATCCAGACCAAGTACAGCTAGACCCCAAACTTCCAGATGTCGTCCATCTACCGCCTCCAGCAATCCAAAAGACAGATCAATTGATCACCTTGGACACCGACCAAAGAGTGCTTCTCCCATGGTGAGCGAGGGGGCACGGTGGCGGCAGCAGCGAGGCAGCTTGGTGACCGGCCGCGCGCCGCTCAGTGCCAGGGTCAGTCCACGCTCCACTGACCGCTCCTCCACCACGGACGAGGCGGCAACCGTGACCAGCGTCCTGCTTCAGAGTGGCGGGGGCGGTCGCACGGCAAGACCCGGCAGGTGAGAGATTAGGTGTACGCTTGTAATGGGTTATGCTTATAGTAATGATATTGTGTATACTGGAAACTATTATTGCTAATAAATAATCAGATGATTGGTAAAGAGATCTGCATGTTCTATATATGGATGGAGAGGGTTTCACTATATTTCGTGAGACATATACTGAAAATATCGACTAAGACTACCAGGTGGTCGCACCAATCCATTTTATGGCCGTGAGAAATGGTCTTGCGATGGTCGCATGTCAAACTATTATACTGACACAATCCTGCGCGAGCACGGTCCATAAGCCAATATAGAGTGACAAGGATGCTGCCAATGACCTGGTGTAAATGATGTTAAGTCGACTGGGCATATGTATTGTCGACTAAAAACTGCATGCATTTACATTTGACATCTTTTAAAGACTGACTGTCCTGATTGCAGTGCGAGCGCGGTGCGGCAGCTAGGAGAGAACGCGTTCCACTGCCGGTTCGGGGAGCTGATGGGGGACATGGTGGTGGAGGGACTCAGTCTGCACGGAGGACGAGAAGGTGGGCATGCGGCGCAGGTAAGACCCGATCATAACGGCGGTGGCGGTGCTATTTATATGTGTTTCAGAAATTGGTACTTGCATCAGGCAATTTCTCAGGAATTATAGAGAATCCCCTAGAAAACCCAGCCAGTGTTAGATTTACTTGTGTGGCGCATTTTTCACACGAGAACTACTATTTTACTTTTGTAAATTCGCAAGTTCAGAATGATGAATGCCAGAAAAATGAGGAAGGGGGTTTCAACGACTTCAACACCCAACTATAGTTGGTATTGATCGCAGGCCTTGACCGACATTCCATGCCATAATAGGCTATTATAGTCGATATAGTCATACTGAATCTGTGCCAGAAACACCCCTGTGAGTAGACTCATCAAAGTGCTGAAACGTTCATGAGATATTTACATTGTATTCTGTGACATTGAGAGCCACTTCGGGACTACCTTAACAATATTATGAGTTTGCATTGAGGATGATACAAAAGCATGAAGACGTTGTCTTGTTTGGTGTACAATATTCCTACTAATTTCATACAAGACTGTCCTGATCGATCTTTGCGTCATCTGTTTACTATCTTTACTGTATACTGGTCACAATGCAAACATCAACACACGTAACCTTAACAAGTTTTTATCAGATAGCAGGACTATTTGTTCTGTGTACCTTGCGTAAGTTTGAAATAACTCACTACCACTGGAACTTGATTTACCTCTTTGCTTTACTCACTCATTATCGGATGAACCCGACAATCTTGACATTGGAAAATACTGAATTAAAAATCCCGATGAATATGAGGAATTTGGGTTGATGGAATGGGTTTACTTCTGGATACTAGTAGCTTACCTGCTGTACAGCATTCGTGTCATCGTTGCTCATCGGTGGCACTCCGTTCTTGAACTCCGCAGGGGTGGCCACGCGAGCGTACGCCATGGGGTCTTCCGCATCATCCAGCACCTATCGCAGAAATAGTCCAGTCAATCTGTGCCAAATGAGGCATAAACCTCAAACAAATTGCAATAGAAGGTTTGCTAATGGAATGCATTTTAGTACGCTCCCATGAATAGCATATCAAACGTTTAGGAAGCTACGAGGAGCAGAAATATTGCTAACTTGCATAAATCCAATATGGGCGCCAATATACACTAACATAATAAGGGGTTTTGCAAGATGGATTGAAATAGAATTCATATTTAAAAAGCTAATATGTTGATACATCAGACATGTTAGCCATTCAAACTCATTACTATGCAATTATCACACAGGGCCACTTGTCACATCAAACTTAAAAAAGTATGAAATTGATAGGCTCCGTCAGTTGTCAAATTGCTGTGATAAAGATATGATTACTATAAGAGAGACTTCATTGAATTTTATTTGAATAAATTGATCACATACCTTCATCTTGTTCTGAAGTGGTGATGTGTTTTAAATAAAATTATGCCAAAGTGTAATACAAAATGTAGCAACAACACATATTATTGTACTGTACGCTACTGATCACCCACCTCGAGTTCCCCCTCGTCTTGCTCTGGTGTGGCTGGCCGTGTGGGTGGCGCGGGGGTCAGAGGTTTGGGTGTGGCTGTCCTGGCTCGGATGATCATAGTGGCGGGAGTCCGGGAGCCCGTAGCAGGACGCGCGGATGGACTGTCTGCAGACACACATGTGTACAATTAATAAGAATTGCATACACATCATCCAATTGCAAAACAAATATGTATTGTGTACGGTGCATAATTGACCGTTTGAAAACCTTTTTTCACTATTTCTCCAGATGTTTTGCAGCATTGCTGCATATAGGATTAAGACAAATGTCTATTACTTTGTGACTGTTAAAATGAAACCGACAACCAACATTTTGCAAAAATTTCCAGATTATAATAACATCTTTCGGCTGTTGTGCATTGTACTTGTGAACAATTGTCTGGTACACAAGAAAGCAAATTAGTGCAAAAAGGTTCATACCTCTCCATGCTGGTGTGGTGGGTGCTGGCGTGGGCGTCCACCCCGTCTTCCACATCATCCAGTGGTACTTGTAGATGTCCTCCCGCGGTCGTGTCTTGCCACCTTTGGTGAGCTGTGGAGGTGGCGGGGGTGTGGGCGGGACCGCCACCCCTGCTGCCGGGATGGTCACTATCTGGGTAGCTGGTGGGGCGCGACTTCGTGACCGAGATGCTTTTGTACAGTCTGCAAAAGTTAGTGTTAGGTTGCCATCTGTTAATCTGCAAAACTTAGTGCAATACCCGTACTATGGCCATGTAATGTCATTATACTCTTATACAATATTATGATGAAATGGTCATAGTACGAGAGCTCATGTGTATAACACAAGACTTTCTTGTATGAATGGTAGTGTTAGATTGTCATCAGAGAAGGACATTATTACCGTTATAGCTACCATTGCTGATATACATTTATAGCATGCTGCTCACTTCTGTTCATAACCTTTGTGATACTTATAGAAATAACATTTTACGTCAGATGAGATTGGTATGTGCAGACCATTTGCATATTGCTTGGCTATGATAACACAGACTGCCGATCATACATTATACGACAAAATCTGAATAAAATATATAGTATTTAACACGAGGAACAAAAAATGATGTTTTCCGTTTGGTCTCTTCCACTAAATTGGCATGACAGTAAAACCGCGCCATGAGGACATCTTGCAAATTGTGTGCAAGTAGCGATGTTTGCACTCTTTTTTTTAGTACACAATACTCATATAAATGCTTCAGTAATGATGACACCTTACTGATAGGGTGCGTGAGTGGTGGAGAACATTTAGTTCAGGAGCACACGGCTGATTTTGTTACACAAGTGTTATGTTTACTGTAAACGTAGCAGCTGCGAACCTATCATGCATATATGACGTTTTGAGCCATAGGAATAATTATGATTATCTTTTAAATCTATAAACAAATTGCTTGGAAGAGATTCTTTCTATATTAGGTGTACATTTGAAACTTAGGTTCTTTACCCAACAGTGGTTAGAATAACATAGTATTTTGCACTACAATAGAAATTAAACGTAAAATGTTGCACTGTTCTAGTTTAGTATTGCTGCTTGAAACCATCTTCCAATAAAGCAATGATTAAACACCATAGTTCCATCATCTTGTAATAATGATGCTTACATGGTGGAGGCATGATGTGGTAACATCCCTCCCCACACGAGCCCCTAGGAGCCTTGTCCTTGACCAGGTGATATCCGCCGTAGTTGTAGTCCGGCCGTTTTACATAGTTCCCGCTGTAACTACGTCTTTCCCGCGTCGAACCAGACCGTTTGGTGTCATTTGTGACGTCATTTTCTTTGGTGACGTCATCGTCAATAGTTACGTCATTGGGCATGTCCGCCATCTGTTTCACGCCATTGCGTTTGCATTCTGACGTCACTTGGCACATTTTTTCAAAGAAGTCAAGTTTATCGAAGCTTTCCGGGAAATAGCTTTCTGGCAGGCTGTGAATCAGGATGGTCCGAAGGTTGTTCTTTTTGGGAGTTTTATCCATGTGCTTTACCCAATATGTGGAATACATGGTGAGAAAATGTGAATGTATTTTCAATTTGAATTTTTATTTTTCAGTTGAATTTCAATACACAAACAATATTTGTATTTAAATATGCACGATGTTATTCCTATAAATATATATTGTATCAACTCCGTCATGTGGATAAAGTATAATGAACGACATAATATATTATTCCTAAAATCCATGTTATCAACTTTGATGTTCGAATATGATTCAAAAGATTTTGGAACTCATTATTCTTGTCTCTTAATATCCTTGTGTTCATATGTTTTGCCTCTACTTAATGATTACTTTCGTACACGTATATCCTTCGCTTATGTGCTTTTTAAAAGTCATTTTAACGTTGAACTGCCATCGAAAACTGAGCAAAACTTACATTCTCAAACATGCAATACCATGTAAGTATAAGCATGAGGCTAGACTTACATACCCGGCCAATTCTGCATGGAACAGATTATTCCTGACAATAGCAATGGACTATCACTGAAATCTCACTAGTATCGAGCCACTCTGACTTCATTCACTCTAATGTGCTTAATTATGGCGTTATCTCAATCTGGTGTCCGTTTACAAGAACCTCATTCACTATAATATCTCGTTATCTCAAACTTGTGCATATCCGAGTCCGTTTTAATCTACCAAGTAGCTGATAGTAAATCCAATAAACCTAATAAACTGTTCGATCCCTTCGTCAATAGATACAGTAGAATCTTCCAAAATCCATCTCTATAAATAGACCAGCTCTATATCAAGACCATTTTGTTCTGTCCCGCGGTGTCATGAAGAAAGTGTCGGGGACTCCCAAAGCGAGATGACATCTCTAATGAGACCACTCGAGTCCAGTCGTCTGGGTGATCTTAATAGAGAGGTTTGACTCTACCATCCTTTCGCAAATAGATCTGATCCCGGATTTTTCCCGCCATGGCAACTTTACACATTCAAGCGGAAGACACTTTCTTTCATTATCCAATGTTAGATCAAGATCCTCTAAGCAAACTCGGGGTCAGGGAATTCTAAAACAAGTGTTGACTTTTGTAAGTGCAGAGAATGCTCCTTGTCAGAGACTGCTTGGAGAGAGCTAATTGTTTCTGTGATCAATGGAATATCAAATGTTTATGCAAGCACTTAGTAATGTAGAGCTGTAACAGCAACTTATCATTTAAAATAATGTAAATAGATCTATTGTTGTTGCAAAATAAGACATAATTAACTAATTCAAAATGCATTGCTTTAACAAGAGTCTGGTTGGAATTAGCTTTAAGACATATCGATTGTTAGAAATATCTGGTTAATAAGAGACAAGCAGCACCTCACTGCGGCCTTGACAAGTATGTACGTGGGGCACTTTAATAGGCTCAAATCACAGGAGTGTTTTTTTTTCTATTTGAGATTGTTTTGCCCAACCTATCAAATATATAGGTTAATAGGTACACAATCAAACAGAGATTCACTCAATGAGGGTTGTTCTCGTACTTAGTTTAATGCTTTTGCTACATGTGGTTGATTGAAAGAGTATGGAAAGTAAGCAAACTGTCCGTCTTTGCGGTCCATTCCACGTTCCTGTCATTAAATTAACACAACTGTTGAACTGAAGACACAGATTCGATGAGTGAGAGAGATCATTTGACAGATATCAATACACTTGCAAATTGAATGATACAGATTAGAGTACGTTGTGACAGGTTTTTGTGGGACTGCAACTGATCCAATACTTTACATACGGATACAGGTAAATAGCAGAGAATGGATCACAACGCAAACTTTAACTTTTGTCGCTAACCGACAAGAGAGTGAGTGTAGAACTAATTAAAATAGAACATACGATTTGACTTGACTGTCGAATACTGATATTCAGTTGTCGCTGACCGACTATCGCTCTTTGATCACCAAAAAAAAAAACCGTACATGAAAAATGTAAACCACATCTCAGCACTGCCAGAAATAAAATGGCAATTGGCAGAGATACCTAGTCACATAGCGGGTAGGCATATGCTTGATATGAGGGTGTGTGTCACAAATTTCGAAATGTTGAGCAAATCCAAGTGTACGTTGAAATGTTGAGAAGCTACAACTTTCTGGTACATTGATATGTTGAGCAGTAGTGTACGTACTGAGGTATGCGGGCTGCGCGGGGCCGGCAGGCGGTGTGGGTCTTGAGGCGGCTCCCGCCAACAGCTCATCCAGCAGGCGCGACGCGTCAGAACGTGATGCTGCAAACACACATGAAAGGGATTGACATGCAATACATCCTTACATTCTTTAAAACACAATACACCTAATCCCAAGGTTTTCCCCTCAACCTCGTTTGTTCTGCATCATATATGTCATTTACCTTGTGACAAGGTCTAGGAATTCAATAAACTGTGGAACTAGCAATAGCTTTTGGAACTCTTAATAAAAGCAAAGAAGCCCTCCAACCATTTTGAAGTCTGAGTGAGCATTCGCATGTTGCAGTACACAGTTTAAGGCTTAGGTGCTCAGGTACGATGCCGTACGTTGTATATGATCCGTTCAAACTGGCATGATAGTTCTAGAGTTATTATGCAGTGATTACGAATGAAATGTCATGCCAATGCGTGATAATGATGTTAGGCACACTGTATGACTCTTGCTTCACTGCTGGGACCACTGTGTTCAATTATTTTCATAACGCAATCATTGGAGTAGTTTGCAAGTGTATTATAGCACAGAAGTCCTATTTGTGTGATTATGGATTATCACTCGATTGCACTTAAATTGTCCTCATTATTATCGCTCCTGCCAATGCATCAATTAACCCTAAAGGCAGACGGTTGAAGTACAGTATTACTGGTGTTTCCACAATGCAACTAT
This sequence comes from Streblospio benedicti, assembly GCA_019095985.1. Classification (NCBI taxonomy): domain Eukaryota; kingdom Metazoa; phylum Annelida; class Polychaeta; order Spionida; family Spionidae; genus Streblospio; species Streblospio benedicti. The sequence goes on from CM032665.1 coordinate 20,731,817, forward strand.
AATTAAAATTCGGATGATGATTTCCACGACATTGAGCGTATTTCGATGTCAGTGTACTTTTCAAATCCTTCGGCTACATTTACATAAATATAACCCAAAAAGTTACACTAAGACCACAATGGTGATTTATCTTTACCAAACCCAGACACATGGCAATTTCATGTATGTGCTTTGATTTCTTTTCACGTGGTCTTTCGAGGGTATGAAACTTGATGATGCAAAAAAAGAGGAGAGTAACTCAACGAAGGGTGAAAACGTGATATGTGATACGTCTTCTTCTCACACTCCAAGTAGCAATTATGAATGGGCTACAATAGCCATATAATGCCTATCACACCGTCCAAATATGGGCATGAGTAGTAAAATGGCCAGGGCTATAGTGGGAATGTATCAAGCAAATCATTCTTTCATTGACACATTTCTACATTAGCCCCGCCCATTTCACTCTCCATCTACTCACGCTTGTGTCCTGCGGACTTTGCTGCAACCATGAGGTCGTTGGCTGTGAGTGCCATGCCACCGGCTCCGGTGCCCCCGACCCCGCGACCGGCGCGCTCAGAGATCAGCTCGGTGAGGTACTCGTGGACCGCAGCCCGGATGTCCCCCGTGTCTGCCTTCTTACCCATCTCTCTGCTGTAAAGATAAAATAATCAATATGTAAGTCAGGACAGCAATGCGTATTGTAAAGCTTAACATGAGATATGTGAGTTCCGAGAGGTACTCAGGTACCAAGACCCGGATGTCCCCCGTGTCTGCCTCTTCTTACCAATCTCTCTGCTGTAAGGATAAAATGGGAATTAGAATGTTGCCTATATAGATGTTGCGAGAAAAAATGATCATTATACTAGTTATGGTGGCATTACATTATGTACACCTTCACGTAAGCCATATGCGTTCCATGAGGTACTCATGGACCGCGGCTCGGATATCTGTAGTGTCTGGGTTCTTTCCCATCTCTCTGCCGTAATGATAAATGTTGCCCCTAGTGTAGATATTGTGAGAAAAATTATCATTATACTATTTTGATGGCATTGCATTACGTACAGCTTAACATTAGCAAAATAAATTCAACCATTATCAATATGTGTTTTTCTGTGGAAACAGTAATTGCTTTTTTCGCGTAAAACATTCATCTGTAAACAAAGAATGCAAAAGGATATAAAATGATATATAACTGTTTTGCAAAGGAGCAGTTACAAATGAACATCTTTTAAAAAAGCTGAAGTATGGGTAGTATCCTGTCAGATTTGTGGGCACAAAGCATAATTGCAAACGAACCTCACCTCAATCAGCAACTTGAGAAGTGTTAATAACCATAAACGTTGCCCAATCATAATAAACCTCACCGCAGGCAAACATCCATATCGTTGGATATAGGCAAAGTAAATACCTTACCGTGGTAATACAGTAAAACCACCAAAAAAGACCACTTATACAGAGACCACCTCTCTAATCCACTCTTACAGTCACAATCCGTCATAACAAGGTCACAGTACACCTTTGTAAAGAGACCACCTGTCTATTGGGACCACCTATATGCACAAACCTCGATAAAGAGACCAGCTTTCTATGGAGACCATGTCTACACACGAACCTCCATAAAACACCACTTCTCTATTGAGACCACTTGAGGCCAGCCCTCGGTGGTATATATACAAAGGCCAAATCTGGTATGGCTGCATATGGACAAAGTAAATACTTAAGCGTATAATAGACTCTCACTAATAATAGGCCTAATCGATATACAGTGGTTTATACACATAGTTGAGATAGCTTATGATAGTCAATAATCTCTGTGGCTTATCAAACAACCCAGGTTATCAGAATAGGACATACTTTATAGTGTATAGTGTCATGGTGTAAATTAAATGGCTATTTGATAACTTTATAGCTACCCATAAGTTTTATTTAATTACCAGTTTACGGTAATCAGGGGCCACTGTATTGGTTAACTGGATATTATAAAGATATCTAAGACACACTAAAATGAAATTAAATGAGAACGACATATGTTTACTGTCCAACTTTTAAAATATTTTATTGATATATAAACTGTTTCAATGACACTAGCCACGGGCAATAGAAGTGTGGTCCCAAGAGGCATTCATGATGTTACAACCCCTGATGCTTTCAATAAATAATTATACCAGAAATATAGAATCCTGGCAATAGTAAACTATGCTGCTGCGTACAGAAACCATGCCCATAGTGGACACTTCTAAGACTGCTTTATCAAGACCAGCCATGTCCAATGTGTTGTCCCACAATTGACTTCATAAAATACATTCACTGATTGCTTGAAGCTATTACTGACTCTGCTGGTATGTACACGAGACCTGACCATAGTTCACAAATGGTAAATTGTGACTGGCCATGAAAAAGGTGTTGTCCCAAAACAGCCATTCACACCCCACGGATGGTTTCAGGGAAAGTGTCCACGGAACCATACATAGCTCAAAGCATAACAACTAAGTGAATACAGCTATATAGAAATACGTGTATGCACAGCTATATTTTTTCAAAGCCTGACAAATATGTACATTTGTGGACATTACTCACAGACACTGGACATGTCAATATTAACGTGGGAAGTGAAGTATTTGGCCCCCTACGCGCCGGTATAGAGAATCACCAACATAATGTTGATAGTGCTTGGTAACATAGCGCAGTGGCCCAAAGGGTTTACAATACGGAACGCAGGCTGTTATGTGTAAACCAACAGATCTGTTATATGAGGGGTATACACCTAAAGTCTAGATGAAAATCCATTCACCAACACTTTGTTTCCTAAATCACCAGTCACCACTACATTTTATTGTCTTTCACCAATCCCCATGAATTGCTATTGCATAGGTTGCATCACATTTTCGTCACATTTTACACACGTAAATGCAGGCAATTCACAATTCATGCTCAAGATTGAGGTCAAATCACAAATCACATTTTACTATATGTACCGGTGCTATATTGCTCACTGTATTTCTTTTTATCATGACAGGTGGTTGTCCGTATATTTAGGCCTACAATGCGTTTACATGAACATAACATACATGATGTTTAAAAATGATTGGATTAGTCGAAAATATTCAGAAATATGAAAATGAACTTTTCAGCAACACAGATATGCTGGTTCATGAACAGTGTAATAGAAACGACCCTCAGATAATTCTACTCAATATGTTGTGTCAACGGTTGCCTATTTCTTCTCGTGTAATTAATAGGCACCGTGCATTTAGCAATGGCCAATTTAGCTTGAATAGACCAATATCCAATGACTAATTATGTGGCAATAATGTAGAGAAATAATGTTAAATCCCACCACCTGAGCATATATCCTTTACCACTCAATTAGACATAATTACTACTGGAATTATTGGCATACCAACTTTAAGAAAGAAATATATCCTTATAGATGTTCTATGTGTATGTCTCACAGGTGTAATGCTGTGGTTGTTCAGACGTTAAGTGTACATGTTTCATTTCAATAATAGAGAGGTTCTCCTGTAGTGTTTCTATACTGTGAGTTGATTTTGATTCTGCTCTGCTGTCTTTAATAGATTCTGCTGTCAATATTGAGAACAGTGGTGAACACAGATCTCAATCTTTGCTGTGGTCTCTGTTCATAATTATATCGTGTGCCTATAATTTCTCATGTCTTAACCAGGTATTCACTGAAACATGAATGATCGCATAGGTACGTACTAGTAGGCATCATAATGAGTTCTTGCACAATCGAGACCACCTCTATGAAGAGACCACGTTTATAAAGACAATCTCTGTAATGAGACCACCACAATACGCAGACCATCTGCCATGACCCGATGATCCTTTTCATGTAGGCCCCACCTATCTATTCAGACCATTAGAGGCCATTTCCGACGGTGGTCTTAATCGCCAGATTTACTGTATATTGTATTTGTATTATAATATCTGAAGGAGCTATTCAGTGAAACATGAATGATACGACCAGGAACAGTGAGTTTCGTCTGGCCAAAACTCGTGGATACACGTACAGGTATTAAAATCATGTCTACTTAAGACATTGAAAACCGTAGGTTACGCTAGGGTCAGACAGTCCCGTGTAAATGGAGATAGTTCCCTAATCCTGATTCTCTCAATAGCCAGAAAATGAAATATCATAATGCATAATTTCCGGGAACAAACAGGTGTGTCTGTCAGACTGGGCCTGAGATATTTTAGACCCATTTAAGAATATATGAAGCATAAAATCACAGGTAAAAAGAAAGAAGAAGAAAAGAGACATGAAAACTTAAAGCGTCTTACCAACAGTTGTGTGAACAGAACACGATTGTAGATAAGATTAGAAACAATTACTAGTGGATAGAAATCGATGGGTGATTCATCAAATTAAACCCGCTCACGGCATGTATATTGTCTTCCATACACTGTTAGTTCCATATCAGTCAGACAAATTGAACATAGCTCTGTCAGCTATTCACTTTCAGATTAGAAACAATTATTAGTTGATGAAAATCTATGAGGTTTGCGTTTTAGTCTTATGTGTTGTTGGTTGAGTTCACTTAATTTGTATTGTCTTTCATGCACTGTAAGGCCAAATCATTGCTTAAAAAGTGTTGATCTTTGTTTAGATTATTAGTCTACAGTTGATCATTCTTCATTTACTAGCTGTGCTCTCTAAACTTTTAAACGATTTTTTTAAATGCCACATTTAGGCCTATTAACATAATTTGTGTAACGGCAACTACAACAGAAATTTTACACAATTAACAATATTGGTGAAGCTCTAGTGGGACTGTCTTTAGAACCCAAGTAAAATTGATTTGTCATTCATAAAATTGAGTCCATTGTTATCTATAGCGTCTTACATAATGATTTTTATAAGTAACAAAATGTTTATTTCAAATCATTCCAAGACCGTCAGCACTCACAGGTGTTTTCTTCTCATAGTCATATCACGTATATTTATGGCTGATAATTCCCCTGCTATTGCAAGCAACAATTTGGGGGTTTTCTTTAAAATGCCACTCATACAAATATTGTCATCACAGAAATAAAGGGGAATGTCGTTGTCATGCCCACCATACCGCCCTTGTCTGACATGTCAAAATAGTCAGTTGCACTTTCTTCTGAAGCATTTCCATCAAACGTGATGTGTTTTTGTGAGAAGTTTAGTAAAAATGAACCCACTCAGTTCAATCGGCTTTCATAGCTGCATGTGAACAAATGCAGACACATAAAATGGAGGTAGTTTGGTTGAAGAAACAGAAACTTGGATTTCAGGTTGGTTGAAGAATAAATAGGATATTGATTGTTACTTAGTTATGATGACATGCCCCCATCAGAGGGTTGACAAACACTTGTGCTGTAGCAGCCTTCTGTGTACCAAATCCTTGCTACACAAGAGTCTCTTTGCCACACACGAGAGTTTGTCTGCAGAAACTTGGCCATGCACTGGTTACTGTACACAACTTTCTCTTCTTATTTACACTCTTACTTTTTTCAATGAGTCTCCTTTCATATCTGTTACAGGCATGTGTATTTTTCTCTTGGTGTCGAGCCCTACACTCTGTAAGATATTGGCTGATCTCTCACCCCAACTCGTATAACCTATTACGCTTCTACTTTATTTACTTTCTCTCAGTATGAAAAAGACCGTTATGAATGACTGCTAAAAACAGCACAGATACTCATTGTACAGACCACACATTAGCTACAAAGGCACATTTGGTATATGGCACTTAGTTAAGGGTTCGAACATCAAAGTTCAACATTTGTGACAGGCACATGTGTCAGTCCACCTAAGTTTGTATCATGTTAATTTATTTGGGCCCTAATTATAGCAGCACTGGCACCACATTTATAGTTCTATTAACAGATGAACGTTTCCTTGTGGTTCTACATTATTTTATAAAGATTGCCATAAGTTAATGTTGGTGAATATGAAAACCCCAGATACAGTGATCCAGTTACTTTAGATACACACCAGGCGATTGGCAGCATCCTTCTCACACTATATATCGCATTTCTCAACTTTGTTTGGAGCATATTCCTATGTAGTGTGAAGCACTTGCAACCGTAGTGCATGGTGTTCACAATACCATTTACTCACATGACATGTACTTATAAGAGCAGTGTGCAGATTGTTAGGGATAAGTTTGCTGAACATCCGCAACCAGAACCAGCTGAAACACAAGCCCACGACCCTAGACGGTCAAGAGACCAATTCCAGTTACACTCGACCACCGAACGACTTTTATCACAAACCTGTTGTCATCTACCCACGGCAAAGGAAGCACTAGATGGCAAACCAAGTTATGTCTTAGCATGCAAATTCCACAATGACATCAAATTGAATACGATACAACAAGCTACATGCAAATTTCATCTTGTTAAACACTCGACGTACCTTCTGATCGTCTGTGTGGTTTAAAACTGGTTTTCAGGGCTCCACAAACATTTGAGTTTGAGGTTGATTCCTACTGGATACGCTGGTAGGCGGTAAGGCGTTCTGTCTGTGCGAGGACGGGCAGACCACGGGTGGAGGTGTTTACCTGTTTATATGTATCTTGGTGATTCTGTACTTTGTCAAGTACTGGTGGATCCAGAATATATTAATAGAAGTTGAGGCATAATGCAAGATCCAGAATTTGCCAGAGACAGTGACCCCTGTATGCGAAAGAACCTGCGACCTGGGGGTGAGTCGAGGGCCAAAGCTGTGATAGCTCGTAATGCGGATTTGGGTAATCATGCGTGTCCAGAAGTCCCAGGCAATGTCCAATATGCAGTTTAATATGTCCATCATTGTGGGTTGACAGATTTACTGCAGGAGTCTCATGCCATCTCATTATCATTTTAGATGATCAGATCATCACCAGTTATCACAATCCCCCTTACATGCAGTCCAAACAACGCCCCAAGTGGTTCAGCGTCTCGTTTAGTGTCAATGGGTACAAAATGCCGCCTGATGTAGCGCACATGTCCACTTGAGACCACTGCCACTGATGGCTTTGTGGAGTGATTAAGAAAACCACTAACAGGTCACAATAGACAGATAGTTGCATTTTGAAGGTTGTATGTATACGAATGATTGGTCTTGTTGTAGAAATGTGATAGTTAACAATGAACAGCTCCACACCCATATACGACATCATTTAAGGAATACAGGTCCCATGAAAACCATTTGAGTCAGTGCAACACCACCCTCACAGAAGAACACGTGGAGATCTGCAAGGCTCATCTACAGAGTCTGGAGGCACTGTACATTAAGCAGAACCTGGCTAGGTGAGATAGTACGTCTGACGTTTGACATCGTGGCTGAAGGAAAAATCCTCGAAAATAGTTCTCAACAAATAAAATGGGTCTTGGTATGAAGGGTTATTATCAATAATTTGTGATATAGCGTGAATAAAAAGCCCGAACTAAATGATGATGATGACAAAAGCTACTGTCCTGCAGAGAGTCAACAAGTAGTGGAGTGGTTGTTGACTGTGTTTTTCCTCCCCGAGTACATCATACCAAAACTTCAATATTCGGGACTCTTTGACATGGCCCTTAACGATCTCAATTGTGCAAAACTTTTAACTTTAAAGAGATGGATCATCCACTTGATATCAGTGCGGTTGACAACTTTATGCAACTATAACTTGATATGGTACAAAAACTGATGTGCTAAGTGTTGATAAGTGTTTATAAAACTGACTGTGAGGACCATCGCCTGGCGATTTCAGTGTGATTATTGGTAAACAATTGCTGCATTTCTAAGACTGGTAAACCCAAGAATCCAGATACTGGACTGTGGCTTTACATTTAACCCCAGCTGGACTCTATACTTAGCTTGAGGCTATGATAGATTGACAAGGGTAACTGCATACTGCTTCTCCACTGCCTAAAATCACGGAGACGGTGGGGATCAGTCCGCGTCCAGAACTGCCTAAGTAGTGCATTTGTTGGGGCAGTGCGGAGACAGTAGATTAACATTTATGTACATCCAACTCAGCAGTGGTATATCCGCAAGTGGGCTGTTCAGAGCCAGTTCGGAGCCAGCTCGTCAGGCCGTACGTCATTGCCTGCCGTGCACACGGTATACACAGAAAAGACCTTACTGCCAAAATGTTCACACTGCCGGGGTGGGGCCCTAGGCTTAAACGATGCAAATAAGCGTACAAATACTCTTCGAGAGATTCCTTACATGAGCGTTTTCTCACAGGTACCTATCTAACGTGTAGGTACCCGTCTCTTAACAATACCCACGTTCAGACTGGGAGTGGGAGAGATATAGTACAGGAGAGGTCAAAAAGGATTTTTTGTGGAGCATTTGGTCCCCCCACCGCCGCCTCCAACCCATCACTACTTACACCCCGGTAGAGCCTCATCGATTCCGTGCAGAGACCCGGATGTGGACAAAATGGCTGCCCATGACGGGATCACACAGTCTGGTGTTGACAGTTGGAAATATGACACTGTGTGCTGTGATTGTCCAGACGGGGTGGTGTGTACAGTGTTAGTTGTCCACACAGCGGTGGTGGCGGCCTTGGTAATGACACCAGCGATCAATGCTGGTTACCAAGTAAACACAGTCTGACTGGCGTCACCCCCACCCCCCCACACACACACACACATGGTTGACGCCACACTACACACACTGGGACATTTGTGTCATAACAACCCTTCTATATCTCGTCTACTGTCTACTACATTGGCAGTTATACGTAGGGAAACTGGGGCTTGTTAGTGGATTATGCGCTTACAGCGTACATTGTACGTCTGTCTTCAGTGTTTGGTTCTACATTGGTGGTGTTGGTCCAGGGTTCAAGTCCCGGTAGAGGTTGTGATATAGTCCTATCGACTTGGAGAAGGAGTCACCAATGTCAATACTTACACCCAAAGTGGCTCAGGGTTCGAGTCCCGGCAGAGGCTACATGTATGTGGCACAGCCCTATAGACTTGGGGGGGGGGGGGGAACCTCTATGTCAAGTCAGCCGTATCCTTTACACAAAGGCGTTCACCAATGATATTCACAGTTCATGTCGAAAATGCGCGTGCATTACTTGAACAAATATGTGTACGGTACTGTCCAGTCGAACCTCTGAATAGGATTGACCCCTTGTGGTCTCAATAGAGATGGTCTCTTTTCATGGGGTTCACGGTGATCTCTCCATAACGCATGACACCGCAAGAAACGGTCTTACTGTAGAGGTGGTCCCCAATGGAGAGGTTGTCTTAACTGGGGGTTCTGCTGTATTGTTTTTGAACAAATATGTATATGGGGATCAACTTTGTGTGCAGATTATGGGCATAACCGTCCATTATAGCGTCGTGTCTGCAGGCTTAATGCTTTCTCCACTGATCTCACAATATGCTCCATTTTTGCTGATACACGCCTGCTTGGATTTATTCGCATGATAGCTATGATTAGCTTATTATTCAGTATGTTAATCTTTATGATAGTTAAAATACATGTATACGTTGAGTATCATAGCTGGAGATTCAATATAATGGCTCTTATTAGTGTATTGTGTATGGTAGTCCACATAATACTGATGATATCTGTTGCTTCACAAACTGATATTGAACAGATGCTCCAGTTACGTAATACAGGGCCTGTTTGGATTTATTAGTGTGATATCTATGTTTGGTTTATTATTCAGTATGGTAGTCCATAATTGGTCATTGGTCATAAGTTTATGTTACATGTATATTTGTTAGTTCATATGACATATAGGGCATTTTATCATATAACATACTATCTAGGATTAGTTTATTCTCAAGTATGGTAGTCGGTATAATCATTGACGTCTATTTACTTTTTCATAGACTGATCATGATAATTCCCTACGTTCATTTATTCCTGCATGCTTTATCTAATAGTCATGGTATGTGATTTATTATCCAGTGTCACAAATCACACAATTATTTACACGCTTAACTTGTTTGCGTGGTTTAAATATTGCTTGTTTTATATTTGTGAACCAATAATCTTCGTTTGGTCTTCCTATCAACTTCTAGGAGCCCCATTTGTTCAATTACACGCCAGTTACAAGCGCAGTTTAACAGTTTTAATACATTTTTAAAACTAATTCTGCATGTCCAAATGCAATATAGCCTCATGCTCTGTCATCATCAAACAACCAGTTATGTAACGAGCCATGACTCACAAACAGACCCTCAAATGTCCCGCCAAAACGCTAATATTGACACACGGGGCATGTTTCACCACAGCTCAAATTCAGAAGTCAAACTGTTTGACAAAAGTGCAGAAATTCCCGAATTTTGAAAAGCACCAAGTTTCCAAAAATAACTAGCAATGCATTTTTCTGCACTTGCCTTTCACAGTAATCGACTAGGCTAGTTCTTATCCCTGAAACTGCTCTAATCTTTTCGTCTTACGCAATATTCTAATCGCAAGGTAAACGCAAAACTCCATCCTGTTTGGCTAAATCATTAAGTTGTTGAATTAAAAAAAAGTTTCAAGCATATAATAATATTTCTAACAGTATATGTTCCTTCTCACTTACCTGTCTCACTTATCCAAACGTCTTACTTAATCACCCAAAATCTTCAATTGAATAAAATCATATGAATGAAGAAAAAGTCCAGTGAATTTAAGCATGTACCAAACACCCCAGATAAACACCAATCCCCGATTCCCCGACCTACCAGTCTCTGTTATCCTCTAGTCCTATCTTATCACCCAGCCCTCCTCTGATCTGTTCTCCACACACTATAAAACAACAATCACTTTCACCTCCTCACTTTTTTCTCGTTAGCAACAACCATAAAAACACATGTGGTTAGTTCAGAATTTCCCCACGCGGTGGCGCCACGGAATGGAGTTTCGATTTTTGCAGTCGCCGCGTTTTGTGGTTTGTTGTGTCCGTCAGTTTGAGGCGATCGAACCGTCATTATGCGCAGAATGGACGATAAAAGGATCAATTCACATTTTTCTCTCGATCCAACCGTCTGCAAGCAGCCAGCATCGCCCGCAAACACTTACGGCGGTTACCAGCAACTAAGATGGCCATTCTTTTTGCGTCGATTCAATGTTTTTACTCTTGCTGTCTCACGTAATAGTTCAATAATATTTATCATTCAAGAGTCGGCTCATCGCGCACTACCATCCATAATGCGCACAACTCGTCGGTGTGATGCCTCAATCTGGGGCCCTGCCGACTACCAGCCAGATCCAGATATACTCGTTAGGAATAATTCTGTCGATGAATAACGTTGGCCATTGAAAGTTAATGATAGGCTCCATTTTTTAAAGTCTTTGTCAGACTTTTTTCAGTCTTGGTCACAACCATATGTTGACGAACACCAGTATAACATTGCCATGGATTACTTAAACATAGTGTTTGTGCTTTATAAACATAGAATAGTGCAAACTGGCAGTCGGCGAATCTTCGGCAATGCTCGGATTGATCACTTGACCTCATTCACATCCTGAGATTAACAGGCCTGTGATTGGTCAGAATTTTTAATGAGAATAGTGATGCGTCAGAGGTATCTTCATATCTGATAATTAGAGTGGGAATCCGAAGCACCACTTAGACATTAAAGCTGGGTATATAAGTCTTTATAATTTATGACACTGTTCAGCCGGTGGCAGGTAACGGCCGGTTCTGTCTATTTTGTGTTTGTAGAGAGCCACAGACTATTATCTAGCCGGGGAGAGATAGGATCGTTTGTACTGCGACGGATCAATGGGGCCAAACTAGCATTGTCGGCAGAGTCTGTTGTACAGAGATTGATTTTCGTTGTGGGTGTAGTGTGGTCGTGTATACAATAAGACCACCTCTATAAGGAGACCACTTCTGAAATTGCGTGCAATTGAGGGTCAACACACAACTTCCGTTACATCACTTAATAAAACATCGATAATGCAAAGATTGGTGTTTAAAATACCTTTTCGTACCCTTTCAACTTCATTTAGTCCTGTGTTTTACGACTGCCATTGTCTATTAAATAGAGAGAGGCTGTTGTATTGACGGATGTTAGGTTCATACATAGGTCATAGACTAGTTGCTTTTGTGTTTTATAGACTTCATGGACACGCCCTACTCAATTTTCATTTATGTTCCGGGTGCGTTTGTGTTTTATGTTTAACATAAACGTACAAAGAAAACGTTTCTTTGGTCGCACACTGTAGTTTCTGTATGAATAATGCATGAACAAAAACTATAAGACCACCTTCACGGAGAGACCATCGATCTCTGTAATGCCACCGTGTTTCAGAATACCAACCCTTCACACAGAGGCAACCCGCATAATTTCCTAATCAAAATACAATGCAGCACATATTATAATTATACGTATGTAAAGGTGTAGAAATACTAGCAAACTAAAAATAGACAAACGCTTGACACCAGCCTCCAGGTTCTCCGGCAGGTAAGACATCATTGGTTTTGTTTTCATGTTTTTGGACCTAATGTCTGTGAACAGAGACATTCCGTAAATAGTACAATGTTTATATTTGAACGTCTCATTTGAGATTACCAAGTGTGTGTGTGGTCTCAACGAAGAGGTTTTATTATGGCGGTAATATTAACACTGTATCCATCAATAAATGTAAATAAATGCGTTTATAGCTCATACAATATCCGAATAGGAGTGTGGCTATGTCAGTAACAAGTTATTGCTTAATTACCTTTCGAAGTGGATTTGGTTAAAATAAAATGTTGGGTGGGAATCGATCTACGGCATTAGTAAACATGGTGTACCCTCATCAGGACAGTCGTATATCTCATAACGTCCTCTACAGATGTGCCAGGACAGTGTAATTACTTGTCCGTTGTGTTTAGTCCACATGGCATTTGCGAATATCAAACTTTTTAAATTATTTTGCAGTTTTAATGGTACTTACCATCTTCCTTTCAAATGCAACCTTACATGCTTCATGTGAAGTATGCCTGCAAAGCCAAAAATAGTTAGAAGAATATATGAAAAACAATAAAAACAGTAACGTTTGTCAGAAAGTGGTAGAAGAGGAACAGCACCATTTAGATGAATTCGTATGGACGTCACATGGAAACCTTGCAATTGTAAACTCAACATAACATGACAGTAGTCTTCGTCTTCTCACACACGTTATTATGAGCTATTTGAAATGACTGTCTGCAATGAACAAACCATACATGTTACTAGGCACATTTATATGTGGAGACAAATATGTTTTCACCATTAGTCATTACATTGATCATAGAAAAACCAACAAATCATAAAGGCATTAAAGCCCTACAAAGTTGGGGTCGAAGTATTCGATGTTGATAGAAAAGCCAATTGCTATTAATTAGTTTATGCTGCAGCCAGTCCCGTGCTCCAGTGGTGGTTGGAAGGGTTGAAGGGTTTGGGGGTGGAGGTGGGGTCATATACTACCGGTAATTTTGCATAAAAAAGTGACCCATGTCTATACCTTCACGATGACGAAGTGGCCCATGTCAAATAGGAATAAGGAAACCGGTCACATGAATAAGAATAAGGAAACCAAAGAAATGAGGGATTTATGAGTGTTTATGTTTATTAGCAATACAGATAGCTATGATAAGCAACAATGTACACAAAAGTTCGAACCCATAGCTATACCAAAATCACAAAATGTAGACCATAGCTGTACTAAAAATCACAAAGTTTAGACCCATAGCTGTACATGTACCAAACGTCACAAGATTTAGACGTATAGCTATACCAGGGGTGTCTAAAGATAACCAATATAAATGACACGCCCGTACAACCCGACATATAGGAATACCATCCTATCCCTCGAAGGGTGTCGTGGTGGAGGGGCTGTGGGAGGTTTTGGCTGACACCCCAGCCTTTGCGTCCTCTACTGTACTTCGACTAATTCGGATTCAATGTTTGGGACTGTCTGATCGCGACTTGTAAACTAAAATTAGAAATATATAATGGATATATCGGCTGTTGACACAAACTGATCAGTAGATGTGAAGAACAAACAGTTAAAACAAAAATCAAACAATTAAATGGCTGTGATATTTGCATATTGTCTGTAGATACGGTTCAAACGTGCTTGTTTTATTTGCAAACTTCTATCAGCATTTAATGCGTGTATTGAAACGTAATGGCATAAACATACATAAGAACTTTCCATTAAGACCACCTCTGTAAAGGGAACGTTCGCTTCTATCATACAACCACTTTCATTTCCATGAACACACCACTTTGAACATTATCCTACCCTGAGAGATCACCTCTCTGTTGGGACAATTGGATCAAGTCACTGGGTGGTCCTACAGAGTCCACTGTAATTCTCACCTTCTATCAAAGATTTAATGCCTTTACTGGGATTTAATTGCATAGACATATATGTTTATAATTATATTTTATGCCACCAGTTATCAGTACCATTAAATATGGATTTGAGTTGAAATTAGTTTTGATCCCCATTAAAATAGATCTATTACTAAACATAAATGAATTGGATACGTACCCGGTACTTGTATAAGTATAATCGCATGTATATGTCCTTCCCAGAAAACAACAACAATTGGTGTCACTTTTAGCTTCTGTAGAAAGCGTTTTGTTGGACTAACCCGTCACGCCCCAGTGCATCATTATTGCTCAGTAAACCCGCTCTTCATAGATGAACCAACTGAAGCGCTGTTTTGTAAACAGATATCAGGGGTGGAAGAGAACTGCACTCTTTCGGAATATAGTGAGCCATCGTGATTTTGCTGACGAACAAAGGTCGCGTTTGTTTGTTATTCCAGCCAAACCTGATTATTGAGACAACAAGCAAAATACTCTCCCTGGCAGATCCAGGTTTTCAGAAATGCGTGTTGCTGCACCCACTGGATTTCATAGGTTTTGTACAGACAACGGCTTGCGGGAATGCAAAAAACACACACACAATGCCGTGATTCCCCCACCCCACCCCCACCCCTCTACAATAAGGGAGTGGGTTTATAAGAAGTGTGATGTGGTAAAAAGGCACACAATAAGAGGGATGTGGGATTTCAATGAATGGGATTGCTGGAAATAATCCTTACAATTTGTGGGATGTGCGAAAGAGGGCCAAAAATAGGGAAATAGGAAATAAAGCAAAAGAATACGGATATGGGATTTCTTGAATCATTGTATGCAGACCACTTTATTACAGTGACTCCAGATGGCAAACGAAGTCTTTTTCCTGTACATGTGTTGACAGACTTTACAGTCAAGTTATCTGTTAGTCTAAACAAATGCTGCTACCAAAATATGACACTGTTGTACATTTGTGATAAGTGGTTTGCAATAAGGAAAAAAGATATTCATTTCAATAGGATTTCAACATGTTTGTAAGCATTTGAATAAACTGCTGTCCCTCTGTAAATGTGACACACTTTACCGTCAAATTGCCCCTCAGAGTAAACAAATGAAACCCAAGTACAACAAACGATGTAATAGTTGCGCCCAAGCGGGTGCTATTTGTTGTCAGAAAAAAGCTGCAAGTCAGACAGGCCCGAGTGCTGAAGCCGAGTTTTTGTTGTTTTTGTTTAATTTTAGACATCACGTTCACTTTTGATTTGTCAAATTAATATTATAAGTCTCCAACCACAGAAAAAACTACAACGAGACTGAATTGCCCTCGTAAACATGTTCGTCATTTCACATACACAGTCGTGTTTGAAAGGTAGAAGTCTCCCCTTGCATGTATTTCTGTATCCTATAGTTTAGAATAACTAGGGTCAGACAGCCTGGAATAGTGATGTTGAACCAGTCGTAGTATTGCAACTATCTTGAATCTTAGGACATGGTATGTTTTCTAGCTTCTCTCACACATCTCTTTATGCTTGCTAAAAAGAT
The DNA here is from genome assembly GCA_019095985.1 of Streblospio benedicti. NCBI lineage: Eukaryota > Metazoa > Annelida > Polychaeta > Spionida > Spionidae > Streblospio > Streblospio benedicti. The sequence continues at coordinate 20,747,597 of CM032665.1, forward strand.
TTGAGAGAAAGAATTGGGAAGAAGTCAGGTCATCAAAAGCAAGTTTTGAGCAATAGGGTGAGTCCTTGATATTGAGGGTGATCATATGGTACCGATCGTAAATCCTTTCACACAGCCAAAAAAATGGAGAATCAACATTTTTAATGTCTGACAAGGACGTTAGACGAACATTTGTGACTGTCAGACTGGGACTTCCCCATTGTACTATAAAATAATGCATATGTCTCTATGTAGAATGCTCGATATTGAACACAGTCTATCTAGCATTGAGACTTGCCAATGATAATCCGCATTATCTCTTAATCTGCAGACAATTGGGGATTAACGGCAGATTAGCTGATCCCGACTGACAAATGAGTGCATTTCCATGTGAGGATAACTTTGTGGTGTTTTGTTGTCAGTGTGGATGAGTATTAAGTATTTGTTTAATAGCATTTGCATTATGTGAAGTAATCATTTACATTAGTGATTATATCTAACAGCACGAAGTAATATGTGGATTCGTGACATGATATAAGAACGTTTAACCATAGACAATTCAATTGTGGAATATGTTATTCCATCATTAGGGATAATAACTTACAACATTTTATCTGCGTTTGAATGAGTGCGTTGTAGGTTCCAAAGATGATGATATAATATGTAATAGAAATATGATAATAATTTTAGTGGACTGATTGTATGATTTAGCTCAGTGTACTTGACATGTGTTGGTGTTAAAAGACACTAACTTATCTGATATACGAGGAGTAATACTTAGTATTTGATCGACCTTGTTTGGATTTAACTAAAATAGCTTAAAATTATGTAACATCGTTTGGATTTAACAAAAATAGATACATTTTATATAACATTAAGCTGGTTTAATGCTGTGATTCAACTTGTGATTACATTTATATGACGGTCTTTAAAATACTTGACTTCATTTGGTAGCTACTTCAAGTATGTTTTATATCTATTACGCTGGTCTGGTATTCACTGGTTGGCAGAAGAATATGGAACACGCCTTGTGTTTTTGAGACGGAATTCTCGTGGGTTTTCTATGCAATATAAGTGGACTGATCTGATAATTGGCCTAATGGACACCGAGTAACAAATATGTATCAAATGCAAACAGATTTAGTGTCCTACATGAGGTCTAAAATTAGCACCGTATCCCCTGTCACTTTTGTTACCGTGATTCAATTAATTAAAAAATACCTGCTTTTCTCCCAAAAAATAGTTCTAAACTAGAAATTTAAAATATAATCTAATCGATTTTCGAACATCACAGGCATTTGTTATTCTTTTTTCAAAATTGAACAACATATATCGAATTAATGCACCAACAATAAAATTACTAATTGTATACAAAATTGGTTACTTTGTATCTAAACAATTGTAATGATAACGAGAAATTTCCATGCCAGTGATGCTATTTAAGTGTTAACATATATAGTGTACCACATAGCAAGTTGTATTCTTAAGGGGTTGTGCTGTTGGCACAACCGTCCAGTGTCCAGCACGTACAGAGTAGCCTGGTCACAGGTATACGGCCGTCCGTCTGTCGGTGGCCTTGGACAGCCCACTCTTGTCCAGCATGTTTGTGTAGTTTATCCTATGTTTGTGGTCAGCTGTTTGCACTGTGATTAGCCAAGTGAACGCCTGATAAAGTGAGCCAGTGGATTTATGATGTGGACTCTTAAGAGTCAATCAATCAGGGATCTGTCTTGTGTGGATTCCCATCCTCTCCTAAACCTCTTTCGCATCAAGCATGTTTCTAGCACTATTCCAGAGTGGATTTACACTCTGGCTAGTACAGCATCAATTGCCTTCGCCCAATCGACTGACCAACCATCTGTTTTGTTACCCCTCGACAGGTCACACCGTTCCATTTCACGACTGGTAGTATGCTGGGTGCATAATGATATACATGTTAGTAATTTTCGAACATATTACATGATCTCATACAGCACCACTGTGGTGTGGCACATCTGGTGACGCTAACGGCCATTGCTATAGAAAAGCTTGGCACTATAATCTGTTATCAATTAATGTATTAATTTTGGGACAAGTAATGTATGTGTTTGGATGGACCAGTTGTAAAGGGGTTATCGTCCACCTAAACTGTGCTACCAAGTTATTTGCCAAGATCTTGAAAACTGTCATATAACCAGTTCAAATGCATTAAGGATCCCTGTTAAAATATGCGTACCAAAGAAATTGTGTTATCCTCAATTTGGCCAAAATAGAGTATCTAGCTTTAAAATTGAAGTTTATTGACGCACTAAAGATTGCTTAAATTATATTGAAAACGGCTACATAGCCAGGTCAATGGAGTTGAAAGGGGTTGTAGGCAGATCAGTGTGTGTGTGGGGGGGGGGGGGTCAGGGGGCATGACACCTACCCCTTTTTCACTGCAAACATTTTATTCCATAATTGAGTTGATAAACCTACTCAATTATATCAACGGATACAACACAGAAAAGTTTATATTATTTTATTTCATGTCCAGTTGATTCTTGTTATGTGGTATAAGCAGTGGATCTCCTAATTTAATTATTCTAATGTATTTACCTGCTTTTCTTAAAAAAATAATGCTCGCATGAACTTTTCTAAGCACTATCAAAGGCCAACTGAACTGATTCAATACATCAACTTATGATTATGTCACTAGATATTGAAAAAGTGAAAAGTCCAATCAAATTAGGCACCAGCACCAAAACCACACGCACATTGCTGTTTAATTACGTAATCACCTGAAGATCTTGTATAAAACAGTCCAGTCACAGAGTTTCCAAACACCTCCAAAGCAATATGCACCTTTAATAGAAGTTTATTTATTTTGATTATAACACATTGAGTGTATTTAGATCAACTAGTTTTACTGTTGTAGACTGGAGATTAGATGAAAGACATATCACCCCACACGGGATAACTAAATAGCAAAGTAAAAAAAAAACAATAACGGATAGTTACAAAAATGTGTATTTTTAATGGCTTCGGCCTCATGGCCTGAAGGTCGTGGATTTGAGTTCTAGTCCAGATTCGTGGTGGGTGTTGAGCAAACTCATCCCTAACTGCACACGTTAAGTAGGTACGGGTTAAGTAGTTTTATATTGAGTGAGGGATGAGCACCGACAAGAGAACAATGATGAGCAGGTCAGGGGAAGGCTCCAGTTGATGTGCTGTAGATCCTCAAGTCAATAGAGCATATTATGGACATTTGAGGATTTAACGCCTATTACCCCGTGACTAGCTGACTTGCTGGCACGCCTTATAATCATGAACATAATGCAGTACCATCAGCGACTGGTGTCAAATGACCATATTTCAAAGTGATCCCCAAATGGACCTATCGGATTTTTAGGCATGTGCACCAATGTACGTTTTCACAAACACAACACAGTTTTTGCTACATATTTGCGTGAGGTTTAATCATCTACACAAAGATCGTTTTATGTCATTTAGGTAATCATATGCACAAGCACTCGCTCAAGGGTTGAGTTTTTGGCATTCTGTATATTTACAGCATCGAGTTATATTGGTATGCACAGCCGCTCATATTGAGACTCAAATGTCTCTTCTTGAAGCAGCCAACTTATCGCCGTAGGTTCTCATATTTGAATAAACGTAAGGATAATATTACTTCAGATATATCGAATAGATATGTGTACACACGGTCTACATATATGGATAAGATAACTGAATAGGTCATCATATACACGTATGTGCGTGTTTATATTAAGGCTCTACTGTGCCCAATCACTTTAAAGCTAAATTTTCACGATCCTTTTTAAGCACAACAAACTCATAACAAGAGATTCTCATTCATAGAAGTGTCTCAAAGTACGGCGTATTTGATGTACCCATATAGTTTTTTCCTATAGCAGTACATATCTCACTTATCCATTACAGAATCTTATACATGATCTGCCCATGGTAATTACCATGGCGGTATATGTTATATAATAGAGAAGTTTTACTGTATTTAGCCAGATGCTATTTTAAGGGGGTTCTTGTGCATGGATTTAGTTTAAAGCTGAATTTTCATGATCCTCCAAACACAACAAACTCTTGGCCAGAGGATTACGATTAAGGATTAAATTACTTCAGACATATAAAAATCCATATACAGTAGAAACTTGTCCTATGGTCAATCAACTAATAGGGAGAATTCGGAACTTTGGACAAGTTTAACATTCTCCATCGGCTATTATATTTGTTAATAACATGGGCTATTAATGGAGACATTTGAATTGAGACATTGATGATACTATTTTGTTTCGCCACTAGTCCTAATTGTGCAGTTTTACTGCACACCTGTCTTACACAAGATCCATCCATGAGATTTACCTATAACAATACACCTTTATACATACGTATAAAATGCCAAACGGGTTACTATGGGTTAGATTGTGGTCAACTAGGGATTGTTTCATGAATACATGTATGGATAACATTATTCGGATAAAATTACTTCAGACAAATACAAATACACGCGTCTTCCAAATGATCTACCCGTGAGATTTACATATGACAATAAAACATACTGTCTAGCAACATATATATTGTATACACATATTATGTTGATTGCTTCGTGATTACAAGTATCAAACACTAGAATAAATCTTCATTAAAGGAAGACATGATAAGATTCTAAGCCAGATTTTGTCCACTTTTTGTTTGTATTTGGATAAGTTATGTTATACAATGCTGATACTGTGAGAGATGTCATCAAACTAACATCTGTATCTGTAGTTGATTCGTGTTTAATAGGTGTGTGTTTAGATAGAGAAACAACGGGCAATATAGACTATCATATGAACATATACATGTAGTATACGATCAAACGTTGATGTCAGACTCACAACAATTGGAGTTAAATCTTACAGATATGTTTTGACGTTGGCTGCGTTAGCAAGAGCGCTGAAGCTTTTTTAACTAACGTTACATCACTCAAGACTATAAGTTGATCATTGGTTATTAAATAGATATAATTCATTTTATGCCTGAAGCAAAATCTAATGACGCATACTTTTGATGACATGTCACAATATTTGTATTTTGCCCGTTCCAAAATGGACCATATTATCATTATAAGATGCAAGACAAAAGACTAGAATAAATGAAGAATATGTCAATGAAGACTCATAGAGTAGAGTGTGGGATCACAAACCCTGTGGTATTGGGTTCTGACATATACAAGGTAATTTGCATACCTTTGAGGATACATTGTTGAAGTCTGAGCAAGTATAGCGGGGATTTACACAATGCATTGTGGATTAAGATAGGCAGGTTCAGATATATTTATTTGCTCTGATTAATGGAGGTTGAATACATTAATCAATGGGATTATATACATGTATATAAAAGCTTGTTTATTTTTGTTGCGTGAAAGAAGTGATGTAACTATTGCTATGACAGCGAGACCTGCCATACATATATGTATTCGTTATGGCATATATTATGAACAATAATGAATGTTATAGCTATTCATACATTTTATTAATATGAACGGTAGATGCATTTACATGTCTTTGAATTGTGCATATAACATTGTGGTTATCATGAAAAAGGAAACTGCTGTATTTCACCCAGTAAAAACAATTGTTTTGGATTACCTTTGGTTTGATAACAGGATACATGTGTGGCGGGATACATGTGAAGATTTAAAATCGCGTTAAATGTGTTTCATTTAAACACTTCCCAAAACATGGATTTAGTCACACCGGTTTATTTATTTATTATTCACTTGGGAAACTATTTGTTCATTGTCTTGGCCTGACGTATTTACATAGACGCGACCTACTTATATTTCTGAGTAAAGATATGTATGTATTGATTTAGAATACAACTACTGAATACAGTAAACGAAGAAAGCAAATATGTTATACAGTTAACAGTTTTGTCATCAAATAATATTTAGGGCATTATTACGAAGGATTAAACCACAAATACAGGAGCAGCAAACATAATCTTCAAAGCACCGCGATCTCCACAGTGGTCCCGCTTGTCTTGGCTTTCATAAACATAACGCAATAGGCATTAACTTAGCATATGGCATATTCTTCACAATTACAATCTACATGAGCTCTGAGTCTGACAGTGTGCAACTTAGGTCAATCAGGACTTATAACATAAGTTCTATAATCCAAAGAGTGCTGAACTGTGTCAGCAAGCCTGCACAGTGCAGTGATAACATGCCTGGATGATACAGGTTAATTTGCTCATTGTTCATTCCCAGCTCGGTCTGCCAGCTAGCTACGCGGGTTTCAGATTCTCCATTCAATTCACGCATGTCGACGACATTGTCGTCAATAATCAAGTAACATTGCCATTTCCTTCTATGGAGAGACTTTATCCATCAGCAAATACAAAACCAGTACTATAGTGCTAGTACGTTACTCCACAGACATGGTCACGTTCCAGTTGACAAGCATGTTCACCAATCGATAAACGGTATCTACAATTAAACAGTGGATAATGGGATGAGCTTTGCCAAAACTGGGTAGGAGCAGCTGCAGCAGCCGCACGCGCCATGATGGGGATGACAGTGCCTTTGTCGCTGCTGCCCAAGGCGGCCACCAACCCGCCGGGAACGGTGCGGGCGAAGGGCCCCATCCTCATGCAGCTCCAGCAGGCGAGGACCAGGGACTCCACAGCAGGGGGTAGGTCTAAAGCAGAGTGACGCCTTACTTCTTCTACAATGTCATTAATATTTTTAGGGGGCGGTTCAGTGTAATGTTTTTAAAAAACATGCAAAATGGTGAAAAAAGAGCAACTCTGTACTATTTTTACAATAATATTCAGTGTTGAGAGGCTTTTTAGAGGAATATTTTCGAAGAATCGTGCAAACTTAAGATATTTATCAAAAGAGTCACTGGAAAATTAAAGATGTCTGTCATTATTCAAGATGGCCACCATTCAGACCCCAAAATATTGAATAATCTATTTACTACCCAGCCCAATAAATAAAAGTATAGGGTGATACAATAATTATGAACTCTAGAGAAGACATACCCTATATACACGTTCACATAGCAATAAATGTACCTCTCCTTTTTACCAGGTGCAGCTTTGAGAGGGCCTATGGTGGTCCCCAGGCCACAAGAGAGAACTGATGTAGAAGTTGGTGAAAACTTTGATGGTGCCACAGGCTTCAAGGTGAAAACAACCATGGACAAAGGATATCAGAGTAGAGCAAAAGTGGACCTGGAACGGTGGATGAAGACTCGCGGGTCATTTGACCTTCCTCGAGCCCCCAATGTGACGGCACGGTCAGAAATCGACGAGGATGATATGAGAGACTCGATTCCGCGTTTCGAGGAATATTTGGAAGCAGAAAAGATGATCATTAGCGATATTGGTAGGACAGAGAGTGGACCGTCATTTCAGCAGGTGGTTTCGGATAAGAGAACCAGGCCAAAGACTGGACGCGCAATTGTGATGCCAAGTCCGGATGTGGATGTTACTAAGGTAAGAAATTTATGAGAATTTTGATGATAATAAACTCTTCGATATTGCAACATACATTGTATTTACACTTTACTGTGGAAGACACTTGCTTACTATTACATTCTTATTTACATTATTGAAACTATTTCACAGAGTTCAAAATAGACAAAAAAGACCGTATTTATAGAGAGATCCCCTTATAAATGAGTCATTTTCAACATAATTGCTAGCCGAAATGGAAATTTTCAAATCACACCAATTTTAGTTTTTCTATGTTCTTGTGTGTTTTGGGAGGGTGAAGCAAAACAATTTCAAAACAATATTTTCCACACTGGGCAATGTTTGTTTCAAACTAACCTTTTTTTAATTATTCAGAAAACCATATTTTAATATTATAAAATGTTGCTACAATGTATATTTGAGCTAGTAACTTCAAGGTCAGACTTATCAAAATTACCCTTGTGATTTAGTTGACACCGTATTTCGTCCATAATATATACTAAAAAGATAGAATTTTCCCCAAAATATTGATTCAACTACAATAATACTGCTTTTTTCTGAATAATTTCTCATATCAAATATAACTTAGGTGAAGCCTAAGACGGGAAAAAGAAGGCCAAAGACTTCTGTAACTTTTCACAAGGAAGTGTTGGTCAGTTCAGCAGATCAGAGGACTAGTCATGGTGGTGCAGGTGATAGGGTCAAGCCTGAAAACAAGAACCTCAGGTCACTTTCTAGCTCGCATTTAGACAGTAAAGAAGCTCGAAGACCTCATAACAGAGAAGAAAGCAGCAAAAATGTTCATCAGAGTAGCATTAACTCTGGATATGAATCTGTAAATGATGTTTCTGCATACTTGAAAAACTATGGTAGCAAGACTACAAACAAGGTTCACTGGAAGTCGGCAGACATTGAGCATAAAGCAACAGTTCTTAGTTCATCCAGCAAAGAATCGCTTCACAGTAGTTCAAACTCAAGCCTTCGCTCTCAGAGTGCCTCTTCAAGGACTCAGCATTCTGTGCAAGTGAGACTGCCGTCGGCGTCACAGACCAGGTTCAGCGTGGACTCTAAGAGGCCACCGATGGCTCCTCCAAGACGGCCCATGACAGCTTATGCAACAGGAGACCATCACAGGTACACTGCTTTTGTATTTCTTAGTTCTACACATGTAGTTACAGGAGATTTCAAGTTATCGTAGTGATTTATAATGTTAGGTAATGTCAGGGATAATTTTCTAGATTTAACCATGAATACACGTTATTAAAGTTCAAGATTAACCGGTCGTATAGTGCGGGAAATTCAAGCAAACATTTAATCAATTTATGCATTTTGTGTTAAAAGCACCAAATTTGCATGGCAATTGCTTTGGACGGAAAAAAGACGAATTTAATTATTTTCAATGTGGTGGTTTCCAAGAGGCCTGCAAATAGCTAAAAAAGTTTATTCTTGTTTTTGGTTGCTATATATCAATTCCATAAACGATAGAAACATCAATCCTCTGGTGCATCCATTTGCTTTACTCATGTTAATTAGCATACCATATCGAAGCCAATGCTTAGCCATACCTTGCAGGTCGACTGAGCTGGAGCCCCGCGTGGAGTACACTGACCCAGTGGTGAGAATCCAGGCATCAGAGTACCACCGAGAGAGGCAGGCCTCACCGCCCCGACAGCAGCAGCACATCGAGGTGACGGGCCAGACATGCGTGGCTCCGGTTGACACAAGCGGCGGAGGACTTTGGGACTGGAAGCGGAGCCGGCCCCCTAGTGGACACCGCAAACACAGGTGGAGACAGGTTTTTATCAACTCAAACATACCACGTGACGATTTGGCATTGAAGTAATTTTTTTGTTGTTCAAATACCCAGTCATTATTCAAATCTAACGCATAATGGAGAAGTCTAGCTCGTCTTATTTATTTCTATAAAAATGATGATTTTACACTCATGATCAATTTATGTTCATGCTTAGTTCACGTGGTGCTGATAATGTAAACAATGCTTCATTAAGTGATTGAAGGGTGAATTAAAAGATCAATTGTCACATAGTGAACCTTACCTGGTTAGTGTATATATTATAAATGAAAAGCTAAATATATTTTTGATATGGCATATAAAATCAGAAGGGATCAAGTTTTCTGTTTTTGTTTTCCAGGCCGTCTTCAGGCATGTCGTCTCGATCAATCTCACCCAACAAACAAGGCTTCTACATCGGAAACGGCTTCACGGGTCACAAGCGGCCGCCACGCCCACAGGTCCTCCAGTCCGCGTCCATGGACAACTTTGCTGCAGAACAACAGGTTTGTAGTTGATACTCATCTGCACAAGTTTTATGCATGATATTACACGTTTTCACCTACTTTGGTGCATATTTTGCCCAGCTTACCTTGAGAGCTTTCAAACCATCTTGGCTCTTTGACAGTCTGCCGCCAATCTGCCTACTTGTCACGTGATACAGAGGAAGAACTAGGCTGGTTCAAAAGCTCTCCAGCTAAGCTGGGCAAAATATGCACCAACGTAGGTGAAAACGTGTAATATTATAAAGAAAATGCTTAACAGCTTATTAAGTTCTTAATAATGTTAATATTGACAACTAGCAAAAAGTAGCCTGCCCATTGGCCCGTAAACTTTTGAAGCCACCTGGCCCAGAATAATATCATAAGACACTGGCCAATTTTTCGTACCATATTCTTGAAACATTATTATATTATTCATAAGTTAGAGATTTTCTCCCATGTAGCATATGTAAACCAGACAATATATGTTTTTATTACTAAACATGTAACTTTTTTCCTGATCATTTAATTTGAAGTACAACCAATTTCTTCCATAATTCTTTTATACATCCATCTATATATCTTCATATTGAGAACATTTGAATTGTACATGACCTTCTCTTTCTACAGAGTGGCTCATCAAGTTCTAAGCCTCCAGCTGCGTATGAAAGCTACCTGGAGAAATATGACCGAATGACCCGAATGAACAACGCTCAAACATTCAATGTGAAACGACTGGACGAGAGACATCGTGGAACAATGAACCCCTCCGGAGGAGTTGGAGGTGGTGCTCTTAAGAGCACTTCGCTGCCAGACTTCGCCTACAACAACAACATTACCACAAGCAGCAGTACTGGCAGCATAACCCAGCAGCAGAGACACGGCTTCTCTGAGCACTATGTAAAGCGCCATGACAATGACCAATGGGTGGACAACAATTACCTCAAGGAACAGAGTCACCACTACCGGACTGCAATCAACCGCACTCATCATGATGCTGCCGTCAAACACAAGGATAACCAATCAGTGAGCGGACTTCATCACAATGGGGGCAACCACTCTAATGTCAGCAACAAACACAATGATGATGAAAAGGAAGATGAGGAAGATGCTGATGCTCTGAAGGAGGCGCCCTTATCAGCGTGTGCTGACTGTGTGTACTGTCGTATGGAGCGTGCGGCAGGACAGAGTCTCCCCGGGGACTGGATGCTTCATCCCACTGGCAGTAGCTCTGCTGTTTCTGGTGGGGCGAGTGGGGGGGACGGAGGAAGTCACCCAGGGGAAGGAGGTAGTCACCCGGGAGACTGGCCGCACTTGGTGGAGGATCCGCGCAGGCCCATTATCATGGTAAGTCAGAGTTACTCTATAATTCTTGTGATAGTTTGTGTTATTATGGTTCGTCAGAATTACTCTAATATTCTTTTGGTCTTTGGAGGAATCTGGTAGACAAAAAAATATGCAGTTTGAAAAAAAAAGTCAAATTTGGACAAGTGTTGTACAAATTTCGGAAATTCACTTAAATCAAAAATGGCTGCCACTTCAATGCGAAACATCTCAATATGCTCAACAATTGCAGCGTGTTATCAACGGGATTTGAAATCAGCTGGTATGATTTGTACCAGAAATGCAATAAAATGCTTTGCACACAACAAAACCATGTTAAGGTAAATATCACAAAAATCTCCATGACCATTGTGATTTTTTGTCAGTCACAGTTGTAATAGTCCGGTGCTATGTGTATTAGAGATCCTGAGATGTGATAACTGGGTCGAAATGCACATTGTGGTGTGTAGGTTTGCGCTATGAATTAAGTTTATTGAAGACATCAATAATGTGCCTTTTTGCACGATGAACTTATTATTTTATATTTGAAATTAAAAGAATTACACACACTCTTGGTTGTGCTTGAAAATTAAGTGATCACTACAATGTACTTAAATATTATCTAATATAATTTAGTTTCTAGGTCCATTTCCACTAAAGTAAGAGAATTGTTTTTGCTGAGGTCCTAATGTCAAATACGGTTTCAGATATGTTGGAATTTTGTCCCCCTAATTTACCCCCAGTTAGAGTGAGCACGCGGAACGCGGAGTCCGTGCGCCCTATGTGTGAGAACACCGTCCAAGTGCTAGGGCTAAAAAAACAGAAAATGTCCACTCCTGGCGGAGTAGAAGTGACGCCGCAGGCGAAATTGTGATATGATGCACCGGCAGGGCACCAACAGACGTGGACTGCGGCGTGAGCACGGAGGCAGACAAAGTCCGCACCATTCTTGGCGCGGATAGGTCTTGCGGCGTACACCGACGTAGGCCTACAGCGGAGGTGATCGACATTCATTTTACGTGGTACGGAGGCAGACGGAGTCCGTCGGGGCCAAATACGGCTTCGTGCGGCGACCAGCGAACTCAAAAAGATCAAAGGAAATTTAATCAATAAGCACGAGAACGTTATGACATGATTTTTATTTTGTAATAAAATCATAACAGACGCCGGTATAATCGTTGTGATGATATCAGAAAGATACAGACACCCCCACGGTTCTGGATCACGAAAAGCGGTCTTCTTAAAAATGTAGTTCTAGTTAGAGGTAAACTCAATACAAGTAAAAAGTGCGTCTAGCCGTAGATAAAAATTCAGCGTTGTGTTTGAGAACGTTATCATCAGAATGTATAGTTTGGAAGAAGCATTGTGACAATAGAGCATGCCTAGTAGATTAGTATGTATTCTCTCTATGTGAGTTCTGCATCATTAACAGCAATTTCATGACTGAAACAAACCAGCGAGCGCAACAATCTTACATGGACATACGAAATGCTTCACATGGTATAAATCACAGCTGCTACACACGCGCTCATGTCACTGCACACACTCTCGCACGCACGCACAGCAGGGAGAGCGGCAGAACAGTCTAACAGTTTCCCTATTTGTCGTTCAAAATACACTGACGGATCCAGTTTTTTAAAGGGAATACATGTAACTTAAGAATATCATAGGTTTTGTATGGACGATCGATTACAGAAATGAAAATCATCATAATGGTGGAAAAGGGATTCCGGCAACCCAATGTACCCCCTTCCCTTGGATCTGCCTATGATATACAACATCAGTTCAAGGAACCTTTTTTGACACTGCTAGCGTTACCATATCTACCTGTTATTTGTTATTGTTTATTATTGGCCCGAATTGCCTCATAAATTAGAACTACCTATTTCATCACGCATTTATGTGTAATTTCATGGGCTATCATGCTACACGACTGTCTGGTAAAGCCAGAGATTGGTAACGCTCTTTGTTTGGTAAAGCGAACTGAACTGCAGTGATACTACAGTTATCAATTATGTCCCTTCATTTCCAGGAATTGGTCACAGAGTTTGAGAATGTTATTCTAAACAAAGTAGAGTCAATCACCAACCGGACCCGCTATCAGCTATTATATCGGCTATTAGGCCCAGAGACACACTGAAGACTCAATGACGATGTTCCTTGTGCACTCCTCGTTTTGTCTTGGCATATCATGCACAGACCGCCGTCCAGTGCACAGAGCAGTTGCCTGGCGTCCTAAAACCCGGGTTTCACAAAGGTCCCCTTATCGAGAGGACTTCGCACCGGTGCTGATACGCAAAGATCAGGGCGTCCCTGTCACAATGCCACACAGGACCAGGCGTGGTGAGGAGAGGTAGCCTCAGGCTAACCTTGTCAGAGCAAGTAAAGAGAGCCTGTTCTCTCTGAGAATAGGCTACCAGCCCTACGTGCTATCCGACTAGCATCTACAAGGTAATTGAAGCACTAATGGCTGTTCTCAGTGCTGTAGTGCGGAGTCCCCAATCCTACAGTGGGCTTACCGGTAAGAAGGAGAACAACAAGGTGTGTGTAACAAAAGGGGATATGAATACCTACTCCAGTGCAACCTTATGAAAGGGCACTTATACTATGCAAGGTTGCTGCACTGGAGGCACAACTAGCAAAACAGAGTTTCGTTCCATTATGTTCAGAATCTATGTGAGCTGGAAGACAATAAAAGAGCGTTAGAACATTCAATTGTATTTCCACTCACTATGTTTTGTATCAGCAGAAACTTGAACCTCGAGCCAGGACGTTATGGTTGTGAGATCTGGACAGTGCGTTTGTATATTGTGACATTCCTGTATGATAAGTGACTTATAACAACAAGAATTAATCCCTTGACAATCATTATTGGGTCACTGGCTCTAAGCAGTATCATAGTAGGCATATCTACCCGTGGGCATATTAGCACAGTTTCTCTGGAACTATTATAAAGGCTGGAGAAGGCTTGTATCGCAGTTTAGCTATTGCCTAATCCAATTGTACAATAAACCAACTATTATAAAAGGATCCTCTATACCTTGCATTTATAGACATGTATACCGTACACACAATAATACATGTATATCTGTTATCTATGAGCTACATGTATTTGCTAAAATTCTATGTAGTTGTTTATTCGCTACTAATACACATATTAAAACATTATGTTCAAAATCTATAAAATATGGAAGAGGCCTTGTGACAAGAAAAAGTAGGTCTGTAGATTCCAGTGTATTTCTGTTCACAGAATTGTGAATGGTCAAGACGATTCTGCGACTGAAAAACTTAAACCTCAGCACAGAATGGCATGGCTGTGAGAGAGCAGAAAAGTGGTTTCTGTGTTTTAAGGAGTGTGCGTGTGTATATTTTGACCTGCAAGTGCCAAAGTTCCATCAAGTTCATGTTATTCTTATTATGAATTAGAAATAATTTTGACGGGCCAAAATTTGCCATGGCATCTGGCCCAATTATTACAGCTATATGGAGGTTCTGCGGGTGTACTCCACGGTACTCCAAGCACACAATCACTGTCACATACTGAAGAACCTCCATTATTAAAATCAACCAAAGGACTGGTCTTAAACGGTCTCTCAATAGAGGGGGAGGGGGTGGTCTCTTCATGAAAACTTATGGTGGTCTCTTTATTTCGCCACGGAAGAAATGGTCACTTTACAGATGTTTCTGTTGTCATTGAGGTGGATTTATTTGTAGATGTGGTGTTAATCTTGGGTTCTACTGTACATTTTACCATCATTTTTATACTGAAAATAATTGCCCTCTAGTCAGAAAAATATCAAAGGATCCATATAATTGTCGGTTTGGAATGCACCATGTGTTGACTATGTAAATATGCCACTGATCCACCTGCACATTAGTATGTAAACACTGTATTCAATATCCCCATGTATATGATCATTTCAACAACAAACAGCAAATATACATTTAACAAGGTCATGCAACTATTGTTCGTTCATATATAAATGCATTTTAGATTTTTTTCTTTCCTAAAAACTTTCTTCAGTCAAAACGATCTGGAGTTTTAAGCAGGTTTATTCAATATTTCATCATTATATGTAACAATCTTCAATATTAAACCGACATCAATAGTAAATTTTGCAATTTTTCCAGTTGAACTATGCAAGTGGTTTTAATAGTGAAGCATTTGCTCACTAATTAGTGCAGTTGAACTCCAATGCTGACCACATCTAACAAGAGTCCACCTCTACATAAGGACCACCTCTATAAAGAGACCACCTCTTAAAAGAGACCACCTCTACAAAGAGACTGCATCTACAAAAAAGACTACCTCTACAAAGAGACTATCTCTACAAAGAGACCGCCTATGCATAGAGACCACTTCTATGAAGAGGCGACCTTTACAAAGATACCATCTCTATAACGAGACCACCTGTATAAAAAGGCCACCTCTATAAAATGACCATCAGTGTGCAACTATTTAGGGATGAGTAACTCAGTTTGCTTCCACCACCAGACCAGACCGGTATTCAAACCCACGACCCCATAGTCCAACACCATATGATATCCATAGAGAAGATACTCACTGTTTGCACACATGATGTAGTAGGCTGTTTACACGGATCTGTGTCAAGGGTCTAGTCCTAAAATAATAGAGGTTGCACGTGTTTTTGTTTGTAAACAATCTTACTAAGGTGACAGAAAAGTCTCAGACGATGGACATTGAAAATGTCCGAAAATATTCAGACACTTATAGTAAGTTTTTATGGATTTATCGCAACATTAGTGATACTTGTTGATATGAAAAAGAAATCCAATGAATTTCTTTACAAATCTTACTAAGGGTTCAGCATAGTTCCTTAATCTTAGACATATATATATGGTGTACGGTGGTTGCTTGAGCTGTAATTGGGGACATACTTGAGAGAGGGTGCACTTGTGTACCTGCTTGCAAATTTTTAACCTGATTCATCAGAGTTTTAGTTTCGAAAGTTGGGTGTGAGTGACTGATGGTGTTTGTTGGGAAACAACCATTGTTGGGCTTTCTGCAGGTGACGAAATATAGGTACCTTTTGTTTCCAATCAATTTAAAAGAAATCCACACGCGCAATGTTGTCAATCTTTTGATATATGCTGGACACGGTTGTTAGCTGCCTTGTAAATATATGCTAGTGTGTATTGAAATGCCATAGAAAAGGAAAGATTCGAGGCGAAATGAGGCCAATTTTGTTGTTTGTGTTGTAAATTTTGTGATCATTAAATCACCTCCAGTCAGATTTCCATGGCGACAGAGTGTTATGTGGACTGAAAATGTATGGTTTGCATGAAATTTAAATGAATCTGCGTCTCTTTCCGAAGAAAAACACATATAGCTTCTGTATGTTTATCAAGAACTGAATGTGACATGAGAAATTTCAAAGGGGCACATTTTGGTAGCTGCACACAGCAATGGAAAATCAGAAAATCCCCAATCAATTTAGGACTAGAACCTCAACACCTACCACTCAGCCTGGCTTGGGGTGGTCAAGAAGCATCAAGTGGACAGTTGGAGTGGTCATTCTGTCTAGACGGATACCCCAGCAGTCTCATGTGACCACCGGTAGGTTCGGGTTTCCAGCTAACTAATATTTTGAGGTGGGTGGGGTGGTATGAGAGGTTAAGAAAGTCCACAACCATATTTTTTAATCTTATGTCACAACATATTCACATTTGTTTGGTTTGGGCTTTCTTTGGCATGACCCGATTTCTTTACACCTATAAATTTTCAGCCCTCGTTCTCACTCTACAACTTTGAAATCCCAAATACCTCCTTTTTGGCGCCTCTCCCAAAACCCTGACCTCTCCCTTGACTGGAACATCATCTTCTTCAGAGGCAATACTAACATACGGCAGTGTCTGTCCAATTAAAAGTCACTACACGCCAACATTGACCATTTGTGAGTGTCTGGCCGTAGTGTATGTCGTATGGCGCCGGCTATGGATTTCCCCGCTACTGCCACTAGTCTGAGAAAGTGTTTGTCACCAAAACACAGCTATAGTGGATCAGGGCAGGAGTTGGTGGATAACTAACGTGGAGTATATGTGTGGCGATGCTGTTTTGAACATGGGATTGTATTCCACTTTTGTGTAATCTGTGGTTTATGTAACCATAAGACAGTGGATCTATGTATGTAGTAAGAGTGGAATTCAAATTAATATAAATTATTATATGTTGATGCTGTTTTAGATATAAGATTGGAATTCAATAGTGCATATTCACGTTGGATAGTGGATGTAATTAACGTGTGTTAGGATAAAACATTGCTAAGTACCCGGGGCTAAGTATGACTTGATTTGAAACTTTGGGTTGATTTCGATATACATATATAATAGCTTATTTAGAATGTTCCATTCTGGATTATCTTGAGTATGGTATAGCAGGAATTGATTTAAAAGAACGAGTTTAACCAAACATGGATTTCATATGTGTAATTATTTAGATTTATACATGACATGATCATTTTTTTACTGTGAAATTGGATTCCTCTGGTTGTTTAAAAATGAACTTGCCACATTATGATGGACATGAGATCAACCACTCTCGGTATATGTGCATTTGACGGTATCATTTGATTTGGATATAGATTTATGTATGAATTGATCCATATTAAAATGTGAAATTGGATTCATATAGAGATATACAGATTAATTTATTCTGGACATTATGTTTTACTTTTTGTAGAAATGATTTACGTACAGAATTGATATGGTGAATGCATTTCGTGTTATGGACACATCTTACATTTTTCAGTTTTACATTTTAAACATGATACTCAGAATATATTCAGATTATGGTATGTACTGGGTTATCAATCATAGTGAAAGCATGACTTGAGTTAGGGTATTGTAATCCAGTTAGGCATATTCCTTCTGCATAAATTTGATAATGTCCCACTGGTATCATCACCACGTTACAATTTAAATACGCAAGCATTGTTTTGCGTGGTCATTCATTGAACTGAATATTAATATGCATTTGTGTTCATGCGTTTCTATTGTGAACAGTGTGTTTGGGTAATGTTTTTAATTGATAATTTGCGGACAAAATACTTACCTTGTGGGTTAGTTTTTTTTCTATTAGTCTTGTCTTGTATCTAGGTGAGAGTTACTCCTGAATGTTGACACCCGAAGTATTCATTTACGACAGTTCCTGGTAAAGAGCATTACATATAACATTTCTACAATATTACATTGGATTTGTGTACAAACTAACCAGTTTCAGACATTGCAGTTTACCGTTTTTGTCAATATTCATTTCTCTACATTACTTGGCACAAATCTCACAAATGCCTCTAGACTAGATGCCGTGGGTGTCACACTATTAAATACTATGACCAACTTTAGATTTTAATTGCCAATTACGTTTTTCTTGACATAGCTTTACTAATAATGCCATTGGTATGCACATTTTTTTGTTAAAAAGTACCTCTCTATTAAGACCACCTAGAGCACTGGCTCCTAGAATAGAGAACTGGTCTCTTTACGAAGGTGGTCTATTTGGAAAAGGTTTGGGGCGTGAGAAATGTTATAAATGTAAAGGTGGTCTCAATATATAGGTGGGTTCTTTATAAGGTTTCAGGGTGGTCTCTTCATGGACGTTCATGGTGGTCTATTTATGGAGGTGTGGGACCGTGAGAAATGGTGTTATTATAGAGGTGGCCTCAATATAGAGATAATTTTAGGGGAGATTCCAATGTACATGTTCCTGATTGACTTACAACACATTTTGATAAGGGTATCAAGTGGCTAATGTAGTGAGGATTACAAGCAACAAGACACCTTAGCCATGTCTGTTGTCACCTAACACACATTATTATGACAACTGGGAGAAAATACCTCCCTAACACAGCTCCCAGTCCACTACATTGCACGTGGAAATGGCACATAACGCGTGGTTTACCGGGCTTTAGAATTAGAGTAGAAATGGTAGTCACTGGATAAAGAAATCAGTTCAGTTAGGACAACATTAGGACAGCGAGGTATGATGTATTATATGGTGTAGATTGTAGGAAGCGGGGAGGAAAATCAGTTGTTGGCACATTGCCCTTTAGGGGCCACAAAACCGCCATGTGAGATCCACTAAATATGTGATTATAGAAGGTTACACGGTTGAACAAGAGTGGCTCACTCTTGAAAGGATGTGGATTAGGTAGATCTACATGTGTATGTCAGAGGCAGTGGGAGGTTAGATATTAATGAATTAGTCTGACTGGACATATATCATTCAAGGGCAGGGTAAGGTTTAATGATGCAGTCTGACCGAGTCCACTGTAAATCGCGGCGTGTTTGCTTAACAGAGTGAGATTTGGCTAATATTTGAGTGCGAGGCCCCCTACTACCTCCCACTCTTCCGGGTAATCCCTGGTCTACCATTGTATATTACGTGTCATAATCAGGATAAAATATCGATTTTGATAATATGGAATTATAAAATTGCATAGACGTATAATCATAGCAGTAAAGGTTAAATATATGAAAAGAGACCAAAAGCCAAGAGTAACTCAAGTAACTCAATAAATGATTTTATTCTTCTCTCTCTCTTTTCTATGGCAAGCAAGCTCCTACCACTATTCTGACATAGCTGAAGACAGGTTTTTCAACCCCAAGCTTCAAAACTCAATAAATGGCTCTACTAAACTACTACTGTGGACTTAACTAATCTTAAAAACGCGTATTCTCTGAGGCTTGAAGTTCCTTTACAAAACCTGCAATAGCATTTCTCTGTAAGATATTAAAATGCTGCGCATCATTTTTACTATAAAGGTAGCTGGTGTCAATCAAGCAGTGTCCAGTTGGCCATCGCAAGTGATAAGGCAAGCACGATGTGTCCACATATAATAAGTGTCTGCTTTGAGTTAAGTTGGTCCCCTGTGGTTGCATGTCACAATCGAGGCAGTGGTTTCAGTAATTACACCATATGGAAGACAGCACGTGATAAGGCAGGCCGTCTCCATGTTGCACAAAATAATAATAGCTTGTCTTCATTGTTTCCGAAAATCTGACATTGTCAATACATCGCCGGATCAGTATAAGGTTTATACAATACACATGGCACCAGAGTCTCTATAGATTTCTCATTACGAGCCACCGCTGTATATACTACAGTAGTTTCACCTAATAAAACCACCTCAGTGGCTCCAAGAGGGAATTTATCTCTTATGGGTGTTTGGAGATTATCGTAGAACTTTGAAAAATGGCCTGATTTCCACACAGTTTGTCAAGGCTATAAGTGGAGTCTAAATTCTAAAGTTTCAAAAGCTTCTCCATTGGTCATTTGTAGGATCAAACTGACATTTCTTCTGAGTTTTTTCTTCCCTACAGGGTTTCCACAAAGTATTGACCACGCGAGAATAGAATTAGTTTACTTGGCCTTCGCCATTGCCACGGGACAATCAAATACCATATCCGTGTCTCGCGTACGAAATCTTGCCGCCACACAATCAATTTTATTTGTTTGTTCTCGTAGCCTTGGAAGGATTGTACATTAAGGATCGGTCCTAGCCCCTGGGCCGCAAATAACTTGATTCGGGCCAGTGACATCTTTGTGTCAAATTCTATGGGCGTCAAGGTCAACGACTAGACAGTTTGACCACAACAGAGTCAGATCCAGGTTTTTGGAAAGGGTGAATATCATGGGTTTCATAGGCGCCGTGACCGAAAGTGGAAATGCCAAATAAAAACATGAAAATGAAATATTTTGGTGGAAGGTGTGTTTGTGTGGGGGGGGGCGTCGCGTGCCCCCTGTGCGCCCCCCCCCCCCACCCCACCCCCCAGTAACATAGAAGAAAGTCTCAGGGTGCAGAACACAGTTTTTCTAAAGACTCCTGCCCCTAATATACAGTACAATCTCCAATGACGACCTCCTCTGTATTGAGACCACCTCTATAATAACTCCATTTGTCTTGACCTCAAGCTTTCTCACAGAGACCGCTTAATAAGAGAGGTTCTACTGTACGTGAAATTGTTCATCACTCTTTACCTCCCTCCATCGTAGGTCTATCTACGGGAATCTCTTTTCTTGAATGTTCCAATATGTGTCTGTAGTTACAATATGTGTCCACAACTTGTGACTTTAACAATACGCCTGCAATATATGAGGATGATTAACACACATTGTGTTATCACAATCACAACCCGAGGTAAAGATTATGCGGTCCCAGGCGAGACTAGATCCACCATCGTGTATTTAGGCGCTTCAAGAGAAGCCACTTACCAACTTGTCTTCAATGGCTCTGTCAATATCTCTCATGTATGCACTATTTACAAACTATATGTTGAGCTCAGATCGACAAAATACCCTGCCGTCTACGGTAGAACATTTAATGGTGGGCACTGTGTCAAGTAATGGGGGATTGGGGGGCACACAGGACTTCATGGGTTTTGCACACGTCAATGCTAGTGGACATGGAAAAAATGCACGAAAATGATTTTTAGGCGGTGACAACGTGGTAGGATGTAACACCCCCACCCCCTGCTACTGCTCCCTATGGTTCTACATATTCCAGTGCACTCAAATGAGAGATGATGGCCTCTTTATTTAGGCTTCAGAACGTGACAGAGTCTCGAATTCATGGAAGTACATAGGTTGACTTAAATATAGTCTTTACTGTATCAGCGCGTTGTCTTCAATAGCTCTATCAATATCCCGACCATCTAGAGACTATTTACATGCGACTGTTTATCTAGTAGACTATAGATTCAAGTAGCCAGAATACACGCTCAGTAAATCAGCATGCAGTAATTTGGTATACAGTGGAAAGTACTATTAATAGCACTATCAATCTATCAATATCTATCATGTACTTACCAAACTATATGTGATTGACAGAGCAAATAAACCTACGTACAGTGAAGCAGCCAATGCATCTGTAAATTCAGCCAATATATAGCATTGAACAAGACTGTCAAATTGCAAGTGAAACATACTATACATGTACATCATATATATAACTCAGGTATGACATGGCTCATGTCGAGGGGACATAGGAAATTATACGCTGCTTGGAAACTGGACATTGTTAACTAAGACTCTGCCAATATGTCTATGTGTTAGAGAGATTATTATATATAGATTATTAGAGCATATCCCTATCATGTATAGACTGTCATAACAAAGTATGCGCTTATCGTAACACTATAACATTAGCTATTTGAACTTAATTATCCTGTTTAAGACTGAAATGTATTAATACACGTATACACTACATTATTGTAGATTACCTGAATTTTATATTATTAATATCTTTTGTACATATGGCAAAATAAATAAATAAATAAAAATAAATAAATAAAACATCCACATAGTCAGGCACGGTCAGGCTTGAGACAGTCATTGTGTAGGGACATTAGAATACATGTATACTAAGCACTATCAATGTATATTGTGCAAGCTGTCCTAGCACAACCCATATACGCAAATTGACGAATTATCAAAAGACACTGTCCAAATAAGCCAAAAGATCTCATAAGTGCCAGTCCGAGGACAGTTACCAAAGTCCAATGTTTGAGCCACATTCCGAAGGCTCAAATGTCGCTATTAGTGATACGACAGTACACCTTGCAAAAATGGCTTCTAGATAAACAAAAAAAATATCCAGTGTAAGACATATACAACCTCATAGCTTCAGGATTGTCCCTATCCCCTTGTATAAACGATATATTTATCTGGTATAGGCCAAGAATTAACGCAAACAAGTGTCCTATGTATAAAAGCCATGACATACATAAAGAGTTATGGTGTAAGGATCTGTCCTGTGGTAGAAATCGTCCAAATATCAAAATACAATGACTAAATAAACTGACGTTATGGCAATTCCAATCAAAGACAGCATATATACGCTAGGGAAGGTATTGTTACCTAGAGCGAAAATTTGAGCCACATTCTGGAGGGTCAAATATCCATTTGTACATGTATCATTAGTAATATAACAGACACTTTCAATGTGTGGAGATTGTGGTGGTTCTTTAGAACTGCGGAATTTGGTGTTTGATTCAAAGATATCTATTGTAAAGCCATGAAGGACAGTTTTTCTTATAAGCTTTTAAAATTTCCCCTTAGGGAGAAGAACAGTAATGTAGGAATAACGTTAAATGTTGGATATGACCAGTATTCACGATGATCAGTACCAATATTCACGTTAATCGACGTGGTTGAATGGAAATGGAATTAACCACCAATTAAGAGGGGGAAAATCGAGATTAGGAATAGATGATAGACAGAATAGAATAGAAGTGGTCTCAATAGAGGGGTGTTCTTAACTGGAAGTTCTACTGTATATGTATGTGAGGGGATCGATGAGTTTGCTTGAAATACCCATTACATATATCGGGTTTATCAAAGCCATGAAGGACAGTTTATCTTATAAGCTTTTAAGTTGATGATGTTTACTAAGTGTGTGTAATATTCTTTCCCTTTAAAGTCTGTGGTGAGATTTTCGCTGGGAGAAGTAGACTAATGTATGTAAATGCCACTAACTGTAAAATCCAGTTACGAACCCTGTCTAACTCTCTGTTACACTACATGTAATGTTGGATAATGTAGCTACGGCACGCTCTGTACGCTGTAAAATATGACCATGTATACAGTATACATGTGAGAAACAGTGGCACACAGAATGACCCCCATTATGGTCCTCAAGGTCTTCTTGGAGTAATTGACTACCGGAGAGCTCAGGACGTCTCTATAGAGGGATGATCTTTCCTAGAAGTTACTATTGGTATTTTTATGACTGCGTTTGAACCACAATATTATAGAGGTGGTCTGCATGAAGATATGGGACTTAAAAAAATTCGGTTGTGCTGTATAGTACATATCATGTCATTGTTACGTACACAGACCAGCATCCTACGCTCACTGCCATGGCACGGTGTGTACACTACAAAACACGGCCGTGCACACACGGGAGCATCGATTGGACACACAGCATAAAACGTGGTGATGAGCAATCACCTGAAACGTGCTCTCTCAGTCTACTGTAAAGTACAGTAGAACCTACAAGCAAGACTGCCTCTACAGGCAGACAGGCTCTATAAAGAGACAGCCTATATAGAGAGACTGGCACTATAGATACTGCTCTATAGAGAGACTGGCTCTATAGAGGGAAAGCCTCTGTAGAAAGACCACCTCTATTGAGAGACTGCCTCTATAAAGAAACGGCTTCTACAAATAGACCACTTTTAAAATAGTACAAGGCTAAATTATAGAATTCACTACCAAAAGTAGTCCAGCAATATGCCATATGACTGCCAAGGTCGACAGGTCGACAGGTCGACAGATCCAGCTGAACGTGTTACTCCATGTGGAGATACGTCACAAGTATAACGTAATGCTTTAGCGTGTCACGTATTTGTTAATCAACGTATGCCTATTCTATTCTATTCAATAATCGGCTAATTCCCTGGTGGGATATCCCGCCGATGATAGTGTGTGTGTGCCACATGGCTAGGGCAGCCGGTCCTTGAATATGTTCAAAGATGCACTCTCAGCCACCTCCTTCTTCATGGTGCTCTCAAAATAAATATGGAAAAAAAAACTTTTGTACTTTTCAATCCGTTTATTTATAGAAATAAACTTAAGTAGTTTTCAATCCATTCATTTATACTTATATACAATCATTCAGTTAACAACTACGTGCGTAATACTGGCAAAGTAATTTCATATATACAAGTACTCCATTGAATCCTCAATGGCATTTATTTTTCATAAATATTATTTACAAATATGCCGTCCGCTCTACATCTACATCTTTTTATTAGTCATGTGGTTTTGGGGGGAAATAGCAACTACTTCCCTCAGGAACATGATGAAAAGGTCCTTAATCCATTATCTGATGACTCGTCAACCTGTCGACCCATCGACTTGTCGACCTGTCGACTTGTCGACCTGTCGACCCGTCGACCCATCAACCCTCACACACAAAACTGATGACACATATATTATTGTAGTGTAAGCATGATTACATCTAATGAAAAATAGTGCCCTATATAAATTATACTCACAGCCTTATCACTCATCAATTACTGTGCCTCATCACTGTAGGTGTATGAATATATTTGGTAGTGAATTCTATAATTGTTCCTAATACAATTGATTGCAGTCTGCAGCCTTCATGTAGAATCTTGCAGACCGGCCTGCATCTTTAAAAGGATTGTCTCTATCATAAAAATAAGCTAATGATGATCAATCACAAAGGCATTGCCAGGGAAGTATGTACTAAAGTACAGTGAAACCTACAGTTAAGACTCACCATCTCTATGGGAAAGTTGGGTTAAGATTTTTGGAAAATGTTGGAGCGGCGGCGCAGTTAGCAGCTTCCATGAAATTTATATGCACTATCGATTCGATAGATAAAACCAATATATAAAAACATGAAAATGTAATATTTTCGTGGAAAATGGGGGCGAGCACATGTCCCTTACGCCCCCCGCTGGATCTGCCTATCATCGGTATAGATTCTCAACAAACCTATACAAAGGCTATACACGGATCAGTGGATTACTGCACGCTGCTCCTGTCGGGTTAATGGAGGCAGGCGGCAGGGGTAATGGGTGGACAAAGCCTCTATTCTGTGTGGCCATGGACGGGATAGATTTTTCACTGGCAGGAAAGTGAGAGAAACAATGGACTCATGGTGGCGAGAAAGGGAACATTGTAAACAGGGTGTACACTATTCGTGTGTGTAGGCATGGGGATCGGTGTCTATGAGGGTCATTATTGCCAGTACACATACCAATAGTAAGAAAAAGCCAATATTGCAGTTTCCCAGAAATATGCAGAGACCGGTTATTGAGACCTATATTGCCGCCATGTTGTGTAGCATGATAACAACAGTGTCCATGTACCCAATGACAAGTGGTCAGAACATGTTATACCAATGAATATATATACATGTAGTGGCAGCAGCAGAGCTGTATGTTTTTCATTGTGGAGGTGATAGACTTTCTGGTCGATAGGAAACCCTCAGAGATAGTAGGCTCTAGCTCGCACGAAACCGACCACTGATGTATATAACATGTACATGCTTCGTAGAACCTCCCATTACGACCACCTCTATAAAGAGACCACCTTTATAATATTAAATAAGACCATTATTTACAGACTCAAGCCTTCATTTAGAGACCAGCATGAACCTCCATAAAGAGACCGCCTTCCTGTTTAAACCACTTGAGGCCAGTCCCAGTGGTGGTCTTAATAGAGATATTTCACTGTATTCAATTGCAATTTGCTTTCAAAGAAAAGCTGTCTCTTGTTCAATCAACCTCGTCAGTGCCATGCACTGTTCTATGCCAGCAATGAGAGAAACGGTACATATATGTACTTATATGTACATTGTGTAGACTGTGTAGTATTTCCAACATGTGAGGCCAGACACCACACAATGCATTAACAAAGATAATAGGTGTATAAAAGCTGTGCTTTATTGACGACCACATGGTGATAGATTGTCTGCTCATAGGAAAGCGAGAGTGACAATGCACTCAGGGTCAATTGGTTAAAACATGCTATGCTAGAGAATAAGCAGCAGTTTAGGGCGCAAGGGGCAGACAGAAGGCTTAAGCATCATAGATTTTCTCTTGTCAGTAAAGTGTAAGATACAATGGACTCAGGGTCACGCGAACCATCGACTGTCAGTGTATCCAGTGTGTACAAGAACATGCTACAAACAATGTGCACATAATCTATATATAGGCAGTTTAGTTTGAACAATAATATTGTCCAGTTTTGCTTGTCTGTGGTAGAAACTCTTTGTTGTTTTGTGTAGTTATACATTTTACACTCTGACACCCGAACATCGATCTTGCTTGTACAGCAAAACAGCTTGTTTTTTTCTGGTTTGTCTTACTTGTGTATACAGCCGCATATCTCAGCAACAGTGCATGTATCAGGAATCAGGATAGAAGCATGTTTGGATGATCATCTTGTTGACAAGAGACGATTCGATTGAGTACGATTCGATTATTGTTAGGGCAGGTCAAGAAAGGGACGTTGAACAACAGGGCCTGTGTGATAGGCTATTACAGACGTGTGCTTCAACACAACTCCTGTTATGTGCGTGTCCGGATAAGTGTGTGATATTCTAGCTCTCAGTTGGTGTTCTTGGTGCATGTGAGAATATGACAGTTATATCTTGCATTGAACATTGCTGCCTGTCTAATAGGCTAATATAGATAGGTTGTTCTGCATGCCAGGATAAGAGTCGATCATATCAAATCACTCATGATGACATATATCGGGACTCTTTGCAAACGTAATGAATAGAACATGACTGATTCTAGTGCGCATTGACCAATAAGACCTACATGCATATGATAGGGCAAGGCTAATATATACTCAATTGTTGTTCCCCGCTTGTCAAAATAAGAGTTTATCACACAAACCCTCTTGTAATGACATGTATTGGTGCTTTCAGCAAGA
Organism: Streblospio benedicti; assembly: GCA_019095985.1. Classification (NCBI taxonomy): domain Eukaryota; kingdom Metazoa; phylum Annelida; class Polychaeta; order Spionida; family Spionidae; genus Streblospio; species Streblospio benedicti. Next base: position 20,775,063 of record CM032665.1, read on the forward strand.
GTGTTAATGGTGTGTACTGTGATAAGCATAATGCTAAACTAACATGGCCAAGTGCTAAATAAACTATAGCATAACTATATTATTTAGTGGCATGGTGATTTTGACAAGTTTTTGAATTGTCATGACAAAATCAATTTGATTGAATTGATTTTAGATATTTGAAAAGGGATTTTACTAGTTTGATTGAAACTATACAGTTTGTCTTAGGTTTTTGAGTTTCTAGCAGAATCTGCTGTCTGATCGGATTTTATCTTGAATTTCTTGTCATCTTGATGATTTTCATTTGACGGTATTTTGAACATAGCAATTGGATATATCGAATATGTCACTGACATTGATAAGTAATCCATTTTTTTCCTACCCAGCCATTTATTTTGCTACTCATATGTGATTTCAAATGTTATTATGTTTTTATGATTATTGTAAATTGACATAAATGTACAATGTTAATGTTCTGTGCAACTATGGCAAATAAATAAATACAAAATACTCAAAATCCTATATCGATAAAACGAGTTTCTTCTGTACCAGGAATTTTGGTCATAATGTGCACATTAATAAACAAACTGGTGTCAAGTGTGACATTTATTAACATCGACAAACATGCACATACAAAATGTACTTTGAATGGATACGCTTAATGCCAAAGGCAACGTGGACAAGCATACGCTAGATAAACTAGGCACTATTGTGGCCTTTAACAACCTCCACCCCGCCACTGACCCACTTCCTGATGTCATGATATCTACAGCTGTGTTAATACTGTCAGACATTCACTGAACATTGGCCCTGGTGAAGCCTTCTTGATTAGCAAGGAGAAAATATTTGTATAAAAGTATAAAGGATTTATTTCAAAATGAATATATAGTTTTATACTATAAGAAATCCAATGAATCTGTTCAATATATGTTGCCAATATTTACAATATTCTAATGATTCAGAACTACGATTACTGTTCGCATGGATTTAAAATATTACACAAGATTTACATATTATACTCTTATCTTTTGTGGCTGACAGCCGGTTGTCTGGCTTACTGAAAGCTACCGCAGTCAAATGTTTTTTTTATTCATTTTATGTTTTCAATGGTGACATCAATTTAATGACTTATACATAACTACTGCGTGGTTTGGTAATGGATATGATCGCTATCGGGTTGGTTAGATAAGATTTATTCGTATCAAGTATAATTGATCACCTTTATCAACTTAGAAACTAGATACAGTATAACTTCAATAAAAGGACCATAGAGGTGACCGACCTCAAGTGGTATCGATATAAAGGGTTGTCTCTTTGGAGATTCATGGCGTTCTCAATAGAGAGGTGGTCTCCTTATGGAGCTTCATGGTGTCCTCAATAGAAAAGGTAGCCTCTTTATAGAGGTCCACAGAAATTATGGTCATATTATTGGGGTGGCTTCTTTCTAGAGGTGGTCTGCATTACAGGGTTTACTATAGTATGTCACAATAACTCACTATCATTGACAGACAACAGACACTTGATGTACTCTTTTTTTTTTTAATTGTTGAAAAATTACAGCAGAAGTTCTCTATGCTGATCACCGGATGGACCGGCCCCAAGTGCTGTGGTCTCAATGGAGAGGTGGTCTCTGTATGGAGGTTCCTGGAATTATTGATTGGAACCATCAAATGTTATTGAGGATCCCTCTTGTAGAGGTGGTCTTAATGGCATACCTACTGTATAGACATGACCCAACCACATCAGTCTAATATACTTGACATGGTTTCAAAAATAACTCTTGTTATAGTAGAACCTCTTTATTTAGAACAGCAATGGGGCTGTTGGTCTCTTTATGGAGGTTCACTGTGGTCTTTTTTATGAAGGTTTGGGGCTTTGAGAGCATTTCCTATTATAGAGGTGGTCTCAGGGGAGAGGTGCCCACAATATAAGGTTCTACTGTATAACTTATAGTTTACACAACAAAAAAGAGCTGCAGTGATAGTCATTGATGATTGATTTGTCAAGTGAAAATACAGTATCATTATGATTATGATTGATTATCCACAACACAGTCTTCATTTATATTATCAGTTTCAAATAGAAGGTGATAGTATTAAACCCACATGCAGGACAAATGACTTTATAATTAATTAACTAATATTGTATGCTTATTTAGAACGTGATAGGAAGATAAATACTGGGTTACAGTATAGACTCCAATTAAGTCCACCTCTATAGAGTCCACCTCTCGCATAAGACCATTTATCACAATCACAAACCTTATAACACAGCGAACCTCCAACAAGTGGCTGCCTCTCTTTTGAGACCACTTGAAGCGCGGCCCTATCTTAACAGAGATGTTTCATTGTATGTCTGTATATCATAGACTTGAACGTGTTGACTATATGATCAGCTCGCATTGTAAATAATTGTCTCGCATTCAGAATATATTTAACTGTCAATTTTTCATCCTTTCTTCTGTACACTACAGAAAATGGAATGATTCACTTTATATTACTAATTTTGTGTGTCCTATACATACATGTAGCATATGGTCTCATTTTGTATTTTATGTTGTTCTGTCTATGCTATTATAATATCTAATCACAAAAACTGGTAAAAAATTGTTAAAAAATGTTTTATTTAAGCTTTTTCGGCTATACAGAGCCCTAATCATGACAATACATTATATTATACACAGAGGAACTTATGCATTGTATTGTATTGTATTTATTGAGTGCCTTGTGATAGAAGAGTCTCCATTACGTGTATGGAATGGCAATTTATAAATATGCTTCACAACATCATATTTTCCAAACATATGACACAATGAACTCTCATTTTAAAATTATACTATATAAAATATACTATATACACGTAGGTTTATATAAAATATTATTTTTATATACAATATTATGACTTGAGAGGGAGTATATCACAGTGATATACTCCCGCTCAAGTCATAATATTGTATATAAACCTGTATAGTATATTTTTAAAATGTTTAGAATAAGAGTACATTGTGTCTTGTATTTATCATAATCTGGTAGGTGTCTTAGTTATGAAGGTCATACTAGTAAGGGATAAGAAAATATCAATAGTAGAGTTAATCCTAAGTAAATAATTAAAACCAACATAAAAAATAACAATAGCCATATGTTTGGAGAATGTGATGTGAAGCATATTTATGTAAGTTGAGATGTGTATAATATAATGTATTGTTATGATTAGGGCTCTGTAGAGCCGAAAAGCTTAAATAAAACTTTTTTGAACAATTTTGACCAATTTTTGTGATTAGATATTATAAAAGCATAGACAGAACAACATAAAATACAAAATGATTCACTTTATCTGTGATGATTTTTATCATCATCTTGGTATTTCATTCTCATGGACAGTATGTCTGAAGTAAGAAATAAATAAGTAAATATAGAAAGCGATAGGATGATTAAGAGTCTGAATTGCTTTATATTACTGTCAATGATCCAGACTTGAAGCTGAATTAGGTTTGGTAGCATATCAAATGTCTGATAAATTATGAGAGTAAAGTGCTTTTTGATGATTTATGGTGCTGATAGTATTTGGTGTTGAGAGTGACAATGTTATCTTCTGCTGTGTTTTATTTAGTAAATGACACACATTAGTCCGATAAACCAGTTTGAAATGATAAACTGGTGTAATTGAACATATTCAAATATGCTTACTTATGATACTGGATATTGAAGCAAATAAACATACATGACATGGATAATTACAGGGAAAACTGATAAATGTGCAACTAGGAGTATTCACTTCTTGCATTAATAAATGGATAAGTGTCTCATAAAGGCACTTAAATCATGCCTTCAACTGGATACCTCTTCATGAAAATTTCCAAGATAGATCTTAAGTAAAGTTCAGACAAAGATTTGTTACTTGATCATCAAACATATTTCTTAAGTGACCCACTAGTGGACAATGTTACATGTGTCTTCTTCGTCATGTAGATTTCACTGATCTACCTCAATACAGCATGGTAGCTTCTGGTCTGTCAACTCTAGCAACTACTATCAATAGTCTTAGGAATATCAAACAATAACAGATTCCATGCTGATGTAGCTACAGAGTGATAACGACATTCGGTATGCATATATAGATTGATATAAATTTCTTTAAACTCCAAAATGAGTGTGTACGGCGATGTAGCGCCCCTGGCACTTCTAACGCGCCCCTCAGCCACGGCTGCACCCACCAACACCCTGCGAGCCAAGGGCCCCATCCTGCAGCAGCTGCAGCAGTACCAGCGGTACCACCGGCCGCAGTCCCGTGGCCCGCTCCGTGCCAACTCGGTACCCGGCGCCATCGAGATCAAGGGACAGAACCTCAGCGCTTGTTCGCTAAACTTGGCCAATCATAATGGCTCATCAAAGATTGATCTTGCAAACTTCACATCATCGCTGCCGAATGGATACTGGATGTTGGCAGAGAGATATCTAAGTGACACTGAACCTTTGAGAACTGGTGATACTGTGGATTATACTTTCCAAAGGGATAAACGCCGTTTGATGTCAGCCTCACTGGATAACTTCAACAACGTGTCGTCAGCGACGATTAGTCAGTGTCAAAAACGACGCCCGGCGACGGCGCATAACCATCATCGGCGATCGAAATCTGCTAGCTCAACGATGGCACACAGACAAACTCTCAGTCAATCAACCAGTCAGCACAGACAAAGCATCTCCCAATCAACCAGTCAGAGACAGCGTCCCAAGAGTGCATTTGTCCCCGCCACTGTGAGTTCCCCACCAGTGCCACCACCGACACCAAGACCCAAAAGTGCGGCCGTTCCCTCCTCACAAACACAACACTCATCCGTTCCATGGTCCGTCACCTCACAGAACAGACATTCGCCGGCTGTGCACAACCCGGCGTACCAGCACTCTGCCTCCATACCATACTCCCCCAACACCACCAAGTACCATGAGTTCTCGCCGCTCGTCAAGGCGCTGAAAAGTGCGTCACTGCCGGACTTCTCCATGTTGGAGAAAGACCTGAGCAGACATCAACATGGGGGTTCGCGGCAGAGTAACGCAGGAAAGAAGGGGGCGTGGCTTGGGAAGGAGGTGACCCCTGATCTGACAGGGTCATTTCAGGTGAAGGCTTACGAGACTGTTGCTAGTCGTGTGGGGGGTAATGAAGATGGAAGCAAACAGGAGGATGATAAGAAGGCTTGTGTGCATGCGGACGGATACCCGGATATCATTGAGGTAAGGTCGGCATGGGGTAGTTGTAGATTATGTTGTCCTAGATAATCAATGTAAAGGTCTCAATGGTGATGGGAATTCCCCACCATTTACAGCGCTGCCACCTGAATACACGAGTTAAAGCTGCTGTTCAAGCTTACATACACCATACATTGAAAAACAACTAACAATGATCGTAGATTATACAGAGCTAGAGTGCTGCCACCTCACGGCAATGAGGTTGGATTCATGATGGGGAATACCTATCAACCACATCACACTTTTTACATAAGTGCTGCTGAATTTTGGTTTCTAGGCCTATATGATCTATGGTAGTAATCGTAGTATGAGACTAGGTACTTATGTGTGGATGTTTACTTGCAAGTATACTTGCAATCAAAGTCTCTGGTTTGATTCAATACCTGTTTTCCACCTACCATGATAGCTACAATATACTCATGAGATATGTCTACATATGACCAAGATTTGTTTCACATTCTCTTGAGCCAATCTGTCCCATTTTGCCATACTTTCAATTGTCCAAGATAATATGATAATAAGTGGACAAAATATAAAATGACGTACTGTATTCGTATGGTATGAATTTTTGTCATGTTGTGCCATAAACATGGATATGCTTTTATTGTTTTCCTGTTTTGCTGTCCTAGAATTAATCCTTGGTCAAACCATTTTCGTGTTTGAAGTAGCTCAACTTTTCTAACTTAAATAAAAAATATTCCAGCTACTAGTGTGTAAACACTGTTACCGGTATTATACAACGTAATATATTATATTGACGTAACCCCAAGATGGGCGGGGTTATTTTGGTGCTGCTCTGCCAGGGCAGGGTCCCACGAGGAAGACAGTTCTACTCTAAGTCCCCCTTTTCTGTTTAAGATAGGGTGATGAAGTAAGTCTCTCATAGACTGCCTCTCATACACGGTTCTCTGTCCAGGATGTCTGTTGTTTCCATGCTGAAAGAATGCCATATGAAACGTTTGTTTTATATTGTACATAATTTCCAGTAGTATAGATTAAATATTATATGTTATATATTAACCTGGATGTCTAATCTTCATGTTATTAGTCCTATATGTAGTTTTGGCAATTAACAGTTTACACAAGCTGCCGGTTTTACATAGGCATTTGCCCCAGAGAACGTGCTTGCTGAATATCCACCAATATTTGCTCTCATTGTTATCTATAAAAAGTGTATTTATACTGTTGTAGAACACGTTATGTAACAGACACTCTGTATATTGACATTCTGTAAGGTGTGTTTGGGCAAAGGGGTCTTAAAGTTAGTGATATCTCACTAAATGTTATTCCCTTTTGTCACTAGACCAATTATTATGATGTGTACCTTCGGTGGGCCCGAGGTAAGTTTGGGAATACATATACAGTAGAACCTCTCTATTAAAACAACATAGGGACTAGACCCAAGTGGTCTCAATAAAGACATGGTCTCTTTGGGGATGTTCAATTTGGTTGCTTGTTGAAGGGTTGGGTCTGTGAGAAACGATCTTACTATAAAGATGGTCTCACTACTGAGAAGGTCGCAATTGGAGCAACTATGGTACAGTACTGATATCGGAAGAAGGATACAGAATCGTAAGCGAAATTAGAGGAATCGGCGTAAGAAAACGTAATAATTCGTAACAATTCGTAACAAAGTTACGGCTATTACAATTTTCTTGGAACTGCTCAGTCACCGAAACTACGATACTTACGATTTATCGAAATAAACAGAAAAAACGTAATAATCATAACATTTTCTCATACTTCCTGTCAATATGGCGCCATCTGCTAATAATCGGATTTGTTTGGGCGTTCTCGTTTATTCCCGGCACAAAATGAAAGCGGAAGTGCGGACGCCGTGCAGACACCCAATGTGAAACGAAAATCTGTCAAAATGTCGGCGTGAATTTGAACTTTTAGCAATATTCTTTTTTATTACGGGAACCACCGTAAAATGCGTAATATATTGGGAACAATCGAAATAAACGTAACTTCAGGTGAGTTATGAAGAAAGCCGTAATTTGCGGAAGCTACAGAAACTTTTTACGTTCGTAATAGTCGCAACAATGTCAATGAGAAGAAATAGGAAAAAAAACGTAAGAAATCGTAGCGTAATTCTCGAAATTGTTCTTCTGTATCCTTCTTCCGATATCAGTAGGCTACTGTATGTCATTGTAATATGTTGGACTGCCAATATCCAAGCACTTTTAATTAGAATGTTAAATGATTACGGGGCAGACTATATATAGTGTTGATTTGTAGGCATACACACAGAACGTGGTTTTGATGTGTCATAATTTGTGATGCAAACGTGTTCACCACATACATGTATATCAAGCATCATAGAGATTTGGACAACATTGTCCCGTGTGCATTGTGGTAAATATGTTATGAAGAGCACTAAAATGGATACTAAAATAAGTTGATATCCTCCATGTACTAAGCAAAGAAAAATGTACTCTATATTTTGCAAATCATCTTTCTAAATGAATAATTTAGGTACTTTTATATTTAGAATTTTATTAGATTTGATTATCTTTGAAAAGGAGTCTATAAAAAGATTTTTATACATTTAGCAAAGTAGATTTAATTCTAAACTGCAATTTATGTTGCTTACATACAGTCTAGAAGAAATTGAGATATTTATTGTTAACAATGAAATACAGAGAATTTAGAAGGCGCAAATATAAACACTAAACTAAGTTGATAATTTTATTGATATGTACCAAATCAAGAGGAATAACATATGTGTTTTGAAAATCATCTTACTATAGAGAACTTTTTACCTCAATAGAGAAACATATTACATTCAATTTTAGAAAATAGCTTTCGAGTTTATGTTTAGTAATTACAAAGAGCATAGAAAAGCAGAAGAGAACTACAAATCTGTAAAAAGTTGAATGATGATCACTTTTACTTAGATAAAGAAAAATGTTTTCCATTTTCTTGAAAGAAAATTTTCATATGTTAAAGTGGATCATAGAAATTTACAGGGCTTTTATTATACTTCGCTTGTTTAGAGAACACCAGTGAGTAAATACAGATCCATTTGTCAGAATTAAAGGTTGTAACTATCGATTTCTAACTCTTCTCAAACCGAGTACAGCAGAACTCGCAATTACACCACTTCCCTATTGATGCCACCTCTACAATTTATACCAATGATCTCAGTTGTAAGCTTTCACAAAGAGATTAACATGTACCTCCATGAAGAGGCCATCTCCAATTGAAACCACCTGACGGAATCCACTGCATGGTTTGCCGTAAAGGTTTCAAATATCAGATATCTGCATCGTACTGTATGTATTTCTGGATAGTTTTGAAAGAATTATAGATTTTATGGTTGTCCAAACATCCATGTGCATTAGAATAACTGTGCATGGTACACATCCATTTGTGATGAAAATCTGATCCAGATCAAGATTGAAATGATAGAGAATTTGCTCTGAGAGATAAACTCTACCTTTTATTTGCAAATGTATGGCTGATGTAAAAACCACACGATATCAGAGACTATTTATTAGTACACAGAAATGCTAATTCTGATAAGTAGAAGCATAGTATTTAGCAAATTTTGCTATTTCCCTTGACAATTTGCAGCAAGACTTAGACCAGCTAGCAGCTTGGGACGCTAGGTGGAAAATGGCTTTTCACCCACTGAAGTGTCAGGTCCTACGAATGAATAGGAAGAGATCACCACTGAACACCACCTATGTACTACACGGACATGTCTTTGAACCAGTGACAGAGGCAAAATACCTAGGGGTACTTTTTACTGACGACCTCAAGTGGAAACGACACATATCAAGCATTACAGCCAAGGCCAATAGAACACGGCTTCCTAAGCCAGAACCTGAAGATAAATTCCCCCGAGCTGAAAACCACAGCATACAGAACCCTAGTGCGTCCCCTGGTAGAGTATTCTGCATGTGTCTGGGATCCATACACTGACCAGGACATCAGAGAGGTGGAAAAAGTTCAAAGGCGTGCAGCGAGGTTTGTCTTGAACCGTCAACACAACCTCTTCAGTGTAAGTGAGATGCTGAAAGATCTTCGATGGACATCACTTGAGGAGAGAAGACTTCAGAGCCGCCTCCACATGCTATACAAGATCCAGCACAACATCGTTGTCATTGATAAGGAAAATTACCTAACTAGACCACACAAAGCCTCTAACAGACTAAACAACCACCAGTGCTTCCAAATACCATCCTCCTCAAAGGATCATCACAAATACTCCTTCTTCCCACGCACAGTTAGAGATTGGAACTCGTTGCCGTCAAACACCTTGATGGCACCATCACTGGAGGTGTTCAAGTCTCTGGTTGCTGGACACTAAACACCCAGCATGTTTTTATCCGACACCATGTAAAATACTATACCTCAGTTTATTTTTATCCATGCGCAACACACCTCACTTGTTTAATCTTCAGGTTTGAAGGAGCGAGTTATATGGAAGAAGAAGAAGAAGAAGAAGAAGAAGAAGAAGAAGAAGAAGAAGAAGAAGAAGAAGAAGAAGAAGAAGAAGAAGAAGAAGAAGAAGAAGAAGAAGAAGAAGAAGAAGAAGAAGAAGAAGAATTTTGATCTCTGTTCTATCATCTATTTATATTTTGACGATGTACACAGAAATGCTTCCGGTTGCATTGTGTTCTAGTCCATTTCATATTGCTAGAGTGCATAGTGGACCACAAATGATTTTTTTGGAAAGGAAAACCTATTTTATCTCCTACGACATAAGGATATCATATACCATATGATAAAACAATCATGACCCTTCACCAGGTTAGATTTTTATATGTATTTCACATGGCTCTTCATTAGATCCGTATTCCTTGAATGTTCTTGGATGCGGTTGTGGAGATGTTAACAAACGATAAATCCTACACGCGGTTACGTGACAGCAAATCGCTTGCAACCTTACCTAACGGGAGTTGCGTAATTTCCCAACCACGCTCTTATTGTTTGACTTAAGTGGTCAGTGACCTTAAATGACCGTGCCTTTGTTGTTTGACTTTATCAGGATCGCATTAGAACAATCAAAGTAGCCTCATGACTAGGGTAAGTTGATACGCAATGGCAGACAGGTGCTAACTAAGTGACCAACACTACAAGACTAGACCATCCTGTGTGACTGTTAAAAGTTCAAATATGTTGTTGTTTAGGCTCAACACTTCTAAAATAATGCACTAAGTTTGAAATTACGATGGACTTTATGTTGACACCACCAAATGTAATATTATTTTCCACTTTCAAAAGCCGAATGACACCAAAAACGTACGGTACCTCCATTATCGCCCATGTCGGCCTAGTCATAGAAAAGTACTTTAGCTCTTTCAAGTAGTATGAGAGTATACTCTAATGTTCTTGATTTGATTAAATCTATGTGATGCTAACATGTATTATCATACAACTTCATCGGATTTCCTCTAGTATTAAAGGTATATTTTATGATAAATCCAGCATTTTAACTTACACATCGAAATATTCGATCTAGGCATCTGTGATGAGGATGAAGTCAGGGTCCGCCCACGTGGGCTGCCCACTCCGAATTAGTAGCAACTTCCAGTGACGTCACATGGTGCAACACCTTCGTGTGACGTCATTCTTGAGGATGGTCTACAGATGTCTAGACCAAAAATTCGATGTGCAAGTTAAAATGCATTTATCATGAAATAAATCTTTAACGGGTATATTTTATTCTCTGCCACTCAGTAATTATTTTGTACATTCGTGACTGTTCGACTGGGGTTTACCTGTGATAAAGATCCCTGTGATACACTAAAAATACATTTGAAAATATCTAATAATACATTTTTTGTAATAGTGATAAGATGAAGTTTCACACTCAGTTTCACTTTATTATTAGATGCAATCTTTATAGTGATAACAGACATTCAATGTACATGAAGATTGAAAAAATGTATATCAATTGTTTGACAAACTGTATGTGCTCTCTATTGACAATATTATATATTTATGTTTGAAACGTGGTTCTCAGAATCTCCTTGACACAAAAATGTGAGAAGGTTAAAAACAATGCCTAAATCTCCTACCAAAATCACGTATTTAGTGTTATCATAAAATCAATCAAATTGCTGAATGCTGACATAGGGTGCATACATATCTTTTACAACGTCTTTAATATGTGTAAAAGTTATACATGATTTTCATACAGAGATGTACTCCACACCATAGTGCGATATTGAAGTCTCAATGGATAAAAAGAGTATGCATTTATAGAACCTGATAGAGATAGCAACATGAGTGAGCGCATGACCACGCTCCACACAGCAGTGAGGGGCCAAAGATGGGATTGGGTGCAAGTTCTACTGCAGGATGGGGCTGATATTAACTTGCCTGGCGCGTATTTGCATCAAACTCCATTACAATATAGTGTACGTCATGGTGCGTCAGCAGATATCATCATCCAAATGATTTCCTCTCACAATATCAATATGCAAGATAAATGTGGCATCACAGCTCTCCATAAGGCAATAAGTAAGAAAAGATGGGAGCTGGTACCAGTTCTACTGCAGCGTGGGGCAGATGTCAACCTGAATGATGGGAGGAAACAAACCTCTTTACATTATGCTGTATATTATGGTGCAGCAGCAGATATTGTCACCAGGCTGATTTCAACTCACAACATCAACATGAAAGATTTAGATGGTGACACAGCGCTACATAATTTGTTGAGGGAGAAAAGATGGGAACTGGTGCCAGTGCTACTGCAGCATGGGGCAGATATCCACCTAACAAATGTAGATAATTACACCCCATTACATATTGCTGTAAAAGATGCCCCAGCAGACATCATCACCCAGCTGATTTCTCCTCACAACATCAACTTGCAGAATAAAGAAGGCTTCTCACCAATCTGTGGAGCAATAAGAGAGAAAAGATGGAATTTGGTGCCAGTTCTTTTGCAGCACGGGGCTGATGTCAACCTATGTCATGACGATGGTCAAATACCATTGCATTATGCTGTAGGTCAAGGTGCCCCAGTAGATATCATCACCCAACTGATTTCTCTTAACAACATCAACATGCAGGATGGATGGGCTGACACAGCCCTTAATGTAGCAAAAATGGGGAAAAGGTGGGAGGTTGTGCCGGTGCTGCTGCAGCATGGGACAAACCCTTCCGAGTCGGACTGTTCTCTCAAAGCTCTGTGCATCGCTAACATCAGGAACCACATGCCTGTCAAATCTGATGCGGCCTGGGACTCAGACTTTCTGGGGAACTTATAGCTAAAGTGAAGCTGAGGCCTCAGGCAGATGATATTGTGAAAAGAGAACGTTGTCAATAGAGGACCTTGAGCTAAGAGAACAAAAAAGGCAAGAGGACATCGTGAAAGAGGACAGTGCGAATAGAAAATGTTAGGGGATCATTGATAGAATGACCTATTAGATTAACCTTACTGTTGAGTAAGATGAAGCATATGAAAGATTCAGACTTTCCCAGAGACTTCTATAGCTCAAGCTGAAACCACTGGCTGATGAGATTGTTGCTTTGGGTGAAACGATAAAAGATGATCCTGACATTAGTAGATGGTGGATTGATGGATGAGCTTTTGGATTAACACTACTGTATTCGCTTTTTGAAATCAATATCTAGACTAATCTCTGAACCTACGTACGCAACGTTTAGAATTTCGAATGATTTACATAATTATGCACCATGACATTTCAGTACTCTGTGGACTTGCAATTGAATATGATTCATATGACCATATATTAGGGGGTCCATGGGTAGTGACTTTTTCTCACCCGATTACTCACCCCCTGTAATCGCCTCGTACTTGAGTACTGGGTCATAAGTATGTTCCCTGTAACACTGGTTCGGATGAGCGAGGGGTTCGGCGGTGGTTGAATGTAAGACGCGTATGTATATGATCATGAATGGATGTGGACGATAATAGAAGATATTCACGAAATACCTTGTAGAACAATCTCTTCCATCATTTTGGGTAGACGTTGTATATGGTCACCCATTATTCCTAAGATGATAGTTCAAATAATCATTATTTGATATTTTTATACAAATAATAAAGCTATATTTTGCAATAATTTTTACATCAAAACCCATGCTTTGTTCGTTATTGACGTGTGTGACGTTATCATAACAAGCCAAATCAGTCTTGATCAACCCGTCCCTGTGGTGGTGTGAGTATACATATTTAGATCAAAATTAACTAAAATATTTTTAAATGCACACATTATTTACTTCTAAAAATAAGCTAGGTCACACACAACCAGCCATTGCCCACGTATGACGTCATAGGGCTTTTCCCAGGTCATCTGGGGTCACATATCGTCACATATACTATGATTATGACACAATTGAGGTATATTTGACTGGGGTAAAGAACCATGTGATGTGCCCCTAGTTTCAGTGGGTGGGGGACCTACCATAAACCGACAATGAATAATTACTGTATTGTCATCGTATAAGAGCCACAGTTATTTGTATACATTTATTACTGTGTGTATTTTCTGTTACAGAAATTACTCAATTTGCCTGTAAATAACTAGAAATCATTTACTGCACATCCGTATTTTCTGATCTCCACGGAATTTTGTGGGAAAAAATCTGAAGACTTTTTGGGAAATAGTCTTCAGATTTTTTTCCACAAAATTCCAAATGGTTTCCATTTAAAGTCCACCCCTTTGAGGTTAATAGCCAAAGTTTCGTCCATGTGTACCAGCAGTTGATAATCCAGCCATTGGTATGAATCTCATGGCTTTCCGTGAGTTCAACTGGACCCCTCGAGAACCATATTTCTGTCTCATAAAGATTAGATTTGAAACTATCAACAAGCCCTGTTGACGTATTGTTTGGATGATTCATCGTCCAAAAGGAGATCAGGTCCTTTTCAAACCAAAATACTTTATTTTCGTAGTTTTTTTTAAGTTTTTTTACACATCCGCCATCGATCGCGCATACAAAACCCATAAAATCCCCCTCCCCCTTTTTTCAAAAACATGCATCTGCCGTTGGAGATAAACTGAGTCACCTCTACAAAAAGTCTGAGCTTGAATCTGCCTTGCTCCGGTCCCCTAATTATGTCTCACATAGTCCAAATCATGCAAGCGATAATGGGTTCAAACATCATATTAGCTGTGTGATAAAGATTTCAAGTCACTCATGCCGACTTTCCATATGAAAAGTGATGTTGTACTCGTGACCTTGTGCGCCCGTTTCTCTATCATCTCTTTGGTGGTGTCTGTTCTATAGTCACTCTCATCCTCACCACCTCACAATGCGGTTATTTTGGTAAAGAATACGATAGTATATCATTTAGTAGTGATTTCTTACCATCTGAATTCATCATAACAACCTCTGTTCGTCTAGAAGGAACGTTTCGGTGGACGTTCCACCTGCATCAGGCTTCGATGGCAAAGTGCAATGAATGTTGTTGTTTTGCACTCTGCTTCCGCGTTGAGTCACGTGATGGGTGGGATTCCCAGTCACGTGAAGAAATCTTGTCAGAACTGGGGGGACCGCCTTGCCTTGGTTCAGGTTGAGCTTGGCTCTGCGTGTGGCAATCTTCAGGGCTTCAAGGGTTTTTCTTCGACTCCACTTCTCTTTCTGTCCAATGATCTTCACCTCTTGTTTAGGGATCACATGTCCGGTTTTGCTGGTGTGGATCTGTATGGCTGACTCCAGGTTGTTCTTGTCAAAGTGTTCTGTCATTCTTGTGCTAAGGTTTCTTCCAGTCTCACCGACGTACTTTTCCTTGCACTGGAGACAGGTGATGCTGTACACTACACCACACTTCTTTAGTGGGTCAGACTTGTCTTTGGGCTTCACCAGGTTGGATCTCAAGGTATTGAATGGCTTGTTGTAACTGGGCACTCCGTGATTTCTGAAGATTCTCTGGGCCACTTCTGAAGTTCCTTGTATATACGGGATGGAATGCAGGTTGGTAGTGATCAAACTTGGATTTCATTGCAATAGGACTATTACAATTATGTCTATTCCGTCTGCTATCTGTCTCTCTAGTGGTGTTCTGTATTTCCTATGATTTCCATGGTGAATTGTTGGGTTTCTTGAGGGTGATGTTCCAAGGCGTGTCTAGCAAAAGCATTATGTGTATTTCTTACTGGGTTATCTATAGCTGTCATGTGTTGGCGGCCTCTTACATGACTAGATCGACTGTTTTTCCCAATATACGTGCTCTTTACAATGTGTTCAGCACATAGTGTGCAAGTTCCATTGTAGACCACTCCTTCTGCATTGCAATCACCTCTTTTTCCACTGCTGTGTACAAAACAATCCGGTCTTCCACATGTACTGCCTTTGTCTAAGCTGGGCATTAATGACTTGATGCTTTTTCCCTGCTTACTTCACAACTTTAATCTTAAGACCACCAGCTTTTACACTATATTGTGCTATCTTATTCAGCTGTTTGAACAGATCGCTTCTATGTAAAAGAGGGCATAACATTACAGTCTCATAAGGCTTGTACAACTACATTTTGCGAATTTCTTTCTTCTTACGTATTGTTTCCTCCTGGTACCTCTTTGGTCTCTACATGGGACATATACCGTCTTGGTCTTTCTTTAGTTGTTTTGGTATGCTTTCACAGCACGTGATTACTCCTAGTCGGAAGGTCGGTGGATATCCACTTTCCTTCATTCGAAGACTGAATTTACTCAAGAATTCATTCTTAACAATGTCCAGCTGTGCTCAACCAGTGTTGCGTAATATGCAGATGGCCTCTTGGATCAAGCATGTTTTTTTCCTTCTTGTTGGCATTGCAGAGGTTTCTATGAGTACTTGGAAATTGACCATTTCTTTCCTATAGTGCCTGTACATGATGTTGTTGTCTACAACCTCTACTGTGAGGTCCAGTGTTGGCATTCTGCTATCTTTGTGGTTAGATGGGTAGTCAGGCATCGACCATTTGATCTCGGGGGGGGCGCAGCTATTTTCACCATAGCTTCAACTATTTTTCATGAAATTTGATATCTAATTCTTTTTTTCTTAGATTACTGAACCCCAATTATTTTCTTTTAATATTGCAAAGATGTAAGATGTGACTGTAAGTGTGACTTGACAATATTTTTTTTCTAGCCAAATGAAACCTTTTTATTTTTTTCGCCAATTTTCAGCCTTGCGTTATTTTTTCAATATTATTGCAATGAACTCAAAGCTTCATCACCACCAGCCTGCAATCCATAGACTCATGCATAAACCAGCTTACTGATTATTAAAAATTGACCTTCATACTACCATGTTAATCTTAATAATCATTATATATTCTTTGTAATGTATATGCACTGTCTTATCTTGTATTTCTATCTGATTATTTTTACTAGGAGCCTACATGATTTGAAAACGTTTAAATAAAAAAATCAAACTTAAACAATTGTAAAGATCACACAGCAAAAAAAATCCAAAACAAAATGACACCAAGCGCTGTGTGCAAAATATTTAGGATTTTTAGTAACTTTACAACTATAAATACATCTTTCAGTTTTGAACTGTTCCTTTCTGTATCTGTATATGATGTATGTGTTACATTATGTGAACTGTACCAATATTGATGTGGTTGTATTACTGAAATCAATATTATCATTGAATCCACACTATATATTGATGATTGTCTACAGTGTGTATGGTTTGTAAGCGCTAAAATTGTGAGTTTGTGTTTAAAATACAATATCCTTAAAGAAAAGAAAATACTTATGAACAAATGATTACATTTAAACCTATTCTATAATGATCTATAGGCAGGCATTACTGTCAAAACTCCTTATAATATCTACCATGTTGTATGATACACATGCCCATTGCACGCTGTATTTTGTTCATACACCAGTTATAACTATTGGTGATGAATTAGAATTCATTTTTTAAATAAAATTCATAAAATTCGAACAATCTACGGTAATGGGAAGTCAATAGTAAACCTGTAAAAATCCTTGTATAGGCGATATTATCATGCACTATTCATCAAACACTACCAACCCATAATGATAATAGACATTCTCCACTCCAGGGAGCCAAGCATGGACGGTCTCTACAGTCATGCATTAAAAATGGTCAACACATGTGCACCTGTGTGTCATGAAGTTCCCTTTTAGGTTGGGCTCAGCAAGGAGTCAGCACATGTGAATAAATGTAAATGTAAATGTGGTGGTTTATAGTCATGATTCTAGTGCTCCTCTCACGACTTTACATTGGGTCATTGGCATTCTTGTCACACTATCTTTCTCAACTCCCCGGGGAGCATACAGCATATCGCTACTGTAGCGCAGACATGCTAGTCACTCACAAATGCATTCTCTCGCCTGACCTGTATCTATTTAGCGTATAAGTACCGAAAGTAAGTTTGCTCAACACCCATCACCAGACCCGACTGGGAATCGAACCCACGACCTGCTGGTCACGAGTCCAACTCTCTATCCACTCGGCCACGGAAGCACGTACCCAGTGTAATGATTAATTCTCGCTCAGTTTGGATCCGACTTTGTCATATCAGGAATGCATGAGTATCCAGTGTGGCATGAAGAAGTTGCCCTTAAGGCCAGGCACCTGGAAGCCTGATATACCACGGTCATTATATATTTTCTAAACATCACATGACCCTCCCACAACATGCCTCTGCTTCTACGAAACATAGTACAGTACGCGCATGGTTATATAGTGTGGCATGAAGAAGTTTTCCTTAAGACTCGGACTTCTGCGAGCGTGGCATACTGCAGTCATTGTAGTTATTCCCCCAAATATTCCATGACCTTCCCACAACATGGCTCTGCATCTTAAAAGCCTAGTACAGTCAATGCATGGGTATCCAGTGTGGCATGAAGAAGTTTTCCTTAAGAACTGGCATCTGTGAGTCGGGCATGCCTTTGTCGTAGTAGACAACCTCCCCTCCGGCCAGCCAGGCGCCCCACCAACCGAACGTGCCGTGGGTGAGGATGGTGTGGTTGCAGAGGGAGAGCAGGCACAGGTCAAACTCGGCGGAATCGCCTGAAATACAGAGATAGTGGCCCATTTTGATACAAGTGAACCAAACGTGTTGTGTGGTAACATACATGTAGAGATCCAGCAGACACAGGTCAAATATTGCGGAGACACCTGAAATGCAGATGTATAGTAGAAGTTTCTATTAAAACCATCTGAAACTGGCCTTAATTGGTCATCATAGAGAGTTAAAGAGTAGTGTGGTCTTTAGGCTGATAGGATGGTGTGGTGGGACATGAATACAGCGGGCACAGATCAAATAATGAGGAGGACACTGGAATACATATATACATGTGAACATATGAACAAGAATAACACTACTTTAGTGTTCATTTTAGTGGTCACAGTCATTGTAATAGAGAGCATGTGGTTCCTTCCACATATAACTATTGTATATCAGATGAATCTAGGTGCGCCTGATGCACACTTGATTTTTACACTCACATTATGGCTGTTACAAACCATGTAATACTAACCGGATGAAAATACAACGTCAGGTTCTCTTGCAAGGTTATCGTGGCACCACGGCAGGTCATCACTCATGACCACGAAGTACAGGGGGGAGGTGGAGAAACCCCGCCGGAAGTACTGAAGACAGAATACAGAATTAGCCTAAACTGTCACATAGACGTCTATGGGGGTTTAGGTTGAAACTTGGTCGATAATTTATGGGTCACGCTTTTTCATGTTTGCTCATATTTGATAAATCTACTTTCTAGCATGAACATTTTCGTTCGTGTCCAAACTGTCCATGTCTTGCACGTGAATTGTATTTATTCATGTCTATATGATATTAATATTTGGTTTACAGGGATCTCATTCACACTATCGATTGTTTGAATCTAATAATGGGTCCAGATAGATAAGGGTGTGTCTATATGGTATTTGAAAAAGCCTAGTAGAAATGCCATTAGCTTCAGCTTCAGAACTTGAAGCTCCTGACTTCGAGTCCAACCGATCAGTGCCAACCGATGTAGTTAATTAGACGCTTGCAGTTGCAAGACCTGTCTTCAGATATCAAGTCATCAGGAATGCTCTGCATATCTTCATAATGATCATTTGTGCATGTCAAGAGCAACTTTATTTTAAATTGTGTAATTAACACTAAACAAATGCTAAAATGTATGACTGCAAAACATTGGAGAGTGTTAAGACCATGTTTGATTTTTTACAGTATGGGCACAGCACTCATGTTCTTTCTGAATGCTATGCTATGATCAAATAGTCCCGAAAATAAAAGTTGAAGCAGTTGAATTACTGGGAAAACTATCAATAAAAATTGTCTCGAGAGTAGTTACTGGTGTGTTTTAAAGTGTAGCTATCTTTACGACCGGCAGTTTAAATCTTCTAGCAAATGGTAAAACATCAGGAATAAGTGTTTATGACTGTCTGACTGGGCGATAATTCTGGTGTTGCGGTGTGAGGAATGGCCTCATGACAAACAGGATTCACGCATTGAAGAAGAATGTCCTATTTGATACCTGCATGGCCGCGAGTGTGTAGTTCAGTGGCGGCGTGTGCATGTGCTTGTGTTCATACGCCCAGCCGCCCGGAGCCTTGTCACCGCGCCGGATATGCACGCCCACAAAGTAGGGCCTCTTCAGGGCGCCAGAGCTCACCTGGTGTGAAAATATAGACTTCTTTCAATATTGGATATTATCAAAGTAGAGTACATGAAATGAAGGGTATTGATTGGTTTCTTTTACGGCTAGACAATGAGATTTTTTTCCAGAAACGCACGTTCACGAAGCCCCCTAAATTGGCTCTGCACCGCAGGCACTTGCGCTATCAGACCCAGTCTGACAGAAAATTATCCAGTCAGACATTTTTTTCAGCACATGTCAGCTCAAATGATAGAAAAAAATCACATTTGACATAGACTGCATATATTGGGTCTTATACCCACGATAATGCCTCCAGTATGTAGATACATTAACACTGCTGGTTTTCAAACTCACCTCTTGCAGAAATTCAATGGCCCTTTCACTTATGTTGTGGTGAAAAGTGAACATGCGTCGCACCCGCTCGCGAATGTGGTGAAAATATTTCCAGCTCTCAAAATATGCGGCAAGTTTCACGTCCTTACAAGTCAAGTTTTGGAACTTTTCTGGGTGGAACAGAGTTGGTCCTTTGATTCCAACGCGAGTCAGGTTCCTGGGAGGGAAACCAATCTGGAACTAAATGAAAGTTGAAGCTATGACACGCATGATGTTTATCTGTACTGTACAAGAGCTGTAAAGTATGGCAAAGTCTGTCATATTCCATGCCATTCCCAGGTCTAACACAAAGGTTGGTCTGCATGTGTAATGCCAGCGTTATATTTTTCCAAAGTTTTAAGCTGACTAACACATGGTATTATCAGGGATAATGTCCCTCCTCTTTACACTTGGAACTCTGATACAAAAAAGAGAGCTGCGTATTCTCTTTTATTTGTAATGTCTTAGAATTGACTCGAATACAGTATGGATAGTTGTAATAAACATCAGCGTCATCAGCTGGTTGGACCATACTGATTGCAGGTTGTGTCAAACCAGGTGTTGTTGCCTCTTGGCATAGAGGATTTCCCCCACCTCTGCAGGGCTATATCACATAACCTATGTTGGGACTCGAAGCCTGGACCACTACCACTGTGTGTGTAAGTATTTTTATGGAGATGGCTCAAGTGTCATATTGCCATGCCGAATCTTTTTTTTCTTTCATTTTTTAAATAAGATATGTTTAAACAAAGTATTGGCATAGGGGATTCTTTCACAAATGCTGCAGGACTAATCTATATGACATATCATCTGCTGAGACTCGAACCCTGGACTACTACCACTACCTAATAGTCACCATGCAGGTTGTTACCTGTGCACCCTCCAGCGTGAACGCCCGCCTCAGGCTGGCCACGGTGAACTTGTCCAGCACCAGCGGGCGGTCGTCGTTCCAAGCAGAGACGCCGAAAGCCGCCGCAGTCTGAATAGAAAGGCACAGCATGTTTTTGTTTGTTTGTCGGCAGCCATCAATTTGTTGATGATTATAGCTACGTGGTGTTGGTACATGGACCTTTGGAGGCAGTTAGGTCTTGGTGGTGGGGGAGATCACACCAGCCATTGTTTTTTTTTTTCTTCTTTGGGCTAGGTGAGTTATTTTGCGTGCAGACGGGTGACACTCCATGGGAGACGTCTCTGAACGAGGCTTCCGAACATCATGCTTTTTTATGTTGCCACCATCTAGAAGTATACTGTACTCTGGCAACACACTGTGTGGGATCGGCAATGCAGTAGCAAACTTAAGACGTAAATGTTTGGCAACACTAAGTCTGCAGTGGACGGGCCGCGAACTCACGAAGCTGGCAAATCCCGCGAGAAATTGAGACATTCTAACCACTGCACCACCAAGAACGTCGTGTGTCTGGCGGTGGGTGTGAACCAAACGTATCCATATATACTGTTAAAATTTTGATTAGGTGATTTCCCTATACCTGGAACAGCTGGTTGCCAAGCCGGCCCTGGGTGTGCTTGTAGATCTTGAATCGGGACGCGTTTACTCCGCAGTCCCGGGGCTCCGCGGGATCCAGCACAGTCTGGAGCAGCCGGTTGTATTTCACATCTGTAATTGACACACTGTCACAGGGCTTGACTAGCAGTTTTTGTTACTTGTCCTGCTCGCACACACACTGCAACATCTTATATAATGATTGTGTAAACCATTGTCTTTCATCTCAAAGTTCTTATCCAAGTGTTACTTGTTTAAATGTTCTTATGTTTATGTTCGCCAATGAATGCTTGGTTATACAATAAAGCCCCGAGGGCGGTGGGGGGGGGGTACTTCCATAGTCGCCCTATTCAGCATGTTCCACTGATAGGGGCCACCTTTTTCAACCCCGAAGTTTCACTAGGGGTCACCTTTTCCACTCAGTTTCACTAGGGTCACCTTTACCACCACTCAGTTTCACTAGGGGTCATGATTTTAACATTCCAGCCAGATTCACTAAGGGAGAATCAATCGCAAGGTTCAATATCTATCTCTCTTTTCTTGTGATTTTGCATTATTGAGCCATAACAAAGCATACAAGGTAAATATAAGTTGTAGAGAATCTTGTTTTTATTACAGTAGCACACAGAATAATACCCCTTGGGATAATACTCCATTGTTTTCATCCGGTGGTTTCACTAGGGGTATCATTTTCATAGTTTCACTGGTTTCACTAAGGAGTATGATTCTGGACCGTCAGTGGCACCCGGCTACCCATTCACCCCTGAAGTACACCCCCCCCCCCTACCCGAGAGTAGAGCGTCAAAGTAGGACACTTGCATGACTGTTTTGATGAAACCAATTCTCGCATTTGCAAGCCTCTGTAAAAAAATAAAGAGACCACCTGTGTTTTGAGACCACCTGAGGCCAGGTGCTCCTAATTAATAGGGAGGGAGGTCATATTCTAAATTAATGTTACCAAATCAACTAGTCTTCACGTCTAGAACTCACCATGATCCCTATCACTTCTCTTGCTCGCCAGAACTGCTCCCTCTGCAGCCAATCTCCTGGTCTGGTCACCTCCAGAATGGGGTAATGCAATGTCTTGCACTTCCAGGGTCTCGTCCAAGTAGTCTGTGTGCTGCGGGTCCTCACGCTTCATTATTAAAGGTGCCATGATGCAGAATCCAATGATGGCCATTAGCTTCTTGTGGTGCAGGAGCATATTGCACTTCACTGTGGCGTGTGCGATGGTCTTTATCTTTATTAACAAGTATCTCATGCTGCTAGTACAACCTCCGTTATCCGTATATTTCTTACCCGAAGCATGCCATTATCCGGACATATCTATTTGACAAAATGTCATGTATGTGCCTCACTGTTTACAGTCAAATTTGTGGAGCACAGTATAACAATTAAAGCTTCTTTTACAAGACTAATTACTTTATGGTCCACTTTAGTTTACTATTTCGCTGCCATGCTCAGACAACTAGGGACATTATACGTGGTTTACAAAGAGTCGACATTCAAACATCGAATAAGGCTTGACAATGGGGAGTTGTGCCCACATGCAATGTAATAGTCCGCATGTTACAAATCTTGAACTGACATGTATATGCTAAGTTGTAATTGTCTGTCTACGTCTGCCTCCAGTATTCCCAGAATGCAAGTAATTATTCAGACATTATTTTTGTGCAACAGTGTTATCCATGAATATCATCCAAATGAAATCCATATCAAAATGACGTAAAATAGCTTTCATGGTGCTTATTGCGACTTTTCGTGCCTTCACTTTCTCACAATTTTCAAAACCTTTACAATAGCAAAGAACAATAGCTAACTAAACTTTATGATGCTCAACATTATGTAAAGCCACTAGGTAAAAATACCGATTTCATTTCATATAGATTTGCAAAGACCTAGTTTACTGGTAAAACCACTTCCAGAAATGACTCGCAATGCTCAATATAGTAGAATTTCTGTTTCTTATGGTCATAAGCTATCGGCAGTGCCATTAAATCTGACACGTTTGTAAAGCCCCAGTCACACAGACACGATTTTCAAATTTTCTTATATGCTTGACTCTAACATATAGCTGAGGTACTCCTTCAAAATAAAAAAATTCTAAAAGCTAATTGAAACCCCCAGAGTCAGATGGGTATGATTGTTCATTCTCAAATTCTTTTACATGTTTGAACTAAACGTGTAACACGTTTGGGACTAACATACTTTTTTATTATATCTGAGACACTCCTTCAAAGTAAATACCTGTTAAAACACATTTAAGCCCCATCCGCATAGTCAATGTAACGGTAATCTTCGAATGATTCTGGAGATACCATGAGAAATACTGTGATAAAAAGATGATTATGTTACGAGATGATGAACAGATTATATAATAAGCTATCATAGTATGACTGATTTTTGTTTATGCTGTATCTTCAGAATACTCATTTGAAAACCTTGATAAATGGAAAACATGAAATTGTGGGTAAGATAATTAAGACTCAACACTTTTTGGAATAATTTGGAAATGACTTTCAATGTGCTTTTATGATGATTATTTTTCTTTAATAATACATGCCAACATTGATCATGATGGCAATGATGACCACGATAACGATGACCACGACAACAACAACATCTTGATCTCACCCTTTTTGAAAATGACAGACAAATTAAATGAACTGATATACAGCAACAGATTCGGTTTCAATATTTGTATTGTCTGACTGTATCTCTAGCTATTAAAATCGACCTGTTTGCAAAGTGCATATATCAAACACACTGTCACTCTGCATAATAGGACGATATTGGCGCATTGAGACCGCTCACACTGGCCCATTGCAGAGGAAAAAGATGCTGTTTGACCCACAATCAATATGCTCTCCTCTACTCTAATTGTTATTATGTAATTTTATGAATTCAATTCATAGTATATGGTTGCAGATTTGTTATTATGTTTGCCAAAGCAATATTATTGAAAAATCATGTAAGGTCTTCAGCTCTACGGAGTTTTGATTGCTATAATTATGGCTCTAGATCTGAAAAGTTCAAGTACATTTTAAAGTATAATTGCGTGGACATGCTTAATGTTGTGATACCTTAAAAAGCATAAAAAGCAAACATAATAGACAAAACAATGGGGCTAAAAGAAGCTCATTTTACCATGGACGGAACCGAGTCATGCAGAAGTGGGTCATGTGTGTCGTTATGCGTAGATTTGCTTCAAATCAGGCACACAATCTGTGCAGTCCGAAATCCATTAGTTAAAGATTCTGGCTAAAATGATGAAAATTCAGACCAGAATAACGCCTAAAATAACTGAAATTTGGCACGAATCATGGCAAATATTGATTGAAGTTCAGGCTTTGTTTGATAGGCTTCAATGGAAAGCTGGTAGAGCAATAGATTCACCAATATGACCTTTACATTTAACCAGTGTATCAATAGCATCGCCATAAACAAGATTCATCTCACATTCATCATCCACAGCTGTGTCTAACAGTCACATTCAGAGATGAAAGCTGTGATACATAACCCGTTTAGCTGACTGGTAAGTGCAGTCTCGACTTATAATTTATTGTTTGAGATGAAGTTGCAGTTGAAAAATACTAGTGGTTTAAAAAGTTAGGTCTTGCTGTAACAATAATATTGTTGATTTACTTGCTGTGGTGTTGGTTTTGAAAGTTACTATCTCTATTTATAATTTATGGTGTTGATTTGTCGCTGCACTTGAACATGATATTCATAAAATCTCACTCCCATCAGAGCGTTCAGTCCTTTCGCTGTACTTGTGACAATGCTTTTGAAAGTGTCATTATATTACTTGCTCTGAGACACACACCTAAATCCTGCATTACCATTGGCTTATAGCTGAAATCAGCGAGCGTACAGCCTATTTCGTGTAACAAAACAAGTCTATGTTAGTCTCCAGTGCGCGAGGACTGTAGCACCCTCGCGTAGTATAAAGTAGGTATTATGAAAGTTACACTGGACTAGGTTAATATTCTCCTGTTATACAGACCTTGTTAAGCCTTTGTTGTTCTTTATTATTTCCATTAGGGAACCAGTGCTATCTTTTTTCTGGGATTGAGCCGCATTGCGGCAGTTCGTCTGTAGCGCTTGTAGGAAGCAGCAGGGATGGCAACCTATTCTTTCGGGGATAGGCCTTTCATAACTGATTTTTGCAGAGGCTAGCCGGTGGCTACCTCCCTCACCTTGGACCTGGTCCCGTGTTGCATCTGCGATGGGGACGCCTGAAACAGTTGCGTGTCAGCATCGGTGCGAAGTCCTTCAACCGGGAGGCTCTTTGTGAAACCCTGGTTGTCACCAGTCGTACCTGCCTTCGACAAAGGGTGACTGTTTGCGGAGTACCCAACACACAATGAGGAGCGTTTAGAGAGTTCTGACACCGGCTTCGGCCGGGTGCATATGTGCGTGTCACCCAGTGGCAAAAGCGATGCTGGGCTACAGGGGAGATCGTCAGCAAGCATCAGGGGATTCACTGGCGACCACAGATAATCAGGAATCACTTTAATTACATTTATTCATATATGCCCACCACAATACGGCCCTCTAAAAGTTAGCTGCAATTGATGTGACAATCCTGGCTACAAGTGAACATAGACATAATAATTGTTTCATTTATGACACAAAATATATTCGTAAAATAAATCATTTACTAAAAATAATCCCTATGATGTGAAAATGTGTTTGAAAGTTCCAATTCTCATCTGTTCTGACTGAATAGTTAAATACAAAGATGAAGAGTGATGTAGGGGCAAGCATCCAGCGGCAAAGATCACAACAATACATTGTTGTGTAGAATATGTAGCCAATTATATCACTTTTATGATTCAATATAAACTATAGCTACTCAATACATACATAATAACATTTTTTTTTCTTTTTCAGGTGAGTGTCCATTTATTAGTCTGCTGCTGATCTGTAAGTTACGATGCTTACTTAATGATTCTAAATGTACAGAAAACGGGTTTGGAAATAGGTTGTTAACAGACATGGAAACAGGTTTCCAATGTGTTTGCAAACTAGTGTACAAGCATTGCTAATATGCTAAATATCTCCGTAATGTTGACAATTCTATCATACCTGAGAGTCATGGCTGCAAATGATATGTTTGATAACATTTGACCCATGTGTGTACCTATTACCAAAGATATTGTTCTATAATATCTTTGCAATTAACCCGTCTGGCTCATGGCCTAATACTTTTGGCTTAACACTCTGACCATAACGCAAACATGGCGGGGACGTTGTGACCGCTCAGGTATCCCTGTTGTTGGTGGACACACCTGTCCCCGCTCAAACCAGCGACACAAAACGAGTTAATTCAGGACGGAGCCATATGTGGATTTTAGCCAACGACATCTCAATCTAAGACGGGATTGTACATAGACAATTATTTAGTTTGACATATGGATCACATGTTGTACTACTAAAATGGATGTATGGAATAGAACAAAAATAGACAAAGCCTTATTTTGTCTCAGCGTTTTCTGATATCTGTATATCTGTACACTTTCAACATGATAGTTGTTAAGCTATATCATAATTGCAGATTATTTTGGATATAAAATGTGTTCTTGTCGTGGTATACCTTACCCAGGTGGTGTAATAATAAGAGGTCTACGTGCTTACTTTCAATATAGACAACCTCGCTAATCAGATCATTACTCGCATTAATATGCTTTCTAAAAAATAATAAACCAACAAAAACCTCCATTAGCTGATTAGAAACCACCTCTCCATTGAGACCACTTGAAGGTCTTGATAGAGAGGTTCTGCTGTTGTTTTCTGCCAAATTGAACCCGCCCGAGTACTGAGTAAAAGTGAGCAGGTAATTACAGGTGAGAATATAGAGCAAATGGGTATTCTTTGGTGATTAAACTTTAATTGAGTGAGTTGAGCTAAAGTTGAATTCAAAAGGCATTAGGATGTGTCTTATACGAACAAGATTGACATACTTTCTATGTGCATTTGAGCAAAACTGTAATTCAAATAGTGTTTAGTCTTATGTGACAAGGATTTATATTTTTTTACGTTTTATATAGATCAAAACAAATTGGCATATCCTTCATTACTTATCCTTTTTCATTGAACTAAAATGACAAAGTCAGGCCTGAATTTGTGCAAAACTGCTGTAGCAAGAAATACCACGGTTAAAGAGACATAATGTAGCTTGAATTGCAATTAAAGAATAGAATTTCAATGTTTTCGCTTATTGAAGTGCTCAAATACATATTATATTCATATAGATAGACTATTCACTATTGACCGCTGAACATCTGTCAAACACAGTTCAAGTCATAACCTTGAAGCACTAGGAAACATAATGTGATATAAGATTAACTGATGGTATCTTAATAATGCAATTGTATTAAAGAGATTTAGCTTCAGTGCAGAAGTGTATAACCCATTCAAAATTACACGTGGATAATAAACAGTATAAAGACTTGCAGATGTGATAATTTTTAGACTTGTCTACCCTATAAAACCGAACCATTTGGAATTCTTATCTTTATGGGAACACGCACATTTCCTTAATAATCGAAATTGGCTTGGTGTTCAATAGTGGCTCTACACAAACTGTTTGATTTATGTTACATGAGACAGCTAGTTTCGGATCACTTTTAGTGACGGACATGCTCATTTCGTTCATAGCAAGCGATTATGTTTATTTGGAACTTTTCAAAGTGTACATTGAACGTGATTGGATGATACGGGAAAGCAGGCTGTGGAAATGCGTCAAACAGGATATGTTTGCGTTATGTTTTCGGGATGATCGTGAATAGTTCTTCAGTTCACCAAGAGGTGGCTCGCGTGGAGTTTGAGCGGCAAATCACTTGGGTAAGAAATGTAATAATTTTATGTGCATATGTAGCTCGCTATGCTGCATTGATGAGATGCTAAGAGGTGGCTAAGGAATGAGAAAGGGTTCCTCATGGTAACATACCCCATAAAAGGGAGGCACGATATATTTTATTGCTGTTCAAATACTGAATAGAATGGTGACAAAAATGAAGTGCAAATGTGAACAGTCGGTGATAAGATGGTATCTGCAGGCGCTCACTATAGAATTCGCTATGTTGTGTTTATGTTATCTTACAAAGGTGCTCTGGATGGACGATATAATCCCAACTGGATTGTCTTCAATAGAAAGGTGGTCCTATTAGGCGTCTGCCGCTCTTTGTTGTGGGTTCTACTGTATATTTTGTCAGTGCACTGTTCCTTGAATGAGTTTGTATTTCTTTTGTATATCCATTGAGCACTTTGTATGAGATACAGGACTCAGTGTAAGTACATGGAGTTCTAAAGTAAGTGCCGTGTCCATGTGTCCATATTGAAATATACCCAAACGTTCCTGTGTCACTTTTAATGTGAATCAAAAAACGTCTGTGTCGCTGTGTCACTTTTAAGCCATGCAGGGCCCTATTGTCCTTTTGTAGCCCATTCTGTCCTGTACTTTACACTTCTATGCCCGTCCCAGGTGTGCGTTAACAATGGAATGGCGAACGTGCTAGGTATTTAGTATGACAGAGCAATAATGCAAGCTTTCCTGCTTTTCTGGCCCAGACTGGTCCGAGACCAATATGATAACGAATCTGTATTCATGGATGTTGACAGCATGACTAGTGAGTGAAAGTGATAGGGACAGGCTTGTTATTGATTAAACATGGAACGGCTGCAAAGTATGTGAACGTGGGGACTAGTGTGTTATTGAGAAAGGGCTTTGCTAATTTCTGAAAACTGAGGCATGTGTTACTGGTGCACAATGACCACGGAACAATGTATGTTGGATGAACAGAAGACACGAGTATGATATTGAGCGATTGAGTTACATGTTTACAAGGCTGACAGAACACGTGGATGGGGGCTTGTTTGTTGTTGAGCATGGTGGGCGTGACACGGGGTGTGTTGTGAGGCTGGTAGGAGCAATGACAGACGTGGTATTACCGCAGTGCTTTGATCAGCTGGGATAATAAAAGGTGTTCAGTGGTAGGATCGATGGAAGTCATTATATTAGCACCCATATACTTACACATTGGCTACTGCCTTTCCTACTGTGTAATATATGGATTGATGACAGCGATATGATAGATCGTGGGAATACAATTTGATGGTTGTCATGTCTATCTCAGCATTGGCGCTAGGGATTGATGCCAAGGTTGAAAATGGTCTAAGGGAGCTACCATTTATCATTGCCCAAAGTGGGGGTATGAAAAAATAGGTGAAACACAACTTTATTTGTCATACCATGTTTTCCCCTGGGCCACTAACAAATGGTAGCCGCCAATAAACAATTACACGGCCAGTGTTGGAAATATCTGAATGTGTCCTTACTGCTGTGTGCCCTTGTATTGACTGCAGGACAAATGTTAGTACAGCAGTGGACGGATCTGTAGTACAGTGGAACATGTCTATTCAGAACATCCGCAGGCTGGTATCAAGTGGTCTCAACAGAGAGATGGTCTCTGTTTGGAGGTTAGCAGAGCTATCTTTAGAAGGACTTAAACACAAAATGTGGTCTTATCATAGAGTTTTCACTATATAAGTGGCCATAATTGTAGGTTGTACTGTGCCATTAATGTGATCAGAAGCAATCAATGGCAGCCATAGCAGTGGCTGTTTTTTGACATGTAATACTGGATATTTGCCATCAATGCAGCAGACATATCAGTAGTGCTGGGTTTCTTATTGTCTTATTGTGGCGGTGTAATAACGATGGATAATACTGGCGCAAGGGGGCAGAAGCATGTTGTGGCATTTGACAAGCAGATTCACTGGGTGAGTACAACATAAACACCAGGTCTCAAAAGTAGAGAGGTGGTCTCTGCAAGAAGGATCAAGGGAGTGTTTTTTTTTCATTCTGGCAGGCAAACACTGCAGATAAGTAAGGATTGTCATGCATTAGGTATCTTCAACTTCCCATTCAACCTTACATGAGATCCTCATTGATATTGACTGAAATAGACTGATTGATGCGGTTATTATGAATATCGATTGTTTGCCTACTATTTTAAAACTTACTGCTAAATACTCTAGAATCTGTGAGTGAGACATTCTTCGTCTACGTGTCTACCACCCTATGAAAAGGAATGACTAGTTTGGAATCTCCAAACTAGGCACACTAAAAAGTACACTATAGCCGCATTGTTGAGGAAAGGTGGACAGTATGTTCGTAGAATTTGAGGGCAATAAATACTGTTCTGGTGTAAGTCACGTGATAGATTAGATAGCCTACTTACGCCGCCATTTTGGGATTTCAAAATGGCCGCCTGTCACAAGATCCCCTGGGGAGCGGGTCAGGTGAAGTATATTTGGGCCTGATGATCCCCAACCAGACAGTAACTGAACTATGCTTACATAATACAAGTTTATTTCACAGAATAATTTTACAATAAAGTAGTTATATGTAATAAAAGAATATTGTAGTAGGAGGGTTATTATAATACTTAATTATACACTAAATCAAAACACAAACAAATGGAATTTCCAATGGTGTCCTTCAAAAGTCCTTCACATGCCCTTCACATCTGCCACGCCCGACTAGTCCACGAGTTCAGTCAAAATATAGCCATGCATGTACCACGTTCACCAATAGCTCTTGAGCGCTCCACTTTCTTTGCAGACACCAGCAGAATGTAGGCCCGAAATGATTGGGTGTCCCTACAATCATCAACAATCATATACCACTGCGCTAAGTTACAATGTCCATTTATATACCACACCTATTTAGTGTGAAAGAAGTGGCCCAGATTACGCCCGGATGAGCCTGTAAGTACGGTGTTCGTGGCTCCGTGTGCCTAGATTACTGCTTCGTAATAGTCGGAGGTATAAAGCAGGCTATGATTGATTAAGGCTGCAGTTGGATGGGCTAATAATAGTATCCAAGGCGGGAAAGTGCATTGCGCAAGATTGATATAGGTGAAAACCGAAGTATGTAACCTGTGTCCCGGGGGATTAGTGTTAACGGTAGCACGCCCGCCTATGACATATGACTGGTCTGAATCATAGACGGGAGGTCGTGAGTTCGAGTCTACGATCTTCCAAAACACCTTTACATAGCCGTCCCGATTATTTCACATTAGCCTCAAATGCATTATTCACAATTACTCCAATACACTTACTGTGTAAATAGTTATCACACACCATATAAAGGAAATTACATTTTTATCAATAAACTTCATGCAATAATGCTGCATTTTCGCTAATACACCGGATACAGTACTTCAGAACAAAATTTAACTTACAGTTGCTTGCAAATCGAAATTATATCTTTGACACAATCCTTGAATATTGAAATGGTCTGTCCTTTAAAACCACTTTTCCCTGCGGTTTCCGAATTACTTGACTCACATGACAGCTGAACACCCAATGACTTCAACCACATACTCAATCACAAGACTGATTACTATATACTACTGCAGCCCTGCTGTCATGCTTCACAAGACTGTGAGGCTACCCACAATATTGCTTGCTACAATACTGCCGTCACAGGACTGTGAGGCTACCTACAACACTGCTTACTGCAATACTGCCTGAGGCTACCCACAATTTTGTAACACCGCCATAATACATGTAGTTTGGTATTCAACTTTTAACTCATGTAGAATATAGATGTTTAGAGATAGAGATACAACTATTGTGTGGGAAAGCGTGCGTGCTTTTTCCAGTGAACATTACCCGAGGATATATGTCATCCTTTTGAGTAAGCGTCTTCCTCAAACTTATTGTTGCTACTTGCCTTTCTCGATTATTGAGTCTAATTTCAACTTTATATAGTCCATTGAAACAGGCCCAGTTGGATTTAAAAATATTTTTTTGTACCTTAGATACTATTTTAAGGAAAATGACGTTTGCTAAAATATTTGATGGCAAATATATTTTTTGGGGTCAAACAGGGGTCATCGGGTCAAAATTTCATAAAATTGCATTTATCTCCGATTAATAACAAATTTAGAGTAAAAACTTGTATTGACTTTTAGATAGGAACATGTGTATGTGGAATCCAAATAAAACATCAGATTTGACCTTCGACCTCTCCTTCAAATTTCAAACAGGGGTCATTGTGGTCAAAATTTCATAAAATTGCATTTATATCGATTAATAACAAATTTAGAGTAACAACTTGTATTGACCTTAGATAGGAACATGTGTATGTGGAATTCAAATTAAACATCACATTTGACCTTTGACCTCTCCATCAAGGTTACACTTAGTAGGTCAATTTCAGGAATTTTGTTCATTTTAGTGTTTACACAAAGAAATAAGCAGCTTTGAATATTTCATTTGTTAATAATCCCTATAAATTAGTTTTTATTGATATAAGCATTTGTATTCTAGATTGGAATTAACAAATTTTACTAAATAGTTTAATATATCAACAAGACTCACTTTTAATGGTAGAATTTGAGGCAGCATCAGTATCATTGATATCTTCATAAAGTGCATGTTCACAAATTTTGTCATTACAAAAGAGCAACCCAAATTTTGTACATCTATATAATACAATGGTCATTGCTAAATCAAGGAAAATTCAGTGAAAATAGAAATCTAAGAAGCAATGCAAAACAAGGAAAAAGGGCAACATAAAATCATGCATCATACGTTTTAGAAGTATGCAGTCTTTCAAAAATAGATAATTTATCAGATTCAGTTTAGGAAAATTAAGAAACAATTGAAGTGAGACATAGTTTAAAGGATCTAAAACAACATTATGATGAAATTTACCAAAAAGTACAAACTGAATATGGTAGTAAATGCTATGGTTATCACAAAGAATGCTACAGCAAATTCACAAATCTCAAATATCTAAAAAGCAATAAAATGAAAATCAGATCAAGATCCAGAGGTTGAACTATCAATAAAGAAAAAAATCAAATTTATCAATAACATTCACTTGTGATTTCTGCTTATTTGTGAAAATACTCCAGAATTAATTTTTCCTGGCAAATTTCTTTCTAGTGAAAGTTGGACATGTAAAACAGAAACTGCAGGGAAGACCTTAAAAGAGGGTTCAGAGAGACGAAGTTATGAAAGGATGCTGTGTAAAGTGATAGATGTAGATTTGAAGGCAAGAGAAGCTAAATACCATGATGAATGTAGAAACGCACATAAATATTCAGCGACAAGTATGCAAGAATATATGCAGGAAAAAGATTCCATCTGTGTCGGTGTATAGTAGTAACAAGACAGATAAGCTTAAGAAAAAGATGATAAACCATTTCTGACCAAAGTGAGCTAGTCAACTCCGATCATATTAAAAAAATAGTTTAAACTGCCTTTGAATATGCTTTATTAGATTACAGAAAACTTGAGGATGTTGGATCTTTATTGAATTGTACCACGAATAGAGAAAATGCACGTCCTGTTTGATACTAGAAATATTTATTAAATGAGTTTGACAGCCGTATCACCTGAGTATACGCTACCACTGTACTGAGGCTCCTATTCACCAACCACTTAAGACAGGTATAACTGCCGCATTAGACCACTCGGACATTCTGACCGACCCGGTGGTCTGCCTTAAGTGCTTTGTGAATAGGTGCCAGAAGTATGGGTCGAGGGTTTAAGTCCTGAGAGAAGCTATGTGATATAGTCCTATAAACTTGGAGAAATAATCCTCTGATGTCAATACTAATCTAGCCATAATTCCAATATATCTACATATTCTATTCTAGTTGCCAGTCATAGAAAAGATATGTGGCCATTTTAGTCAAAGATCTTAAAAGAAACGTTGTTCAGCTTTAGTTTCTCTCTAATTAACATAATTAATGTAAGTGATTTACTAACTTCATAAATGATATAAAAAAATCCTTTTGCTAATATTTAGAGGTTGAACTACAGGACAAGTACACAGGGTGCGCAGGAACCTGTAGGTCAAGATTAATCTATCACGGTACCATCACTAAATATCCAACATCCTCAAGTTTTCTGTAATTTGATGAAACATATTCTCAATGGCTTCTTTTATGATGAGTAGACAAAATGATTGGGTGTGTAATAAATTAACTGCTTAAAATGGTTTATCACATTTTTCTTAGTTCAACCTCTGGGTTAACCATGGCATTTACCATCATATATTCCGAATTTTTCATAATGTTGAAGTGATAGGAAGATCTTTATGTAAAAACCTATAGTGCAAAATTCTACTGGCTAAAATGATGAATGTTAAAGCACATATCATAGACATTAAAATAAAGAGGAAAATTGACTGTAAGTTTTGTTGTTCATTCTATGAAAAAAATGTGTATAGATGCCTACTACCTGGTTTTTTTATACTTGTCTTAGTTATTAAACTCCTCCATATTAGGCTGAGAAAAGGTGCACTCCAAAAAACATTGTAACAATTCCCGTTGATTAATGGGCTTTTAAAAGCTAATATCTAAAAAACAACACATGATATGCACCATATTTATTATTTAACCCATAAGTATATGCTGTATTGCTTCTTAATAAAACTGACAATTCATGCTCAACATGAATGTTTTTACAGATTGAGTTGGTAATGTATAATCATAGATCTATTTGGTGTAACCAAAACATGAACAAATGCTCTACTTTTTATAACCATAGAACTTTTAATGCTCAACAAATGTTCTACCATGTATAGCAATAGATCTAGCAGGTGCTTTTAAAAATGTTTTTTTTATTCATTTAAGACGAAATGGAAGTCATGATAAACTTGGAGAAATAATCCTCCAGGAAAAAAACTAAATATTCTTTTTTTCCAAAAATGTTATTCTAGTTGCCAGTCATAGAATGTCTGTTCAAAAGGCAAAAAAGAAATGTCCATCACTATTACTTTGTCTTGTCCCAGTTGTTCACTTTGTTTTTCTACATTAACATAATTTTTGTAAGTATTTACTGTTCAAATGGCTATAGCTGTGCTAATGGAAGGTCAAAATAGTTTAATAAGGACAAGTAATAGTTTATTTTTAGAGTATAGTAGGTAAATTCACGCTCTTGATATTTAACAATGTGGATAGAAATACATAATAAAGATACATTATTAGTTTTAATGGAACATATTACACCACAGCTTTAAAAAGTTGACAAGACATTAAAAATGAGTTATAAAATAGAACAGAACTCTTAAGATTGGGTGTAAATTGCTTAATTAAAACAATGACTTCAGATAAAAAGCAGGAGCTTATTTAAATTAATAAAATGTATATAACACCTGAAAAGGCATAACAGTGAATTATAAGTGCTGTCAAATGAAACATTAAAACATTGGTTTCTGATAATCCCAATCTAGAATACAAATGCTTATATCAATAAAAACTAATTTATCATGGATTATTAGCAAATAAAATGTTTAAAGCTGCTCATTTCTTTCGTAAACTCAAACATGAACAAAATTCCTGAAATTGACCTACTAATGTAACCTTGAAGGAGAGGTCAAAGGTCAAATGTGATGTTTAATTTGGATTCCACATACACATGTTCCTATCTAAGGTCAATACAAGTTGTTACTCTAAAATTGTTATTAATCGAGATGAATGCAATTTTATGAAATTTTGACCACAATGACCCCTGTTTGACCTTGAAGGATAGGTCGAAGGTCAAATCTGATGTTTTATTTGGATTCCACATACACATGTTCCTATCTAAAGTCAATACAAGTTTTTACTCTAAATTTGTCATTAATAGAGATAAATGCAATTTTATGAAATTTTGACCCGATGACCCCTGTTTGACCCCGAAAAATATATTTTGCCATCAAATATTTTGGGCAAACGTCATTTTTCCTTAAGAGTAGTATCTCAACTACAAAAAAAAACATGTTTACGAAAACTCCCCCGGGGGGGGTATACGGAGCCCGCGGACTACTAGAATCAACAGCCCTGTTCTCACCAAGGAGTGTGCTTACCAACAGTCAAGTTGCTGTTTAAATTTGCTGAATGTGTGACTGTTTGTACTCCTCAGACAGATGCCTCTTCACGTCTGACAAACAAGCTATTCTACCATCACTGTCAATAATATTGTCTCAGGGCTTAAGCCTAAAGCACAGCTGACAATACTGCTGCCTCGCTACTGCCAACAACTGATTGAGACTTTGGTGACCAGAGTGTGTTCAGTGCGACAAAAGTATGTACAGAGACAGAAGCAAAAATTGACAGAATGCAGTCTATCTAGCATAACAGTAACCTAACCGCAGGTAGGAAGTACAGAGCCAGTACGTCAGTCCGCACGTTATTACATCACGTAGTCAAGCAGACACGGAAAAAAACGTACTTTCAAAATGTACGCACTGCCGGTTGTGCTTTAGGCTTCAGGTGTTTTACAGTCACTGTCAATATTGATGGTGCTCCAATGCTATTGTCTCGGGACTTATGCGGCTTCCACTAACAGCTATTCCCACCTCATGCACGTGTTTGCTTTTTCTTAACACTGTGTTTTAAACACTTGGATTTCATTTGATATTTGGTGAAATATTGAAAACACTCTAAGTGTGCAAATACAAAGTTTTTATTAAGATTTCACCATGTGGACTCTCCCCAAGTGGTACCAAAAGAGAGGTCTCCACTTTACATATTTTTGCGACGTATAAGATTTTTATATTTGCCTTTTGCTACTACATATATTAAATCGGTTATATCAGAAACAGATAAGGCCCTTATCTGTTTCTGGTTATATTAAGTCTTTTCGGGGACAGGCCTCAATAGAAAGGTGGCCTATTTGCAGAGCGTTAGGACCATGAATATTGGTGTTGTATAACACAGGTGTTCTTTGGACAAAGGTGGCCTTAAGTGGACTGTCTACTATATCTTCAAATGATAGCTACTCATAATATTTGCTATGTGCCTTATTTTAGGGTTAAGCCGCTATTTGTCGACAGATTCGCTCCTGAGGCGCCACATGCGCTGTTTGCGCGGGTCTGACTCCGCATGGACAATCTGATTGTGGTACAAATTTGTTCTGCTCTATATTGGAAATGATCACTTTGCTGTACAGTAGAACTTACTTTTTGGGCCCTGAAGCCTTTCTCTCTAGCTCTATGTATTGCTTCGCAGAGCTTTGCTGACTCTGTTGTTAGACTTTTGTAAAGGGGAAGTCTCAAGTGTTACAAAATTATGACCAGAAGACAAGAACAGGCTACAAAAAGCATACGCTACTACAAAACAATAGAACCTCTCTATTAAACCCATAAAAGTGACTGGCTTCAGGTGGTTGTAACAGATATGTGGTATCTGTATGGAGGTTCGCGATGGTCTCCTTATGGAGGTTGAGGACTGCGACATGCGTTCATATTGTAGATGTAGTCTCTATAGAGAAGCTAGCAGTATTAATTTCCGGTTCTCACTATCAGTTAGAGCGATGTACACAGCTATAGACTCTATCAGCTGATATGCTATTCCCACAAATCCATAGCTAGGCCTACTGTAACATACAATTCACTGAAAGTTTTGGCCATCCCAGGTAGACTAAACCACATGAGACTTTGATCTCTCGCGGCCTGGGAAAGCGGCGGCGTACCAGCGGACAGGTGCTTGTGACGTCATTGTTTACACGGTCTCCGTGGAGACGGCACACGTCAGGCGTCACATTACGGCACTGACCTCATTAAGTGACCACTTGATACTCACGTGTGAATAGGGACTGGGGCAGTCTGGTGGAGAGTGATATATATGTCATGGTGCGGAGGGTGGTGAGGAAGGTATGTCATGGTGTGGAGGGTGGTGAGCAAGGTATGTCATGGTGTGGATAGTGGTGAGGAAGGTATGTCATGATGTGGATAGTGGTGATGAAGGTATGTCATTATGTGGATAGTAGAGATGTTATGATTTGGATAGTGGTGAGGAAGGTATGTCATGGTGTAGAGGGTGGTGAGGAAGGTACCATGCACTAAAATCTACTACACACACTGTAGGAAGCGGTAACATCATATGCTATTTATGGTATACGACTTCTCTGAGTTTCTGATGCATGCTGTAGTGGAGGCAGGTCCCAGCTAGGAGACCTAATGTGTAAATCGCTTACCCTTTTTGGTGAGTACTCACATGTCAGTCAACTCACTTAGCGCCAGTTGCTCAGGCTGAGATTTCCATTGTCTATGGGGATTCCAATAACATAAAAGCATCACTGACACATCTAGTTGGGTTTTTTTTAATTTTAGGACGCAATTGTGTGTTCTCATGGATTGTTCACCTGGATCTGTCTATGAGGATGGAATCCCAGTTGTATAGTTAGCTCCATTGGGTATAGAGTGCTCATCTGTCAACTCATATTTCCCACGCTGTGTTAGAAGGGAAGCTGGGTCAAAAGCTCGGCACGGAATTACTTAGTGCATTGTCTGCAGGGATTGGGGGTTTCCACAAACTCAGCTCACTAACAATAGGAGACTGGACAATGAAATCGAACCATGAATTTTATATGTGATTATGTGACTTCAAACATTTCAAATAGATGATGGAATGTTGAATGTCAATGTTGATATTCATGATAAATACAATGCATTATTTCAATATTAGATGTATGTGACATACATGTATATTGAATGTCTATGATGACCATTCATGATAAATAGCATATATAATTTCAATATTTCTTTTGATGTATAATTGATACATGTAAATACTTAAAAAACGCATTCACTAATTTTGAATTCATTCATAGATTTCCATTCACAGTCTAGGACATCTGATTGTCCACAATCTACCGTACAATCATTGACGGTGGAATTATCAAAGTCAAAAAGCTGTGTATGCCTCACTGTGGAGCACACAACACTGTTTGTGTAATGTCATTCCCGGCTAAATTCGCCCGAGGCCGTATAAACTGATCAACCTAAGAAAAAAAGGCTCCGGCACGCTGTGTGTACAGTTGGGAATCTTGAGTCTGCTCAATTCTATTCAGTAGAACCTCTCTATTAGGACCACGCATCAAGTGGTCTTTTCATGGAAGTTCACAATTGTCTCATTTTGAAGATCTGGCAATGCTTGAAATGGTGCTACTATAGAGGTGGTCTTGTTGGAGAGGTGGTCTTTTTATGACTATTTAGTAGTGTACACACAATATTATTATAAATGTGGTCTCTTTATATAGGTGACTATAACTGGAGCCTCTACTGTACATGTACCTTTTTGTGTGTTTATTACTATTACCTGCTACTTGATGAACTGCACCAATCCTCAGGCTTAACTTTATGGATCGAGTCATGTATAGTAGAACCTCTTTGATAGGACCTCTGAATAGGTCTATTTATCGAGCCGACGCTCATGATCATTTCTTTATAGTCATAACTGAATCTTCCACTGTACTTTGTGTCATACTATTACCTGCTACATGATGAACCTCAGTAGCCGTAGGCACGGCCCGCGTAGACTGTTAGGACTGAGTCTACTCAGCCTTACGCTCCTCTCAAGGCCTCGGGTTTAGGGGCATATTGACTCTCATATAAATTGAAATTGAGCATCTGAAGGGGGCAGGAGGAGTAGGCTATTTACAGATTGCCTGGGTGATGATTTAGACTTTAGTAGTTTGCTATACTGGTAGTTGCTTACAGGTATCTTGTTCTTACAATCTGTTTACATGTACCTTATTTGATGTTTGAAAATGACTGGAGTAGTCGAAAATACATGTATGTACAAATGAAATGATACGTTAAAATGCTGGCTCTAATGTGGTGCAATATCTTGAGATAGTGGCTTTAAAAGGGCTCTCAAGTGGTTCTACCGGATATTTCAAATATGCTAAAACTAGTAAATATTCATAGCATATTGCTGCTGCAGGATTGTTGAACATCATGCCATGGCGTGTTTGCCAAAGGATGGCATCTTATGTGTGAACTAGTAGCTGGTTTTACTCTTCATTGAAGTGATAATAGTTGGCTACTATCTTCATTGATGTATGTGTTCTTCCCGAGCCTTGTGTAAGGAATGGGTTTAATCGCAAATAAGGTGAACATGTAGTAACTAAGTATAGCTATTTGGTAAGTTATTAAGTACAATATCTCCGATGCATGGCACACTTTAAAACAGTGGATATTTGAACATGCTGCAACGGTGCTCTTGTGTAATGCGAGAAGGAATCTGGCGTAGTTGCTGTGACAATTTCCCTGTGAAATGCCTGGACTGTGAGATGCATATATTTGACAGGCTGCCAATGACAGGCTGTGACAGCTCACTGGGTCATTATACCCACTTTGCGCTCGACTGATACCTGGAGTAATTGATACATGTATCAAAATTGGCTGACTGTGACACGACGACACGGCCGTTTTAGTGTAAAGTTATCCTATTTGGCATCTTTAAGACAAGAGACAATTGCATTTTATGTGGCTAGGAACACTGGATAAGTATTTCTACTTTGTAATCCACTAATGCCTGGATGACATACATGTACACAAAATAAAAGATACGCAAGCATTACTTTTACATGGTCTGACTCAGCAACACGGCTCTTTTTAACCACTTTTTCGTGTAAAGTGACATCCTTTAAGATGCACATTTATGGGCAAGGACAGTAGGATAATTATATCTATGTTATGCTCGGCTAATACTTCGAGTAATTGACAGATAATTTTGACAATTAAGTGGCAGTAGGTGATCCTAGGCATCCAAGTTGGATGTTTTTACCATTTTCAGTTCATTGCCATTTTGACCCTGATTTATGAATCTAGACCCTTTCGGGCTACTTTTTGAAGTGGTCTGTGCATCACTTGTCTGTCTGACTGGTCAGCAATGTTAGTGTCCGGCGGATTCATGCATCACTCACCGACCACTGACCAGAGGCGATCCAGACGGAAGGTCAAACGGGTCACTTTTGCTGACCCTGTTCGGGTAATTTTTCTACTTTTTTGCTTTTTGTTGCTGCTGCAAGGTTTACAGAATCAAAACATCACTCCACAGCCGTGAACCGATGGGAGATATTGCCAAATGTTTTAAAGGTTGGGAAAATTCAGAAACGGGACAACAGTGTACATTAGATATTATTGCAATCAGGGTTTTTTGTTGAAAAACTGGTGCAGAAAATGGCTCTGAATGCACACGAGAGCACACAGAATCCCAAAATTACATAAAGTACTCGTATCACTTGCATAATGTTATAATGGGGTCAAGATACAATAATCATGAAATGTACTGGCTCTACATACCGATGTATGTGGAACATTGTCCGTGTATCCTACTATTTTCACGGTGTAAATAATTAAGGGACAGGCTATAGTTTAAAACAAGGTAATGCATAAAAAACTTGAACAAAGGAACATCCAACATTTTGCAAAACCATTGATTAAACTCTTGGCTAAGCCTACAATCTCCCCACACGCGAACATGCAATAATAACGGTCTCCGTTTTTCCTGACAGTCCCCTGGGTTTTAGTGAAACCGGCAGAAGCGCCTGCCTTTTCCGTGCTGTGCATACTAGAGGAATTGGATTTATGATTGTGAATTTGCACCGTTTAAATATTTAGCAAACATAGACGTAGACTCTATATCAGACCCAACATCATGCTATTCCCAGAATTAAATTTCCATGAATGTGTGTCTGATGCAATGTATGTCAGACGTTTACAGAGCTAGTCTCCGGGGGATGTTTGAAGCATGATCATATTCACACTTCTAATTGTCTGGTACATGGAAGATGATTGGCCGACTGACATTAGAAATCACCATTTGGAAGCAGAATGTCAGTGATTTATCCTATATTGTATTAGTATTTACATTATCAGAAGGATCTGGGAATGTGCTGATTGTATTTTTGCATGCTGGTGAATTGGGGTTCTACTCAGGGTTATGAGAAAAGATACAGCTCCGGGAAAATTGGCTTATGAGAGGATGCAATGTTACATAGGAAAGATGTGCTAGTCATGATATGATTTTCATGTTGATGAAAAACGGAGGTAAATGATTAAAGGCTCAAACATCAATGATAATTGCAGGCAGAGATATTGATATATGATATTGTAATGATTTCTATCTTGTAAATGATCTCCTTACAGACTGTTTATGAGGAGCACACTCTCCTTTATGTAATTTTTCATCTCCAACCAAAATGTGTAGTCTTGGGAGTGAGCATTAGTGACTGTCAGACTGGTGCTTAAATTAGTCTACTGCAAGAGATAGTATAATGGTGCATGGTAAGAAATATGTGCTTGTCACAACGTGTTATTCCATATTGATGAAAAAACCAAGTAGGTAACCTAATAATGGAGCCGTCAATCCATCATCACACTACGGGGTGAGGCATTTACAGTAGAATCTCAAATTAAGACCACTGTCTCTATTGAGACCACCTCTATGATAGGGCCATCTTGCATGCTCCCAAACATTCTAAAAAGCGAGCAAAACGAACCTTCATCTAAAACCCTCCTATCTAGTGAGACCACTTACGGTTAGTCCCACCGGTGGCCTTAATAGAGAGGTTCTATTGTACTCGTGTGGCTGGGGGTTGAGAGGTCCACTAAATCACCTTTGATATTGTGTACCTAGGGATCTTACTGTATCAAAACGTGGGTGGATCGCTGTCACGCTGGCACTAAGTGAGAAATATTCAAGATGACATTTAAATAGAATTGGGTCTGACGGTGGTCCAGAATATTGAAGACGGATCAGCCGCAGTCTTGTAGCCATTGCCCAATGGCACATTGTGCATTGTCTCGTCTTAGCTGTATTTTTAAAAGTTAAGTCCATTCAGGATACTGAAACTGACTAATTAATAGAAATATGTTCTATCATGGCGTTTCACGGTGGTCTTTTGAATGAGGCTCAGTCACTGGCAGGTCCAGATTTTTGGAACAGGAAGGCGCACCCACATTCTGATGGGTTTAGTACGTGCAAGGCTTGCAGAGATTTAAAAACAGGGATATGAAAATGATTTTA
The DNA here is from genome assembly GCA_019095985.1 of Streblospio benedicti. NCBI lineage: Eukaryota > Metazoa > Annelida > Polychaeta > Spionida > Spionidae > Streblospio > Streblospio benedicti. Next base: position 20,818,546 of record CM032665.1, read on the forward strand.
GGGGCTAAAAGGGGGATCCCCTGAGTCCCCCTGGATCTGCTTATGCCAGTTCATGGAGGTCTTATTATAGAGGTTTGGGACTGCCAAACCTGGTTGCATCATAGAGATTCTCATAATTGGTATATGTTTTATGTACGCTGGGAACTCATGCTCAAGTTTAATCTATTTTCTATCGAATTTACCCCTTCCCCGGGTGCACATTCTGACAGTTAGCGGCGTAAATCTAAACTTGCTCAGAGAGCCAGAATACAGTTTAAGCCCCTGCCTGACATTTATAAATATTCCTCCAGAATTTTAGAACATGAGAAATATATAAATGCTTGTGGGAAATAGAAGATTCTATCTTTTAAAAACCTGTCAACTCAAAGATTGGTTAGACGATTTACAGCCCATACATTGCTGCGGTGACGCATAGGGACTATTTACAAACGCATACATCTTTTGTTTTCACCTGATGAAACAACTGTAATGATAATTTAGTAACAAACCGTGCTAAGAGAGATTGTTTGGGGGTGGGCGAGGGGAGGGCTACAGTAAAAACTGAATCTCACTGGGGGGCTACCAAAGATGGCCCAGCTAGATATCAGAAAATGAAACCGTTATGGGATTATGTCAGCACCACCACCACCCCACCCCACCCCCTCTTACATTTTAATTCATTCGTATTTTAAATTATTATCAATTTTCCTGCCCCCCCCCCAGTAGGTGCAACCCATATTTCAAATACCCAACCCACCCCGACCCACCCACCCCAAAAGGTCTAGTTGCGTTTCCCATCCCCCACTCCTGTGGGCAATGGAAAATGGTAGCCGCTGAGTGCCGTATTTCCGTCTCAATGGATGAGATAGGAAATGTTCATTGAAACCTAGCAAATGTATACATTGTACATTGCACGTTAGCACGCGAGCATAAAAAAACTGCACTTGCCTTTACAAAAAGCTGAGTACGGGCGAGAATAGGGTGAGCAATTGTAAATGATGCTGTTTTAGTGATTACTTGCTATATCATTCTTACACCCCACCGTTATATTGGCACACTCATATTTTTTCTCAACTCTTTGAAACGTATACAGTGGTATTGCCTATAGCTCTAGTGAAAGCTACTGTGGCAGCCATTCATAGAAGCTTGTATATTGCCAGTGCCTTTGTAACGTATAGGTACCACGGCGCAGTGTGCAATAGGATGAGTTTGCTCAACACCCACCACCAAAACTGTCTGGGATTCAAACCCACTACCTTCTGTTCACGTGTCCAACTTACCAACCATTTGACCCCACACTTTGATATTTATTGTTGAAAAAAATCTAAAATTTGCAATAAACAATCCAAAATAGCCTCGCTAAACCAGGCTCTTTATTGCGTTCATCATCCATACTACTACTGCGAGTTTCTGTCTAGATGATTGAGAGTATCCTATTCTGGTTGTTACCCTTGGAGAAAAAGAAAATCACACTTGACCCTAAGTGGGGAAAACTAAGCCCCGCCCATGAATCTCTAATCCCCATCTGCGAGGTTTCTTCTTGTCGTTATGACCAACTTGCCTTTGCGCTCCTACAACAACGTACTCAAAGTGCATGGTTAAAGTTGGTGTATCAGTCTTTACAGCGTTGTCCTTGAAAGTGTTCATCATGCTGGAATACAAATGTTTTATAAATAATCAGTTTATCATTCACAACTCAAATTGTTATACCTGGTAGACAGTGGTAGACTGCTGCTGCCATTTTCAAAACCTTCATCCATGAGATCCCTCGAGTGCATCCCATACAAACCTCACGCCTTTTCTAAAAACCTGGATCTACCAGTGTTTGTATTGAAGACATGATATGTACATTGTCTGGATTGGCCACAAAGCGACTGGAGACATTTCTTTTTGCTAAGCTCCGCAATACTGAATATCTAATGCCCATCTTAAATATTTGCCGCGTCGGTTCTTGTTGTTTTGTGACCAACTTGTCCTTGAGCTGAAAATGAATGTGTTTTGCCTCAAGGTCAAAGTCATGTTTAGATTGAATTGCCTTGTGGAAACAGGCTGAATAGAAGGCAGGTGGATCGGGTAAACATGTAAAAATTATATGGGCTAATATAGTCACTCCCAAGCAGATCCAGGCTGTCCCCCTTTTCATGGTTGTTTTGACATCCTGAAAGTGTCGCCCATAAAGTCCTGGAGTGGAAAGCCCACTTTTCTTGAATTCTGGATCTACCAAAGGACACGGTCATATTTTTGCCTGTTCAACCTTCAAAAGTGACATTTTCAAATTCTTGTATATGTATGTACATGTGCATGAGATACATCCCCATTATCATCTATGCTGTACAAGAACCATATTTGCAATAAAACGTAATAAAAATAAATAAACAATGATGATAAAATACAAAAGCGACAAACAATGACTTATGGAATGACTTAACCCCATCTAGAACATCTGATGAAGTGACAGTCTTCAGAATTGTAACCCTCTTGGCTCAATATAGACAATGAAGACAATCTTTAAATGAATGTCTTTTACCTCAAGGTAGAACTCACGTTTAGACGGAATTACCCTGTTTGTGGAGGTGTTTATATGCGGCAGCCAAGAAGGTTTTTCCCACTCAAATATCTTATGAGAGATTTTGTTTCTCACTTGATTTTCGTATAAGGAATGAATTGTATCTATGTGTCGAATTCCAAATGAAACTCAAACTTTGTCAAGTGGCCTTATTACAAGACTCTTGTGAAGTGGGGACTATAATACAAATAATATTGTTTCGCACACTCACATGTATGTATGATACATGTATATCCAGTTAAGGGGGAAGCCTAGAACATTTTTTTACTTTTCTAATTTTTAGTTGATATAGATAGTTTTTATAAACATTGGTGTAACATTATATAAATCTTTGAGTGGTGTTTTACTAAACGAAGTGCTTATGTTTTTGAAGTTATTTAAATGCGAGGACGCTATGATAATCCTTTTTATTGATGACAATTTCACTCTAATAATCATACATAATTATTAGTGCCACATAAGTAATTTTTAAACTGATTGATTATAAGATGTATGGGTAAATTATATGCTGTTTGTTAATCACAATCATCCAATTAGAATTATGAAGTTAAATATATGATTTATTTGACTGTTTTCCCAATACAGCAACAATTTTGAATAGTGAATTCAGCATAGCTACTTTAAAAATTGACATGAAATCATCAAGTTTCCACATGCCAGTGATCATACTTTCAAAGTATATGAGAAAGTGAGAATTAACATCATTTAGCTCTAAGACAAATGAATTGCCAGTGTCAATATCAAATACTTTACATACCCGGTGATAATTATATGGAGTCCTTTATGAATAGTTTTTATAGTGCTAAAACTGTAAGAGCGACATTATGTACACAATAGTTTGCTTTAATTATATAACTAGTATATACTATTTAAATAGTGCTACTTAATTCTGGCTTGCCGCTATAGCCACATGAGCAATGTTTGAAGGCTCTTGGCTTAAATGTTTCGCACGAAACTTTACCTTAAAATGTACCAATGTATGAACGAAGGAGTCGATATCCTTCTATGAATGCAACACGCCTTATTAACTGGCCAGTGTAAATCGCTGGCACCTTTAAAGCCGACGATATGAAAAATGCCTACTATATGGAGTACATGTAGTTGAAAGTGAAAATTGTGACATTACTTGGAGCGGAAGGGGAAAAGGAGGAGGATGTTGCCGAAGTTTTAGTGTGAAGTAGAAAATGGCTATGAAATTAATATAAAACCCTCTTGTGTGATCTGCCACGATAGTCCTAGGTGTTGAATGAATTCAGGCAAATGCTTCACATCTACAAAAGCCATATAAAAAGACAGAATGATTACCAAACTCCAGTCCTGTCACTCTGCTACACATCCTCCCATCACACCCACATTACAGGTTGACCTTGGATTACGCTACGAGTAACAGATCGATACTGGGTAACTTCAACAAATCGACCCCCTCTATATCTATAATATGAATATAGATACCGCCTCTATGATAATACCATATAAATAGACTACCTCTATAAGAAATCTCTATAGCAAGACCACATACATGCATAAAAAGAGCATCTCTAACAATAAGACAATTTTCACGGCCCCCTACCTCATAAAAAAGACCACATTCCCGTTGAGACCAAACGAGTGATCACAATACACAGGTTCTGCTGTAAATTTCCGTGATGACCAGCTCTATGAAGAGAACACTTTTTTAAAAAAAAAAAAAACATTAAACAGCTAGACCACCTCTGTGATAAGACCGGTTTTTTAGGTTTCAGTCACCTTTTTTAACATACCATAAAGAAACCAGTCTACGAGGTGGTCTTAAAAGAGAGGTTCTTCTTTATTTACCATAATACTGGCTAGGTCGTGGCTGGTTACGTGAAGACCACCACTATAATGAGAAGAACACCTGTAAAATAATACCATTGCTCACAGTACCAACTTTCAAATAACAAGACAACTGAAGATCCTCGAGTGGACTTAATTGACAGAGAGGTTCTACTGTAGTTAGAGTGAGTGAAATCCTTTAGGGATTTGGGGCATACATACAGATAGGAAATTGGCAGAAGATTTTGCATTTGCAGTCGTGGATCATTAAGGCTGGGGTCAGGCAGTCCCTAAATCTCGGGGGGGGGTTGTCTCACACTATCACGATTAGCACGGACATGCTTCGAAACTGGGTGTCTTTTTCACATTTTTGGTATATTCTGGGTGTCTTTTTTCACATTTTTGGTATATTTCACGGTGTCTTTTTCACATTTTTAGTATATGTATCAGTATGAAAATATTTATATTCATTATATTCAATTCTACATGTATCTGAGTTTGATATATTCGTGTGTCACCTTTTTCTCGGATATTGGTATATTGGTGGGTCACATTTTCTCAGATATTGGTATATTGTGGGTCACTGTTTCTCAAAAATATTATATTGGTGGGTGCCATTTTCAACTTGTCCGTATGGAACCGCTTTTCTTACTTGACCACATAAGACGTTTTTGGATGAAGTATTTTTTTCAGTATAAATGTTCCACGCAACTGGCTGAGTTTGGATGAAAAATAGTTTGAAAATAATTCCTAGAATGATATTCCCACCATTTCCACATCAATGTCTTCAATGTTAACTGAGTTTAAATCAAAATACGTTGTTTGATGTCAAAAATGACTCTCTGAAATGCTAGAACAATAGTCCTGAATGTGTTTTTATATTATGATAAAACGTAAATATTTATGTTTCATTTGTAGAGTATTCACAGCACTTTGATCTACCATACATCTATATATATTACGTTATGGTCCATGCATTACGTGACTGTTATGTATGTTAGTGATGAGGTCAAGGTTAAATTAAACAGGTGTATAACTATAGGAAACAGATTGTAGCCTTGCTTGTCGTTTTCAGATCCCCACCGGCGACCACTATGCCTACCAGGTGCCAGCCACGGCATCAAACTACGGTGAGTGGCAGCGCAATGTTTCTTTTTTTTCCCGTGTAAATGTAAATGATAGTAATGTGATTTAATTATTACATATTGAAGCACTCTGGATTGTCAGCTATGTACATGTAGTCTCATGATTGTTTATTACCATGCACATAATGTTGAATGATTTATGGTCTGTGATTGGAAATTCCGGTTGCATCGTAGTTATATTAAATCATGTATGACTAGAGTGCATATAGATGATGTAAGATTTATTAATCCAACTCTTATATGATTTCTTTACATTTTTTACACAAACTAACTTTTGCACTTCGAGTCCAATTCACAATGGCAGTCACAAGAGACAATAATAAGTTCACAGCCCTTGGAAACAAGGGTGATTTTTTTCCTATGGTTATAAACTTTTTAATTTCTGTTGTAACTGTCCATTAGGCCCATAACAAAGTTCAACAAAATTAATGATTAATCCTTACAAACCTTATTCCCAAAGGTAATTTAATTTCCCTATTAATTTTTAGAACTAGTATTTTAAGGCATCCTGTTTGCAGGAAAATTAATCTAAGAAAAACTACATGGAGTTTTAAAATCCCATAAAATTATAAATATTGTGTTTACTTTTCTTTTAAAAGATATTTGCAATTTTGAACACTACCACGGAAGATAATTATAGTGTCATGCAAGTTTGTTTCCTAAATCCCTTCAATTTTAAAAACAAAACAAATAAATTGCAAGTTCAAACTCTTCCTTGTATCAATTTGTGTAATTCAAAACACTTAATATCGCTGTGTTAAAAATGCATTGGCTTTTTTACCTTACAATGTTGCCTAACATGATCTAAAAAAATCCTTAATCATATAATTGCATTTCAAATATTTCTGCTTATCACATCAGTATTGCGTGTCAGAATATTGCAATTAGTTTCTACAATAAAACCAGAATTTATACACAATGCAATCAGAAATTACAACACAATGCAAACAACTGTCTTTGGTTTTACTGACACTGTTAGTTGCCAATAAAATCTTCTTATTCTTATTCTTATCATAATTAATCCATTATAAAAATCAATAACTCTTAGAAGTAAAATTAAGGTTAAGAACCTTGCAACAAACAATAAAAATATAAATATACGGAACAATCAATAAAGTTTATCATAAGAACAATAAACAGATACTTCTATATAAACATATACAAAAACAAACACAAGGCACATGATTTATAGATATTGCGTTATAAAATCCAATATGTTAGCAATATACAGCTTGTTGGGCAAAACACGTGATTGATAACATGTTATAGACTGTTTGTTTGATGTTACACTTCAACGGTAACCAGCTTAGCGATATAATTAACATCAAGGGCACTTACAAGATGATCGTGAAATAGTATACCAATGTTACTCTATAATTTCATAATCCCATTTGTTAATTCATTGTTTACAGTTACACTATACTCTCTTTACATCAATATTTGTCATGTTACATACACATGTATATAAATCCACATATCAACAGGTGGTGTAAAAGCACATTTAATATCTGCACGTCCACAGCTTAGTCTAGGTTTTAAATTTTATAGATTAATACCACACTTTTATAAACCAAATATCACATCCATCAATCCATTGTTTACTGGTTTAAGAGCATAATTGTAATGGCGCATTTATTAACATTCACTTCAAAGTAGTCCACGTAAAGTGATGGTATCTACAGACATTACAGTCAATAGTATTATCATAGTAGTTACTACTTTGTTCCATGCATATTTGTCAGTTTGCTGAAGATGTTTCGAAGCCACGAAATATATCCACAAATAACACTCAATTGTTGAGTATACAGTGGAACCTCTCCATTAAGACCACCTGCTGGCCTCAAGTGGTCTGAAAAGGGAGGTGTCTCGGTATGGGGGTTCACGTTGGTCTCTATGTGAAGGCTTGGACTGCTAAATGTGGTTGTACTATAGAGGTGGTTTCTTTCAAGACGTTTTACTACGGAAAGAATCTACTGTAGTAGTGTTAATCCAATATCTCATTCACCGGTATATTATTCACTGACATCACTTTGAATCATCTCTTCCTGCTGTTTTATAGCAACAATCTCATCGGCCAGCGGCTTCAGCTTGAGCTCAGGAAGAAGATGGGGAACTCCGAGTCTTTCGTAAGCTTCATCGGACTTGACTGGCATTTGGTCCCTGACTGTGGAGATGCACATATATTGTATGGAATATGGCTTTGGTGGTTTTGGGAGAAGTTGCCTCCACATGGAGGGTTCAGCCCCATGCTGCACTAGAACTGGCACCAGCTGCCGTCTTTTCCCCCACACTGCCTTATGGAGCGCTGTGTGTCCTTGTTCATTTTGCATGTTGATGTTGTGAGGAGAAATCAGCTGGCTAATGATGTCTGCCGGAGCACCATGAGAGACAGCATAATGTAATGGAGTTTGGTCATATTTATCAGCAACGTTGACATCGGCACCGTTTTGTAGAAGCACTGCTACCAGATCCCATCTCTTCTCATCCACGGCCATAAGGAGGACTGTGAAGTTATATACATAGTCATCTTCATCTTCATTCTGCATGTTGATGTTGCTTGGAGAAATTAACTTAGTGATGATGTCTGCTGGGGCACCATGAGAGACAGCATAATATAATGGAGTTTGCTCATATTTATCAGTAACGTTGACATCGGCACCGTTTTGTAGAAGCACTGCTACCAGATCCCATCTTTTCTCTTCCGCTGCCTCATGGAGCACTGTATGATCAAGCTCACCGAATTGGTTGATGTTGTGAGGAGAAATAAGCCGGGTGATGATGTCTGCTGGGGCACCATGACTGACAGCCAGATGTAACGGAGTGTCACAATTTTCACTATCCAAGTTGACATCAGCCCCGTTCTGCAGCAGAATTGGGACCAGCTCCCATCTTTTCTCGCGTACTGCCTGATGGAGTGCTGTAAAATCATATTCATCCAGCGTATTAATGTTTTGAGGAGAAATAATCAGGGTGATGATGTTTGCTGGGGCACCAAAAAATGTTGCCCAATGCAATGGGGTTCGGTGCCACTGACCAACCAGGTTGACATCTGCCCCACGGTGCAGCAGAACCGGCACCAGATCCCATCTTCTTCTCCACACTGCCTCATTGAGCGGCATTCCATTTTCATCTTGTATGTTCATCTTGTGAGAAGAAATGCAGGTGATAATGTCTGCTGGGGCACCATAATATGCTGCAAAAAGTAATGCGGTTCACTTGAAATGATTGGCAAGGTTTACATCAGCCCCGTGCTGCATTAGAAGTTGCACCAGATCCCATCTGCTTCTTCTCAATGCCTTATGAAGTGGTGTATTTCCCTTTTCAGGTAGCATGCCGAGATATCTATCTTTGTCTAACTCTTCTGTTAAATCAGGTTGAATCTGCCTGTTGATGTTGTGAGGAGAAATCAGCTGGATGATAACATCTGATGGGCAATCTGGGCAGACTACGGCATCCATAGCACAATATAATGGGGTGGCATTCTCTAGATTGGTTAGGTTGATGTCAGCCCCGTGCTGTAGTAGTACTGGCACTAGATTCCAATTTTGCCCAAACACTGCCTCATGGAGCGGTGTGTTACCCCATGTATCTTGCATGTTGATGTTGTGAGGAGAAATCAGCTGGGTGATGACGTCTACGGTGGTCCTATTAATTGCCAAATATAATGGAGTTTTATTGCTTTCATCAGCTAAATTAATATCAGCGCCTTGCTGCAATAGAACCAGCACCAGATCCCACCTGTACTTATTCACTGCCTCATGGAGCGCTGTATTGCCATCTTTATTCTGAATGTTGATGTTGTGAGGAGAAATCAGCTGGGTAATGACGTCTGCTGGGGCAAAATGACGCACTGCAAAATGTAATGGGGTTAGATTCCTTCCGTCAGCTAAATTGATATCAGCCCCTTGCTGCAATAGAACTGGCACCCGATCCCATCTACACCGCTCCAGTGCCTCAAGGAGTGCTGTGTTACAATCAGCACCTTGCATATTGATGTTGCTACGTACTTCTTTTTGTGCAGCTTTTAATATCTTTGTGTATCCGTTCGCATCTTTGTTTGTAAATTTGCTTTTTCACTATCAAATTCTACTAGTCCATCTTCAGTATATCAATAAACATTTCAGTATCCCGCTATGTACAAAGTACAGGCTCGTGTGCAAACACAGTACACCTGTGTCACTGATAAAGGATGTTCGAATAGATATTTATCCGTAAACTGGAAACAATCATGCCAATATATATCTAAATAGTCATCTTACCTACTATGTCATAGATTTTCATCAACTGTTCATCACTCAATTATAAGTTAATGGCCGCTTCTGTCGTACTTATAAGCCATCACTCGTATTAGACTTCCACATTGACGTGAATGCTCGCAGATGCGGTTAGAGTGGGGACCCAGGCAGACAGTATTCATAGGCAGATCCAGCCCCCCTTTTCCCCACAAAAATACTTCGTTTTCGTAGGGTTTTGATGAAATCCTTAAGTGCCCCCCCCCAACTTTCCTTAAGTACGCCCCCCCTTCCAAAAACCTGGATCTGCCTGTGGTATTAATCACAAATGTTCGTTCTTGAATTTCACCACATGTAGTATGACATTAGAAAGACGTGCGGGAAGATACCTTTAAAAACATGTCCGTGACGCGACACAATGCCGAATTCAATAATCACATTACCACGGCTGATTCATTCTTGTACAGAATATAGGATGTAAAGGGATCATTTCACCGATAGATTTCCCCACGAGGCTGAGATGAGATTATACATGTAATTGTGTTGATTTGCAGACGAATTTGCTAGATTGTACTTGTTGATGTGTCCTCCTTATGTACATGGTATACGTCAAAATGAATAAAATCTGTTACATGATAAGCCAACTAGACTAGATCCTGATAAACATCAAGTGCGTATCACGTGTTTGTTTTCTTTTTTTTCTTTCTTTTTTTTATTTCTTTATTTTATTCTTTTTTAATTATCTACGAGTTTTGAAGAAAGGGATCAAACTTCGTGTTAAGGTTCTACGAAATATATGTAATTTTTCCGTGAAATCATGTTATTTTATTTTATCTTTAATTGCTCTATAATGCATCAACAAACAACTAACAACTCCCGTAAATGATCTACGTTTTGCCAGTCGCAAATGGTGGGTGATTCTAACTTTTGAAACACGTGTCGGGTGAGACAATGTGCTAATTGCCAATGGCTAAAATACCCAGACTGATTATGTTTCAGTATTCGGGGCTCTCTGACCCGAGACTAATCTCTTTGACGCATTCATACTGTAAGTAAAAGGTTGATTTAAACATATGTTATTTTAAAAAGGTTCCTAAAGCATTGCTTGAATAATGGCAAGATTGTGTCACTTTACACGTAAATGACATAGGTTAAGTGCAAGTGGGGTGTGGGGAAAAGGCCGAAAAATTAGTGATGTGGCGAAGTGGGATTTGTTTTACACCCCCCCCGCCCCACCTTCCCCTTAAATAAACTTACTTGGTTAAAACCGACTGACGGTCAAACGGGTTCTACTGCAGGGTGCGTTGTGTGTACTATGTGCAGCTGGAGATGTCCCTTACGGGGCAATGTTAAGGTGTTATTTGGAACATATATCTAAATGTTACCCTATATAAGAACATGTACTTAGTTGTTAAAGATTTTATTTCGTTTGTAAATATGTTCGACTATTCCAGTCATGTTTAAACAATGAGCCATTACCTACACGCAAACATTTAAACCAATGCTGTGAAGATTTGAAACCGCATTACATTATACTGATTAATAAACACATAAAATTAATAATGATTAATATACACTATAAACACAGATGAATATTAAGAGATCAGAAGCTCAGACATGTAAAAGACCTTTTAAAGACCCCCTTTACGTCCCCGTAACCCCAACCACCACCAAACACAGACACAGACACACACAAACAAACACATATAAGAACATCTATTTAGTTGTTAAAAATTTTATTTCGTTTGTAATTTTCAAATTTTGAGACTATTCCAGTCATGTTAAACCATCAGAAACCATTTCTGAAATGCAAACATTTATATATATGTACATTATATCTACATTATAGACCTTAGAATCAGAATAATTGTAATCAATAAAATAGTAAACTTTTAATAAAGTGTTTTTGAAAACAGATGAATTTTTAAGAAAAGAAACTCAGGGGTAGGCTAAATTGTAGGGGCAGGGGGCTTTAAAGCTAATATGGCAGGCGGGGGGCAGAGCCCCGCCCCCGTAACCCCAACCACCACCAAACACAGACCCTGCGCAACACATACTGCACGCACACACACACCTATTGAATAGCTACCGACTTTCACTTATATCAAAAACATTCCCATGTAAGCACCGATTGACCCCCAAGGGCAATATTGTGTCTGCTCACGAGCACCGCATTTTACGACCTCCTCCCCCTACTATCGACCCTCACCCCAACTGCCGCCGCCGCCGCTCAGCCAATGAGCAGTGAGCAAACGACATTTTGCGCCGCCGATGTTGGCAGCAGACGAGATATTGTAGTAGCGTGTAGACGGTAGCGCAATAATGTAGTAAACAGACAGCAGCTATATGCAATTATTATTGTAATTGCACTTCTATAGGATACTGTAGTGGTTCATGGTGATTATGATACTGTAGTTTCGGTTTACAGTGGTGTATTTTAAAGGATACTGTAGTGTGCTGTGTACTTTGTCCTTATTTGGTGAGCAATACTGTGAGATGTTACAAGTGAACAGGGCAAAAATGGCAAAGAAATATAAATGTTGAAAATACATACACAGTCCAATATATGTTCTGAAAGGACTATACATGTACCGTTTGGTTTACTGCAGTGTGTGTTAAAGGATACTTTAGAGCACTGTATACTATGTCCATGTAAGGAGAGCAATATGAGTGCTAGGAGATGTTACTAGTAAAAAAGAATCAGTACAGAGAAGATGTTTTGTTTATGTAATTATGTTTTTGTAATTGGGCCACTGTACATGTATGTAGGTTTACTGTGGTAGTACGGATACTTTAGTGTAGAGCAGTATTGCTGTGTTGTCCAAATATGGAAAGTGTCCTTAATATGGTCAACAGAGTAATACTACCTGTTACTGGGCAGAGCCGAAAGCAGGGCCAACATGTCACCTTTAACATGATGTCAAAATGCTCATGTCATCTTACACTGCCATATGTTGCACATGACACAATCAGAACTCCTCTATAAAGAGGCCACCTCCATAATAAGACCATTTATCACTCTTCCTAACCTCTGCGAAGAGATCCTTGTTAACCTCCATACAGTGACCACCTCTTTATTTAGACAACTTATGACCCGCGACCGGGTGACCTTATTTGCGAGGTTCCACTGTCGGTGGCTTTTAGTGCAAAACAAAATCCTGGTTGCTCATACATGTATGTTTGAGTAATTGTAATATTGACATGCAGCTCGCTGCTTGGGATGATGGTATCATTCTGGTCTCACAACCTTGGGGTCGTGGGTTCGAGTCCCGCCAGGGCCACTTGATATAGTTAAATGGAAGCTTAGGGTTGTAAAACCTGTCTTCAGCTATATCTATCGTTGGTAGAAATATGCTTGCTAAAAAGACGTGTGAGAGAGAGAGAAGTATAAAAAATATATATATATGACATGCAATTAAGATCCAATTACTCAATAGATAGATGCCAACAAGATAATCCAACTATTGGGTTGATGCTCATGCTTCCTTAAGAACGTGCCATCTACAAATGTGGTGCGTCTTTTGCCGAGTTGATAGGGAGTTGGGCTCGTAGCCAGAAAGTCATGGGTTCGATTCCCGGTCAGATCTGGTGGTGGGTGTTGAGCAAACCCATCGCTAAACAGTTTGGACCCTGGCGTTGATAAAGGCAATATATTGTGACAAGGATGCCAATTACCTGATGTGAATGTAGAGTCGTCTGTTCCTTTTGCGTAGCAGGGAAGAAGGCATTAAATCCACACATTTACATGTACATTTATCATATTTTCGTAACCATTGAATAATAGCGCGTCGATTTAGTACGTGCATTTTGAACGGGAGTGACGCACATGTTGACACTGAATGAGCGTCAGATGGAAATGTACTGAATGTGAAAGAGAAACATACGACTTTATACGTGTTATAAAGATGCTCAATCATCTAGTACAGTATAATCTCTCTCTATATATAACCAGATATGGCTCGCTGCAAGTAGTCTCAGCAAAAGAGGCGGTCTCTTAATGGAAGTTCACTGTGGTTTCGTTATTAAAGTTTTGGACTGCAAGTGTTGGTCTAATGTTAGAAGTGTTAGTTTTATAGAAGTGGTCTTGATGGGGTTGTTTTGTATGTAACCCCCATCTAAAGTATCTCATAATAATTTACTAGAACACCATGATATCTTGTTTGGCTGAATGATTGCTTTCTTGGGAATATAATCTAAGATGTTATACGCATCTTCAAAACAACCACTATTTAATCAACACTCATCTGAAGGATTGCATTTCAACATCATGATACGGCGTTAGAAATGTGACGTCTGGCATTTGGTCCACAAACTAGGCCATGAGTACTCACTCAATATTAGCTCACTCACAATCACCTTTTATTACATGGTGATACAGGACACCATTCTATTAAGTCCAGGGCCCAACGAGCAATGCAGACACTTTGACAGTACATTTTTATGTGTCTGCGTGTCTAAGACATGTATTAATGTAAGGCTTGACATACCGGCTTCTGGCTCCGTACAGTCTACCTACGGTCGGTGACTGATTATTTGACAGTAGAAAAGGTTTGACATGACAAACTCCATCCACTGTCTCTGTCTGGTCTCTAAAACGTACTTTCGCCTCATTTGACATGCACTGATCCACACGGTCTTCTTGAGTATTTGACAGTAGAGAACTGTTGGGCCAGAGGCTTTAGTGATACTTTCAGACAACCATAGACGTCAAAACCACCCAACAACCTTCTACAGCAGAGGCAATATATATGAAAAGATTGCGTTTCCTGATGTCTGGCATTTGGTCTATAAACTAGGCCACAAGTACTCACTCAATATTAGCTCACTCATACTCAGCTCATATGACAGACGATATGGCCGATATAGGACGGTGGACGGAGTTTGATTGTTTTCATTGAATTCATTTTATTTAGGTTTAAAGGAAAAATTCTCTAGTCAGTTTAGTAAAGGTAGACCTTTCCTATGCTTAAGCAAAATAAAATGCCAATATGCTAATACGGGCTATATATATACCGAATAGCATGATCCGAACATGACTCTATTTGTTTGATATTTTATTGCAGTAGAACCTCTCTATTAAGACCATTAAGGAGACTGGTCTTTTGTCGTCTCAGTGATGAAAAGAGGTTTCTAAATGGGGATTTGGAACCATGAGAAATTTCTTTACTGTAAACGTGGTTTGAGATATGCTACTGTAGTTTTATTTTAATGAACTTGTATGAGGCAATTGAAAATAAAATGTTTGTTTTATAGTAGGTATTGTAAACTTCTTCATGCTCTAGAAATAAACAGTTCTGTGGATAGTATAGGACATAACATCATATTTAGCCATGACAAGTCGTTGACGAAAACACATAGGAATAAACTCAGTGCAATAACATAGCATCCATAATCCAACAGGACTCTTTAAAAAACAGCTACACAATAACGTGAAATAGCAAAAATAATAACAAGATATTTTTAAAAAAAACTTCAGTCGTGTGTGTCTAGTCGATTAATAATGATAATGCCATGATGTTAACTAGGATCCTTCATCAGACAGCTGTGAAATAATAACTTCATCAATGATAAGATTTAAATTACAACAGAATTACAACATAATTACATAAGCTAGGATCGAACAGGATTAACAAAAACACTAAAAAACATTAATGAAAACCTCACTGTAGCCATGTATATCTAGTGGATTAATAATGATACAAACATTGGATAAGACAAGACAATTATTAATAAAATACAAATCATGTCATAATAGAGCCAATGCATTATTACCCCAGGATTAACTAGGATCGAGCAGGATTTGCACTCCGCACCAACATACATACCTGGTGAGTACCTTGTCTCTTTCTTACCCGTGTTTGCATTGTGTTTGCTTTCAGATGTGGACACGGAGCATGCGTACATTATGGCCAAGGCGCTGCGCTCCTACAAGGAGCACGTGGACGGGGACGGCCGGCCTGTGCCTGGAGACGGCGACGTTGCACCACCAGCCACGCCCAGCGGGGTCGCTGGGGTCACACCCCGCTACCATGGCGACAAAGACGACGATGGCGGTGATGTCAACGGTAACGTGCATGGTGATGGTCAGATGACGCGTTATTCATCGAACAATTCGAACGGCTCAGAATACGCCAATGGTAAGGGAGTTAATGATCGCGGAAAAGACAGTTATGCTGGCAAGAGCACAGATTACAATCTCAATCAGAAGACTGACTTCGATCATGTGAAGAATGGAACTGATCCAACGCAGGCCCTCCCGGTGCCGCGTACTGGAACTGTGAGTATTGTTACGGCACCTGAACCTCAACTGCAACAACAGGCGCCAGCACCGACAAATATGAGCATCCGGCAGCAGAGGCAGCGCGCGCAGAGTGCCGGTCCCATGCGGAGCATTGCTTCTCCCGGCACCAGTCGCATGGTGCGAGTTCCCAGCGCCAACCCGAGCCGCGAAAACGGCGATCACGCAACGACACGAATGGAGCAGCTGAGAGAAAACGTGTCTTCGTTGTCCACCAAAGAGAACCATTCCCCGTCTCACCACGCCTCCCCGAAGAGACCCGGCAGCGCTGCCCACACGTCTATGGTGGCAAGGCCCGGGAGCGCCCACTTCGGGCTTCCCCAGTCTGGACTGCGCGTGCAGAAGGGCGGTCCAGGGTGCACGCCGCCCCCTCACCACCGCGGGGTCCCGCCCTCCCAGCAGGTCGTCCCTGCGGCACCAGAACCAACGGACCGGAGGCGCCGCATGGTACAGTCAGCACGTAACCGCAGCAGCAGCAACAACGCGCACCTACATGTGCAACCGTATAATGGTGGTAGGAGCGCCCAGGAGCAGCACCTGTTGATGCAGCAGCAGAATCTGCGAGCAGGAGTTCATTATGCTCCGGCGGAGACGCAGTATGGAAGTCAGAGTGTCACGGTACCGTATAGATTGTCGGCGACACCCACGCAGCAGTACTATAGCAGTAGCAGTAGCAACAGGAACAGCAGCAGCAACAGCAACAGCAACAGCAGCAAACAGCAACATCAAGTAAACATTGTCATTCCGGATGGAACTCAGTCAAGTGTCACAGCTACAGTGACATCTGAAAGGTAGGGGCGGTCTCTAATGTTATGATTGACAGGTAGGGGCGGTCTCTAATGTTATGATTGACAAGCAGGGGCAGTCTAATGTTATGATTGACATGTATGGGCAGTCTCTAATCTTGTGATTGACAGGTAGGGGCGGTCTCTTATGTTATGAGTGACAAGTAGGGACAGTCTAATGTTATGATTGACAGATAGGGGCCGTGTCTCATGTGGTGATAGACAGGTAGGGGCGGTCTCTAATGTTGTGATTGACATGCAGGGGCGGTCTTAAATGTTGTGATTGACAGGTAAGGGTGATCTTAAAATGCTTTGATTGAAGGTAGGCGTCTTCTAAACGTGTTTTTTCTACACATATACACCTAAAGTATCATATGCTGGATGATTTACTTAGTGGTGATCAATTTTGATCAAAGATTGAAAATTGTGGTTGTTTGTGAAAGAATGTCCTGATCAACAATACTCGTCTTTATGTATGGGTGCTGCATGAGTCAGTGTGTGGCAAAGCTGATGTGATTTGGATGATTTCGACAAAAATATACCCAATCCAAGTCATATTTTCAAATGTTTCGTAAATTAGATAATAATTGGACTTGTACTTATCTAACATAACATTTTTATTTCTTCGATGCAGAACATATATGTGATGTTTGGGTGTAACAGTTGCGTGTGAAATGCTTTGATCACGTACATGATGTTATTACTTAAAACTGCTGACTTTTGAAGATTGTTATTTTACACGTTCAATGATGTGTTTACATATTTTGAACGTGTGCCGTTCAGGTGTTGACAATTGATAAACTAGTACCATAAGATTTTTACATATTCGAAACTGGTGCCATTAATTGCTGATAGATCTTGAACTTTAAGTGTTGGCAGATCTTGAACTAGTGCCATTCAAGTACTGACAGATTCTAAACGGGTGCCATTCATGTACAGACAGATTTGGAACTTGTTCCATTCAAGACTTGGCAATTGATAAACTGGTACCATTAAATGTTGAGTGGCATATTCTAGACATATGCCTTTGAAATGTGTATTTGGCAAGTTGTAAATTGATGCCATGAAATGACTTCTTGATAGTTTCTTAACAAGTCAATAATTTCGCCTCTTTATAATTCGTTCTTACAATCATATCATGAAAAGTTTGAAAAGAGTTTCTTTAGTCTGATTTTTCTAGTATGTAAAGTTGATGAATTTTTGTATTCATTGATTGTTCAATACGAATCTAGTTGTATCACAGATCATTCCTGAACAGACCTGAAAATCTTCTTCCTCATTGTTTTGTCAGATCACATGAGAAGAAATTAGAATATTGCTCATGAGGATAATGCATATTTCGTAAATTCTATCACCATTATGATAAATTGATATTGGCTTGTTTCGATTTCGATTTTTATACCAGTTGTACAAAACTGACTGGCAGATCTTTCGATACTTACACATCAAACTGTGAGATTTAAGAAATAGTTGATTGCAGAATCTAAATTTTCTATGAATTTGTACAGTCTTTGTGAATTAGTTTGTTGCCTAAGACAGCCAAACAGCGAGACCATCGCATTTTCAATTAATTGAAAATATTGTTCTATGCTGCCTCTGTGGGGCCATTGAAAAAATAATAATACAAAGTACTTTTTTGTAACTCCGTGTATTATCAAATATTATATGTTGATTTTGTACCTTTTAACTTGTTGTTTTATTCCATGTTTTGCATTTAAATGTAATGATTGTTTTAGCATATTTATGAAACTTTTATTTACTTACTCATTCACTGTATGAAATTCGTCATATGATTTCCATGTGGTTATTTTGTTTTCATCATGCATGAAATATGTAATTCACACGAATCGTCCACTATGCAAATATTTTATCATATATTACCCTATAAACTGTTATTTTGTCGTAACACACAACAAATACTTGCGTCATCCTGGAAATGCTTATTACCTGCAGTATATACTTATTCCTCAATCGTAAATTGTTGGTTTGTATGTATATATGGTTATTTGTGAGAGGAGAATAACTGCGAGTATCACTCCTCTGTTAATGGTAATTTTCGATTTTAATACATGATACCTGCCTATTTTTCTATGCTATTGTTTGGCAGTAATTGGAGATCATAACATTTACAAGACATTTGAATTTGGAAAACCTATTGAAGTTTAATAGATATTTGCATAAATAGCCTCTGTTTTCCTCTATTATGTGTTTGATAGTTTTCACAAGTATTTGCATGAAAATTTACTTTTTCTGTTACATGTTTATTATTTTGCATGTATTATTGTAACAACATTTTAAGCATTTACATGAATCAAACATTCAATTTTTAATGCATGAACGTAGAGGGTGTTTTGGTTGTTTTTGTATATGCATATGTGTATAGATGTTTTACCCATGTTACTTTTTTACTCTGCAATTAATTGAAACCATTAAAATGTATTGAATATTGTGTTATTTTACTGCTGCTTTATCTAGTACCTTTTTCGTTCTATTATTTCCATTAGAATTTCCATAGACATACTTGTTCATCTGTATGACTACTAGTTGTTTAATATACAATTATGACAATCGAAAAAATTACCGTTTTAAAATTTTTTATATACATTGGAATGCGCTTATATCCTCTACAAGCATTCACCACAATCCTTAAACCGAATATTGATCTGTATTACATATAAAAATACACAAAACTGTGTCATATAGGATGTTTGACCCTCCATAAAAGCACACCTCTCATTCAAACTGTCAAGGCAGAGCAGTTATCATGCAAAATAATACTCACGTGGAGTTACCTTCAGTCCCATGCAAACATTATATTGACCCCAGGATTGGCATTCATTCTCTAAACTTTCTGTTAAAATACCATGTGATAGATACTCAAATGGGGAGAACTTTCTGTTAAAGTTCGAAGTGATATTCAGACGGGGAGAACTTTCTGTTAAAATACAAAGTGATACTCAAATGAGGAGTGCTTGAATCCAATAATAACATTGACGTCTATTGACCGGCGATGAGCAGTGAGCAGCATCTGTGGCCACACACATCACAGATGGAATGTGACTGGTGATTTAATTCATTTAGTATTATCTATATTTACAGTGAACCCTTTAAGTGAGCATCTGCCAACATGCAAGGATTTCGTTATATGTAATCATAGAACATGTATTTGAAGCGTTGAACAGACTTTTACTCTCAGGCAACTACACTGTAGTTTTGAATCTCAAACAAGTTTTATCATATTTATGATATCTTGTGATTTTTTATGGGTTTTAATACTGCTCCAATATTCATTTCAACATCTCAAGCCCAGCAAAAACATTGAGGTCTATTGAGCGAAGATGAGCGGAGAGTGCCATCTTGACATCTCAAGTCCATTAACTTCATCGACCACACACATGACAGTAGTATTTACCAACATTATGGAAAGTCATTCTCCAAACTTGCAGCTAAAATCATGAAAATATAAAATGATACTGCTGTTGTCTAAATACAAGCATTGACGAGTATTGACCAATCAGTGTTGTGCGTGGCCACATATTAAATTTCACTGATGATTTCGCCACTTAAAAAATCTCATGAGCAATCTTAAACTCATAACAAAATCAGATTGAAATTCAGAATTATAAGTATACAGAAAGAAGGGGTACTAAAAGTTGGTTTAGAAGCATATCTTCCAGTATGACATAGTATTACAAAAATGTTTGCAGTATTGAGATGTTAATGTCAATGCCCACTCGGCCTTCCCCTGCGGTTGGCCACCATTCTGTGTACATGTATAAGCTCATGGGATCTATATTATATTACGATTGAATTTTATTTAACAATTGGGATATTTTAGCCCGATGCAGGGTCTATATGGCAGATTATTTCAGCATATCATTGTAAAGCAAAATGGTGAAAAATCATAACTATAACATACACCTGATCATAGTATATGATGTTCACAAATATCATGCTTTCAGAATAGCATAATTACATATGTTCACCCGAGTTTGTATCAATTCACCAAAAATTGATTTTTGGCTCACCGACTATTGATAAAAGTGCTCTATTTACATAGCATCAGTTAGAAATCACTGGGCTATCGAGGGATAAGACGACCTTTGTACACATGTGCCCAGGGTGCCGTGGGGACAGGGCTTCATTCAATACAGTAGAAAGAAGAACTCGATACAATATACAGCAGAACTTCCAATTAGGACCACCTACATAACAAAAGATCATTTTTGCCGTCCCGAGCATTCATATAGAGACCTACGTGAACCTCCATAAAGATACCTCAACCCTATTAAGATCACTGGAGCCCCCACCCCACCCCCCCCCCCCCCCACCCCACCCCCAATTGGTCTTAATAGAGAGCTTCCACTGCATTATGTATATTCTCACAGTCGAATACTTAATGTTTTCTTTTATACCCCAAAATGATCTCTATACTGAGCTAGTATGAAATAGGAGCATAAGGTGATAGGAAAAGATACAATAAAATAGTTGCTCAGTGGGTTCAGTTTGGCGATCTAACGTGGGCCAGAGCCATATGGTTTTAACCACCATGCGTGAGTGAGTGTATATTGTCTCAGCTTGAATAATGCATTTTACAATTATAGCATTGAGAGAAAAAATATAGTAAAAATAGTTGCCGTTTCCTGTCTGGCGATCTAACGCGGGCCATATTGTAACCATCTTGCGTGCTATTGTGCAATGTATACGGTTTTAATGTTTGAATAATACAATGACCAACCATGTGAGTATGAAGAAGTAAGAGGTGGGGGGAGACTGGAAAAGAAAGGGGATATGAAGGGATATGGGGGTGGGGTGCTGGGAAAATGTAGGCATGTGAAAAGTAAGAGGTGTAAAAAAAAGAATGGAAATTGTGGGATTTGGGAGAATGGCTATAAATAGAAGGACGAGGCATATAAGTCTTTAAAATAGTGAAGTGAGATTTCTTGCAACCCTCCGCACACACTCCTACCCATCAATTATAAGATTCACAAACCTACAAATAGTTATATGCATGGGCAGATCCAGGTTTTTGGGAAAAGGGGGGATGTACTTAAAGGATTTCATGGGTTTCTTACGGGGGATCGATGGCAGACATGCAAAAACTCGCGAGACCGCTCAGGTCCACTCCACTCCCATCTGGATCTGCCTATGATATGTTTGCCCACCAGTTCCTGTCCGGAGATTGAACGTGGGCCATATGCGCACAATGTATTTTCCAGACTTGTGAGTGGAAGTGCCATTATATCATTCAGAGAAAAAAATGCAATGAAAAATATATGCTCCCAATAGTTTCTGTCAGGCGCCCTACCTTCTGCTCGTCCGGCGGTTTCCATACAGGTCATGAAGCTCTACTATGTTGCACCCGTGAGCAACTATTGGTGCGTTCGCCCGCGCTATTTCCCAACTCCTATATGGTAAATGCACCCGAATGGTCATTCCCAGTCGTATTTCCCAGGCGCGAACTCGGAGCTAGCATTTTTAGAGGACCGAGCTTCCGACTGGGAAATACCATGATTTCCGACTGGGAACGTCCGTTCGCGTGAATTTCCCATATGGGAAGATTGTACGTACAACGTATCTTTACGAGGTAAGAAGAGCACGCGAACGCACCATATATTAGTGTGGTCACCCTTGCAACATCTGCACTCTGACCGTTGTGATACGGTTGAAGATATCAGGTGTTACGACCACAGACTTACAGTCTTGACCTTGGCCCACGCTGATCATGCTGTTTGATGTATTCAATAATATATCGTACACATTACAGAATTGACACAATTTGAGGTTCGACCAAAACAACTTGGCATTGATCTCTATGAGGCTACCACACTATAAATACAAAATGACAGTCATGGTCTAATAGTTACAATCGATCCTGTTGTTTGTTAATACCAGCAAAGTTGTTTACACAGTATAGGCTAGTATAGCTTGGATCAGATATGTGGATCGCTTGAAGTCATGATTACTGAAAGTGGTGTTTCACAAAGAGGTGAAACTACTACAGAAATTTGGATGAAAAGTCCATTATAATGCTGTCAGGACACATAGTCAATATAGTATACACTTTATTCTTGATTAGTGAATGCAGCGTTTCAGAAATTGACAGTTCATTAAGAGATATTTGGATATAAATTTAGATGAAAACACTGTTATGAAGTAGATTACAATATGGTAGGAAGTGGACAACGATGCTAGTATAATTAACACTTTCATAAGGAAAGAGATTATCAGATATTCCGTCTGTGGAATAGCAAGGAGAGTGTGCTCTGCTTGGTAAAGTCCATATACGGAAAGCCGGACTACTGTACATGTATGTACTGCAATGTCATTATCAATAAACAACTCTGGCTGTTTTTCGTATCGCACAGTACAAACTCTCATACTGGTTACAATATGCTGAAAGTGCGATTTTGACATAGAAATACGATGTTTATAGCCATAAAACTTCGTGGAGTCTAGGCTTGCACCAAATACTGCT
Organism: Streblospio benedicti; assembly: GCA_019095985.1. NCBI lineage: Eukaryota > Metazoa > Annelida > Polychaeta > Spionida > Spionidae > Streblospio > Streblospio benedicti. Next base: position 20,841,823 of record CM032665.1, read on the forward strand.
AAGAAAACCTAGACCCTGTTATAGATTTGATTAAAGCAGGTCCTTTTTAATAAAAGATATTAAACATATTTTCTAGTAATTTGATAAAAAAAAGTTTATGGTACAAAATAATACGGACACCGTGCCTACAAAGTATCATGGAATACATTTTTAGCATAATCATGTTGACAATAACATTATCTGTTACTTTCCATTATCTTTGTAAACACATTTTAAACAAAAGGAATAAAAAAGCATTAGAACAAACATTAAAAAAGAAATCAGTCGAGTTGAAGTTACTGAGAACTAATATTGAGACTGAAAACTGGAACGATATCAGAGAGATGCTGGAAGACGCAAAATCTAGTAATGAGATGTACAGTGAAGATAAACTGGTTCTATTGACGGCAGTTTCCCATAATGCACCAATTGACGTTTTCGCACGTTTGATCTCACCGAGTAATATCAACGTGCTTGATGAAGATGGAGACACAGTGCTCCATCTGGCGGTGAGAAAGGAAAGATGGGAGCTGGTGCCAGTTCTACTGCAGCATGGGGCTGATGTGAATGTGGGTAATCATAGTGATCGAACCCCATTACACGTCGCTGTAGATGATTCTCCAGCAGGCAGCATCACCCGGAAACGATTAGATCCTGGTGCGCCAATAGACATCATCACTCAGCTGATTTCTCCTCACAACATCAACATGCAGGATGAGTGTGGCAAAACAGCGCTCCATAAGGCGGTGAATGAGGAAAGATGGGAGTTGGTGCAAGTTCTACTGCAGCACGGGGCAGATGTCAATCTGGGTGATTCTTCTAAATATACCCCGTTAATTTTGGCAGCATTTTGTGGTGCCCCGGCAGACGTCGTCACCTGGCTGATTTCTCCTCAAAACATCAACATGCAGGATGAATGGGGTGGTACAGCGCTTCACGAGGCAGTGTACAGAGAATGGCACATGGTGCCAGTTCTACTGCAGCATGGGGCGGATGTCGACCTGTGTAATGACCGCCTTGAAACACCATTACATTTGGCAGCATATCTTGGTGCCCCAGAAGACATCATCACACAGCTGATTTCTCACAACATCAATTTGCAGGATGAATGTGGAGACACGGTTCTCCATGGGGCTGTGGAAGCGAAACGGTGGGAGCTGGTGCCAGTTTTACTGCAGCACGGGGCGGACCCCTTTATCCGCGGCATCCTCCCAGAACGACCAAGGCCACTTTCCCTCCAAGCTACCTGCATCTCGACCATCAGGAGCAACTTGCCAGCCAAGTCTGATGACGCATTTGAAAGACTCAGACTTCCTCCAAGGCTTTTACTTGAACTAAAACTGAAACCGCTGGCTGATGGGATTGTTGCTGTAAAACAGCTGGAATGCACACTCAACGAGTAAACAATAAATTATATCATAACGTTCTCATGTAGTGATCAATCTCCTAGAGCAAGCATCTTACATATAAAATGGCTAATTGTTAAATTTTCATTGTAATATTATAAATATACGCGTCATTCATCATAATAAGTTATAAAATACAGTCAGGCAAAGTATTATTCACAAAAAATAATTTAAACAAAAAAAGGTCGACCTCTCATAGAGAGTGGCTGGAATGTCTGGTGTGACTTTCTCATACCAGTCTTGCTCTCTAAATTCTATTGAGTGTTTTCACCTGTTTGATTATCACAATAATATAAGAATAGAGCTCATGCAGGTTAAACATACGTTATTAGAAAAGTCACGCCCAACTTTCTGTTGCCTGTGTAGTTCACTTGCATTTATCACATGCACATCTCACGTACGTTCAAATGGTTTAGGAAAAAACCCAGCTGACTAGATTGCTTTTGCATTCACCAACTATTTCCATCAAATGTATTAAAAGTGTCGAAAATGAGAGCGAACCCTTCACCAAACACAGAGGTTTAACAATGAATAGTAATGAGCAATGATAACAAATGTTATATGAGAAACATACATATCCATATATGTGTTTCCCAGTGCTTATGGATGCATTTTCAAGCTTTCTTCTCCCTTTTTGAAAGCATATTTCTACCATAGCATATTGCTAAAAAGACGCAAGAGATCAGCTTGAAAATGAACAATATCACTCAGAGAAAAACATTACAAAAAATATTGTTTCAAAAATTTCTGCCTGCCGATCTACCTAGCCACCATATGCCGACGACACCGCTGTGCGGTTTCCACTGTAATGACCTGCCTCGAGCACTCTCACGGTGGCCATCTTCTGTCCATGCATGTGCTAACTGGAGCATGCGCTTCATGTTTCAGGGGGATTCCTTTGTTTAGAGAGGCAGTGATTTATTTAATATAACATGCTAATGCAGTGACCAATGTTGGTGAGAATGTGTTTTATGTACATCACTTATTTATTGAATAATTCTAGCTTAGTGGACTACCATTAATTATGGTCCATGTTGGGTGGATGGGTGTGAAAATAAATGAAGTTCCATGAGTATCAACAAAATATGCATTTAAAAACCACACCCCGGGCAGTGATAGATCAGGCCCGTAGCCAGAGCTTACAAAGATGGCTGTACCCTCTTCAGCCTTATCTGCAAAATGTCTTCCTAAGCTTGAAGCTCACTACTTGGCTTTGACCAATAACAGTGTGCCATTGGCCAGTTCCAAAATCAAATCAGCATTATCTAAGATTAATGCTCTCTATGTGGCCACACCCGGCCATTACGTGCCCACCAATAGCAAAGGCAACTGCATCCGTGGATGAAACTGTGTATTTTTTAGAATATAGATTGAGTAGATTAAACAATTGACTAATTAAATATCTTTTTAAAGACTCATATAAGATATATGTTTAGAATATCACATCTCCCGACTCAGGGTTACCTTTTCAACAGTAGTCAGAGGAACGTACATGTAATGTGACTGACTAGTCTTTTTCTGACTTTCTCATGTTGAGTAGCATTGATACTCCTTCAACATCTACTGTATATTGTCCCAAGCCGTTAATATTGCCGCCCGCCAACCATTAAGCATCTGCACAAAACACTGGCAGTGCCTCTTAGTACAGAACAACGCGGGCCTTTTTTCTGTCTCAAATGCTCCTGAACATTGAAACTCACTCCATATCTCTGGTGTGTCAATTTCACAACCAAATCAGCATCTCGGATTAACAAGCTCCCTGCGTGGCCATAAACATGCCCATTAAGGAGCTCCTGAGCAACAGACACAGCAGGCATGGCATTCTATGAACTTAATAGTGGCGGTGTTCAACATGCAGCTGCTGCACAGTCCTCGGTCTCCTTGAGCAACATGGAACAAGTGTTGTGGTTATGCATACCTCAATTCCTTTGTAACAGTAGAATATTCCAGAAAAAAACATTCTTGAACATAGTCATTAGCATTCTTAAGTGAATGATATGCTCTAAATTTTAATCAACACATACAAACCAATATATTTGTTACAAGTTTAATAGCATGCGCCCCGGGTTCTTTTGAAAGTGTAACTCAAGTGCACAATGTACATGCATGTGTAATAATGAAAAATATCTTCTTGTTTTAACAGGCTATCGTGCGATTCACAGCTCAAATGTGGTGAATAATGTCCGGGTTTCTATGATCTATCCCTATGGTGAATTCATTTGCAAAAAAGCAATGCAATATCAGAGGGTCATTGTGTAGTTATTCATGACCCCTGGGTTCGACTCCAAACCAATGAGAATTCGGCATTTATGGGCGTCCCAGAGTGAGAGATAATCAGGTCAATAAAAATTGTGATAAACCCTTGTGCTTGTGCAATGTTAATATTAGATATCTCGGGCTCTTTTGAAAGTTAACTCAGTGAGACTGATTGCACTATTGCTTAATACCCCATCCCCACGCCAATGCCTACTCTGATGAACTCCGATGTCTGTACAATACTGTCTGCTCACCAGATAATGCCTTAATAGGCTGCTGAATTAATGAACATGATGAGTTCAGTGGTGCAAGAATACAGAGATGCCATCCTCGTCTACTAAATATCGTGAATAGAATTTAGGTATATGGTCTTTTAATAATTTTGCACAATTCTCTCTACTGTTCATGGTCAATATTATTAGCCATCAACCAATGGTGTATTGACTCAATACAAAAATTAAAGGTGTTTGTCTCTTGACAACACTCAGGGATATGGAGATGCAGCCCTCATATAATAGCTCGTAAATAGCTTTTGGAACTTGTATACTACAATGGACAATAGTATTAGCCATCTGCACTATTGACTCAATACAAGAGCCAACGGCGTTTGTCCCTTTACAACACTCACTCTGGTCACAAGTTTACGGCCTTCTTAATGGCTGCTGAATTAATTAGTTTGGCTGATTCGGCAGCACGGTTTATGAGGCTGATGTGACTTGTTCTCAGATGTGTCTATTATAGTCAGCCAAGGTTCAGCTTGAGCTTTGTTCTATATGGAGCAATAGTAGACCATAAATGCCCAGTCTGACAATCCCGAGTATTTATGTCGGGCAATTCAGAGTCCGTACACGTAGGATAGCAGATTGGAAATACACATAACAGTGAGAAAGATCAGTTTGCATCTACAGAATACCAATGTGAAGAGACTATTTGACAGGATACAACAAGGACCACATATTAATTAAAAAGCACAGGTGTTTTGCTTTCAATTATTGGAACCACCTAGATTACTTTTTAGACAGCAGCACCTAAACATTAGAATAAACTTCCTCTGCTCACACGATAATACAAAAAAAGGATTCTTGCCATTTTCAAATCTCAATATACGAAAGTATCATTTGTTTAAGGAGGATTATAAGTGCACATGAACAAGCTGACGTGAACACACATTGGAATTTGTCCTATGGAATTTCATATTGTATTTCAGTGTATTGGAACGCCTGGCCCTATCATGTGCAGATGAGTAGAACTAGTAATGCCGTGTGCAGCGATTCTCCTACTCCATCGAATGCCGCATCTTGGTGGTCTGAGTGAGTTAATGAACAGAGGGAGTCAGTGGGGTGATGCAGCCGAGGCTAGATGCTCATCACTCCCTGGAGGAGAGTGTGGTAGTATAGTTCGAGTGGTTACTGATATGTGTCTATTTATGCATACATTACCCAATCAAGACCGCTTTCGTAAAGGAAGATACAGTGAGGTGCATTAGGACACACGCCCTTCACCCTTTACAATGAAAAAAGAAATCATTTTCATGTGGGTTTCTTTCACATCTACGCTAGCATTAGCACATACAAACTAATGAATTTCCGCCCCCCCTTTTCCAAAAACCTGGATCTGCTGGTGATCGCTAGCTATAGTGGACCATCTCTACATTAACACCAGTTATCCGGGTCTGAAACCTGAATAAAGAGACCGCCTATCTGTTAAGACCGCTTGAAGAAGGAAATCATCCCAAGTGGGTAATGTGACGTAGGCTAGACAATTATCACTCGCTGTGGTGGCACTATGGTTCAGATTTGTCTGTTCAGAGATGGCAAAGATTTGATCAAGTCCTGGCCCTCATAGCATTGGCAGTAGTAGAAGTAACAGTCTGAACGTGGATAATGAATACTTCTTAGACGAGAACGATTTTACTGTGTGAACCGCTACCTCAATGTTGATTTTGCTCACACATAAATTATAAATGAGCGGCACAGTAATGTGTTGACGCTCCTCAAAATGGATTTTGCCAATAAAGTTTAATGTTGTGCGAGGATTGCCTTTGAAGTCAGCTATTCAAATTCACAATACAATGCATGTAAGCTTTACCAAGAGGGTTTTTAACACTCCGGTATCTAAATCTAAATTTTGTAAGGCCAGGGTCAGACACTCCCCAATGGTGAAACCGAATCAGCCATGGTATTGTAGCCATCGTTAAGCTAGGGTCAGACAATGCCGGATATTGAAGCCGAATCAGCCGTGTAATTGCAATTGACCCCTTGTCCCACCATAAACGGTTTTTAACAAATCTCTCCGCCCCGCTCATATATGTCGCATATCCTACTGTATTTTATAAAATTAAAAAAAAAAAAAGCGATGCATGAGTATTTCAAGACCCACACGAGTAACTTCATCACCCCAAGTAAAAAGCTTATAACCTGTAGTTTTAGTAGTAACGGAGTCCTGGTGTCGAGAAACGTCCTCAATATGTGTCTCAGTCGGGTCTCACCACAGATAACTTGATCTGAGTGTGGTGTGTACCATCCAGCTGTCTCTGCTATCAACGAGCTGTGAGGCAAGTTTGTTTCCACCAAAGAGCATGACATTCCCCTGCACGAAAAGAAAACGGAATAGTTGAGATGGATGAGGCATCTGCCTTTCAACTGTATCTTCAACAGGTAGCTATCAACTAGTCTTATATCAATCCATTAAAATACATGTGAGGCAGATATTCTTTTCATCATATAACATGGCATTCTTCTTCACAAGAAGACAAAGAACTAGCGATGATACATAAGCCGTGTGTCCTTCAACAAGACGTAGTGTCATCTGTAAACAATACCAAGGATATTGCAAGAAGTATGGCTTCTCTGCTACATGGCAAGAAGTGTCTTCTAAATTGATGCTGCATTCAGCTGCAGAAGCCCCTAAATTATAAGTGAGCATCACATTGCCTCTGCCACGTCCCCACTGCCCACTCTTCAGGAGTTCAACTTATACACCTTTACAGCTCCACATCCCAATGTCTGGGCGGGTATCACGTAACGAATCTTGGGTAGGGGCTGCACTGGCGGATCCAGGTTTGCAGAAGGGGGGCACTATTAGCATGCAGTGGCCAAGACTTGAAACCGCTGAAAACAAGGTGTTTTCAAAGTGTACAGCGCAACTTTCAAGTGACAACGCCTATATTAATAGCAAATCTAAGTAGAAGTGAGCCTCATTTTGCCTCTGTCACTTCTCAGTCCAACATTTTTATAATTAGATTTTCTTGTCATCCAACAACACACAGACGAGAGAAATGAGAACATGCTCTTCAACTGTATCTTTGAAAGCTGCAGAGCTCAGTAGCTATGTAAAGTGAGCATGATTTTGTCTCTATCCATATCATATCTAATGTTCTAATTGTTAGGGAGCTGGAAAGCAGGTCTTTTTTCTCGTCAAATAACGCGACATTCCTGCCCAGAAAAAGAAAAGGAATAGTTATAGAAGTCGCATTGTTCTCCAACTTTCCTTCTAGTACCTAACCACCTAGACGTGTTATATGTAAATACATAATAACTACATTCCATGGTGTGGTGACAATAGTCTATATGTGCAACAACGTAACATAACCCAACACAAAAAGCAGTAGTTGTGTTATGTTTACAGTCTTGTTTTTTTCACATGTATCTCCTACCACCTAGACGTCCTATATGTAAATACGCAATAACTTTACATTCCATACTGTAAGTGACACAAGTGCGTACACAATAGTATTCGAATACACACACGAAAAATGTGATCTACAAGTAAAGCCCCTGTTTGACAGTCACAAATATTAATCCCCTACAATCTACCAAGCAATAGCAGTTAAATAAAATGAGCTTTAAGTTTATTCCACATAGGCAGATGCAGGAGCGCGCAGGGGGCGCCTTCCACCAAAATACTTCAATTTCGCAGGGTTTTTGGCATGTCTGCCATCGATCGCGCGTACTACAGAACCCATGAAATCCCTTCGGTGCGCCCCACCCCCTTCCAAAAACCTGGATCTGTCATTGTTCTACCTTAAGCAACACATATGTGAAAAGACAATTTGGATAACTAACAACCGGTTGATTCAGCTCAGTTGTCGTGAAAGTGTGAACAGGTATAATCACCACTTATTCTGTACAAAGCCTGTATTAACCCTCTATATTTATGGATTTGTTAAATGTAAAGTCGTGAGAGCTAGAATTGTATCACGACTATAAACTACCACACCTACATTTATTTACATTTTACACTGATATGTTGTGCTTATCTGGGTTACTATCAATGTGTATTAATTGTGTACATACCACGTGTACAGCTAATCTGATATGTTGTGTGATCTGTGTGTTAATGAGTGGCGAGCAATTTGTCTGTCATCTCGAGTATCTCAGCTGCTCATTCTGAGGCATTGTGTTGCTTTATGATGACTGATGGAGATCTAATACGCAACATCCATACACTTTTTGCTGTATACTCTGCATATTAAACATATGAGCGCTCAATCACTATTAGCAGAACACTGTTTTACGGCCACACTGAGTAGAAGCTACTGAAGCTTGCACTATTTTCTGCATGAGAGAGATACGCTTCTGACAGGCAACTACATCTCAATGCCACGAGGAAGATACACTACTGCGAGGATGCTGCTCTCATACACACCTGATGAGAGACCGTCCTAACTGTGACAGTGTCCCATTGTTAGTATCAGCTGGTGATGTCTGGCTGTACTTGTATTAACCATGGACAACACCGTACAACCTCCAAAAACGCCACCTCTGTATTGAAACCACCGCTATGATAAGATGAATTTTCAAGGTCCCAAACCTTCATAAAGCTGTCAAATTGAACCTCTGTAATATAGACGACCTCTCTATTGAGACCAACTAACACTGGTAAAACAGTGGTCCTAATAGAGAGGTCCTGCTTTGTAATTATGATCCTCCTCAGTTGAGTTGTCTATAGAAAACACATTCCTACCATATTAATTTAGTGAATATTGTCCTCAGCTTCATAGTGGTAGGAACGTGCTTGCTAGCTAGAGATAACTAAGAGAGGGAGAGAGGTAGTGTCGAATGCACAAATAGGCTTTGATGAAATTAGGAGATTAATACCACTTAAAGTTGACCTTTTGTTTGATATCGTATACCAAAATAGTTGCTGGAGATTTAACATAATCCTCAGGGGTACATAGAGTTGATGATCCCCTCAGATGTTGGTCCCTCATCCTTCAATGGTCGTGTTTGGCTTCCATTAGCTCCTGGTTTATTTGCTAAAATACATGTAAGCAGTCTTTCGTCGCATACATATTGCAAAGGTTTGGTGTTGGTCCAATTTATCAAATCATCATCTCATTTCATCATTTAAAATCATGTGCAGTAAAACCTCCAATTAAGGCCACTTCTTTATTGATACGACCTTTACAATAAGACCACTTTTCACGGGTTCAAACCTTCCTAAAGCTAGCAAAATGAACCTCCTTATAATATATAGAGACCACCTCTCTATTGAGACCTCCTATAAATGTGATAGTTCTACTGTACTCTACTCTATCTCTCTCTCTCTCTCTCTCTCTCTCTCTCTCTCTCTCTCTCTCTCTCTCTCACACACACACACACACACACACACACACACACACACACACACACACACACACACACACACACACACACACACACACACACTCCATCTGAGTTTTTAAACACTTTCCATTTATTATTTATCTGTTTCATGGCAACCTTCCCACTCATTCTTTATGACAATGAGCCAGCTGTGAACCCGTTAATTACTTTACAGACAGAGCCATTCTTCCTCTGATATCGGGTATCCATGGGTGATGTTAGCAGAAACAGTGAATGTCTAATCTGAGGAAACTGTTACTTCCACCAACATTGGTATCATCTTCACACAACAGACACCCGCGTGAGTGCAAATGGGATGGTTTAGAGCCAGCTCCACTCAATGTATATACAATTGTAGTAGGTCATAAGTATCTTACACAACCAATTAATATCCATCCTACTCAACTCACGAATTTACATATATACATATGGAATGCGGCGGTTCGTATTTCACACTACTATAGTATTGTCTAATGATTTACGTTAAAGTAGGCTTCGCACTATGTCCTTTCTCGAGACACTGTATAACCAAATTGCATAGTACTAATCACTCACACTATCACATTAGCGCTTTTTTCGCGCGACATTTACCTATATAACGTACAGATACCATGGAGCACTGTGCGACTGTAATACGTTTACTCAACACCCACCGCCACACTCAGCCAAGATTAGAAATACCTCTTTATCACACCATATCAGTAGCATCGTTGACAACACCATCAATTTTTTAAAGTTCTTCAAGAATGATAGTAATATAAGAAAACAGAAGAGGATCCACAGCAGGACATTTATAAGTGAGTTAGCAATGAGTTTGTTCAACATCCCTCACAAGACTCAAGTAGAATGTACTGTTGCCCTTATAACATCAAATGAGAACACGGGCAGAATCTCGTGGTGACATTTGTTTGCGGCACAGTGTGCTGGTGTTACAGCGCTGTTTTGAGGCACGAGAGCAGACATTTATGGTCCTGTTAACTGTGTTTATGGCCAAATGTGGCCACCTGGCCAATGGCGTGCAATGTAGTAGCTGTAGTTAGCTTAAAGTGACAGCACTGGTGTTTTAATGCAATGACGTGCCTGATTTGTATATGGGAACACTTATAATGCTCAGTTCAATTTATGACAGAGCTTGAAGTCCCAGCCCAACAGCCTTGAATGTTCATCCCAGAAGGATGAACCTTAATGATATCCACATTTAAAAGAAACAAATTTGACAGGTGCACAAATGCGAGACAATTTTGTTTGAACATAAGTACTGGCAAAATGGGGGAGAATGTTTTTTGTTTGTGAATAAGGGAAATGTACGATCATTCGAGCACCGTACAATCGTGTCGATACACAGGCATCCCTGCTGACTGACATTGTTTGTTGCTGAGAGAAAAGAACTGGGGCTCTGCTCTAGATCTTGAGACCGCTATAACGTTCCCTTTACCTATGGATTTAGACACGGGTTGATTAATGAGAGTATGCGTTAAACTATGTGTTATTGAGCAGAGTTTAAATGCTGTGGGCTGTACTATGATGTTTGTCCCACTTTGCTGGGGTCTTTCATCTCCTCTCTGTGGAACATCCACTGTCAGATCTGCACAATATCCGTGTGGACTCCAATACACCATGTCTTCTATCTCTTGCCATTGCATTATAATCATTGTGTAAAGATAGTTTTGTGTTTAGAAGCACAATATAAACTGCATCACAGAGCAGAACTCCTTATAGGACAGACACATGCCTGGATATATTATTATTCAGAGAGTGTTACAGAATGTGGACACGTGCTTTATATATTATATATCTTTATATTAATAGAGTGTAAGATTTAAATCAGAGATTACACTATGCATGAACAAATTGTGCTTTTTCCTGCTCACGGTAAATAGAGTGACTATGAAAAAACACATACATATATCTGTGTGTTGCCATAGTAAATATTGTAAGTTTACTGCCCATTTCTATCCATGGAAGCTTCCACATTGATATCTGCACACACTCTGTGCTGTGATGCCGTGTGGTCTCCACTGACTGAGTCCCACCGTCCCTACAGGCCTGCTATCTCTGTGTGAACTTCATAGAACGAGATTAACGGTGCACTGTCGACAGCATTATAAATGTTAGTAAGACTACCGCGGAGAGCTGGACTAAGATCGTCTAATAGAAGTAACTCTCCCAGGCCTGCTATAGTAATCTTTCAGTATAGCCACTTCATACTCAGAGATAAATGATATAGTGTTACTTGCATTTTCTGTTCGGATTAAATATGTCTCACTTTCACCTTATTTATTTTGGATGCACATGGCACACGGGTAGCTTCCACTGTATGCTCCCCAGTGACTTGAGAACGAATATGGGTGTGCCACATACTGAAGAACTTACAATTAAGACCGCCTCTATAAAGCGACTCCATCCTTAAACCAGACCAAATCTTAAGTCTCAACCCTTCAAAAAAGACATCCACGTAAAGCTGGAAGAAAAGTGGGACTATATGCTGCAGATAGAACACATTACTTGTTGATATTAATCAGATCCTCGTCCCTATTCGTGATATTGGCCTATTAGCGCCGCTACCATCAACGATAAGAGAATGATGCTATTAGCTCTGTGAAGCGCTAGACTGGTTATTAATTGACGGACGCTGAATGATTTTTGCTACTCAAGGCCTCTCATTCAAGCCTAGCGTCATAAGCACCATTCTGTGTTTCTGACTGTATCTAATTATATATAGATCTATGCTTGCTCAAGACTATTAATGGTGCGGCAAAATTTCTTTTAATTGATACTGGCTTACAGATTTTAAATCCTATTCAAAATTTTGTAATAATAAATTTTGAATAAAAATAAATTATAAACCTACATGTACATCACACAAATTTTATTCAAATAGATGCATTCGCTAATTTTGAGTTAAACCCATGCATTTGAAAGTTTTATTCTTCGCAATTTTCATTCCGAAACGTCTTTTTTTTTATTAGGCTACATTAAACAATATCTACACTTGCAGTGCAATACTTCATAAATCATAGCATTCTAATGCTTTGAAAACACATCTATTAATTAACCTATGAGAAACATATATACATATCTATTAATTAACCTATACCAAACGCATATGAGGGGGCGTGCACATGTTCAATCGAGTCAGTAAACACCATTATCATGTGACGATGGGATCATCAAATACTCTTATCACGAGTGGGATAGAAATATAGCAGCACCTAGAACGTCTGCTTACAAATATTGCAGAGATCTGCATTCTGCAAACCAAACAATGCGTATGACGGAGGAAAGAAAGACTGACATTTCGCCATGAGTTTTGTCTTATTGTTTTGAGTTGGGAAGAACCAGTTTCGTACAGAGATGTTGAGGAATCGGTAAAAGTGCAAGAAAAATATTTAGCACATACAGTGTGATAAGAGGGAAACTTAAACCATAAAGATTAGATTCAAACATTATGTTAAAAAAAAACAGTGACCCACTTAATTCCCACCACTGCCTCGTCCCAGCGCGTCATCAATTAACCTCACCCGAAAATCCTGGCCTACATTTCGATAAATCTTCTTTACAGCTAGCTGTCTTAATGCCGAATGTATTTGGTTACAAATAACCCAGAAAAAATAGGACTACTTCCGACTTCTATTTGCTGTGTGCTATAAATATAAATGACACGTGTTATCAGACAAAATCAATAACAATAGTATAATTTCATAAGTTGTGCGAACTATTTGTTTGAATCCCTTTGTTTTATGTGGAACAGTAACAACTGCAACTTCGGAACTTTTGGACCAGAGTTTAGTTATGCTGTAAACCCGGCCAAATTGACACATGTGGTCGTTACAACACTTGGCTTAACCTCCCAAAACAAACATTAATACTTCCGGATTCGACTTTGATCTGTCAAAAAAGTTAATAATTTGCATATTTACACGCCTTAACAATGATTAACAGGGTCAAATCTGCTATGAACAATGTGATGGGAAATTTGGGTGCAATTTCGGGTGAGGTGGATAGCGGGACAAGCCGCAGAAAGCGTGAATTGAGGCATCCGTATGGTCGGCCCGACTTCCTCAAACTGAATGAAGAGGAAATCCAGGTTTCTGCCGATCACACATCGCGGCCGATCTTAGTCCCGAGGGAGATCCGACGTCTACCATGGTGTGCAGGATACGCAGAGGTGATTAACGCAGGAAAGACCAAGCTCAATGAAGATCAGGCGAGGGCGGGTCTGTTCTATTTGAAGACACCAGGGTTGGGGGAGGATGGGGATTTTTCGGATATGATAACAGACTTGAGTCATTTTAAGAAAAAGGTACAAGAGCTGGATATAAATTTTGACATTGATGCACTAGAAAGAGATCCGTTGCCGTTTACGTACTTTGCGATATTTGACGGACACGCAGGCACCGGAGCGGCGTTAATGGCAGTGAATATGCTGCACAATATTATCAAGGAGCGTTTGTGTGATGTGAGAGAACTTCTGCTAATTAGGCATTTTGCCTTTGAAGAATTGGTTGGGGAAAAAGGAGGCAAAACGTCTCCACAGCTCTTGGATAAATCTGATCTTATTACAGCAGATAGTCTAATTGTGGGGGCGATAGAGAGTTCTTTCTTTGAGATGGATGAAATTATAGGCAAAGAAAGACTTGGATATCAGATATCGGGGGGTTGTACAGCGTTGGTTGCGATATTTTTTCTTGGTAAGCTGTATGTAGCAAACGCCGGTGATTGTCGCGCGATTTTGGTGCGAGGAGAAAAATCCATCATCACCATGTCTCAGGACTTCACCCCGATCACCGAGCGACAGAGGATACAGAATCTGGGTGAGTACTGGGACTTTATTTTTATTTTTCATGTAGATTTTTTTCTAGCTAGGTTATACTGCACATCATAGTGAAATTGTTTTAGGAATTGTACAATACATAAGAACATTTAAAGAAATCTATTCATGTCAATAAACCACTACATTGTTACTAATCACTTTGCCCACATACATCGTAAAGTGAAAACTATATTCTACATAAATCAAAGCCTGCGATCATTATGACTGCAAACTAATGTTTTATGGGTCCCCTTTTATGCACAACTTTTAATTCAATGAATCCTATGGGGAAAAAATTCCTGGACTCGAGATGGACATCTAAAGTAATCCCCGGTGTTACAGGCGCCGTCATTTGAACATCCATTTTTAAACCGACATGTTACAAAATTACATAGGCGTCAGTTTGAGTATATGTGTAGGAATGACAGAAACCGCATCTATTACAATTATCTTTTGAAAATGCATGTTTAATGATAACGCCAACCCATATTTAACATCTTTCTTCCTAAAAAAAACCTCGTATTGCAGGTAATATGATGATAAATACATGAGATGACATTTTTTTTTTAAGCCTAATTTTTTTTTTAAATCACAAAAAATTGCATTCGGGCATGAATTTGCTTTCATTAGTCTAACTCTTTTATTCTTTTAAAAAATAGCATGGTTTTTAATGGAACGCCCCCTTTTTCTAGGCGAGCAGCACCCGCACCTGCTGCACGGAGACTTCACGCCGCTGGAGTTTGTGCGGCGCGTCACGCGGCGAGACCTTGGGAAACAGCTGCTGTGTCGCGACGGACGCATGAAGGTCAGTCAACGATTAGCTATTGGTGTTTTTTTGCTTCTTTTCATACCACAATATATGGTAAGTAAAAAAAAAAATTATTGAATGAGATGTCTGTATGGTTTTCAAAACTCCCCTGAACAAACTGGAAAAGTTTCATTATATTATTAGTAATCTCATGATACATGTACATGAAACTGGAAAAAAGTTTGGTTGGGTGACTTGAGAAATCATAGATAATTATTATGATTATTTTTATTTTTTTGTTAAGAAAAAAAAAACGATAATCATTGCTTGGTTTTAATTGTATTAGAAACACTATCTGTAATGAAATTACGATAAAGCACTTGCTTAAGTTTTGAAAAGTATTTTGCCCATTGTATTATACCAGGAAAATCATATCTTATTCCTGATAATACTTTATGCTTGTCAAACTTAAAATAATTCTCTATATCAAAGAGGATGTACTGTACTTGAATACATGTTGTAGAAAAGAAAAGAAATAATATTCTTTGGAAAAACCTCCCTTATCAGTTTTGATATTATTTGTTAGTTGAAATTATCTATAGAAGTGTTTTTTTATAGTTTCAACTCTAGTCATCAAAAAGGTTTATGATTTCACTTGGACCATGTTTTAGATAATTAGACAAATTTGTTTCATTGTTTCTATAATTTATGTATGTAATTTATTTTGAATTCTGAAATAAATAAATAGATAAAGCCTTGCTAAATTGACTTCATAATTTGATAACATTCACGATTTTGGCTGACATTTGCACATGTAGGGCTGGACGTACAAGACGATCACTGAGGAAGATCTCAAGTTCCCGCCGTATAACGGGGGACGGGAAGCGGCCAGAGTTCTAGCCACCATTGGGGTCACCAGGGGCTTTGGAGATCACGACCTCAAGGTACTGGCTGGATGTCTACTTATACAGAAAACTGATTTTAAGTTTTAAATGAAATAAGAAATAAACTAATATAAAATAGCAGTTCTTGTATGTAGTACTTATTTCGACCTACATATTCAGACCTACACACTAAAATGTTATATGATGGGATATTTCTAATATATTTTTTTTTTTATGGAGATCTGTCAAATCATGTTTTTAGCAGACAAACCTAAGAACATTGTTAGTTTTTCACTAACCAGCTAAGAAGCGTCTGATCCTTCATAGTGGGCAGGAAAACCATAAACAAGACAATTTACTTTTTCAAAAACCTGGATCCCCAAGTGACCTATGGACAAACATAAAGTCTATTCACATATACACTCCACTACACAATCCCGATATTAGTCTAGAGTATTAATATGGACTTTAATGATGTTTTTAGGTGTACGACACTGAGATCCTGATCAAGCCGTTCCTGACGTGCGAGCCGGACATTCGGATCTACGACATGAGCGGCCACAGACACAGTGAGGACGACGTTCTCATCATGGGCTCGGATGGGCTGTGGGACGTGCTGAGCAACTCACGTGCTGCCGAGGTGATTATAAGCTGCTTTCTATGTTCTCAGGGCATTCGTCGTGGCCCTCAAGGGATAGTGGGGGGGGGGGGAGGCATCATGGCAGGCTGTGGGACGTTGGGGGCTGATAAATTCAACTTGACTTTGGGGGTTGGCTTGAAATTTTGTTGTGCACGTTATTTAGGGGCAGCTCAGAAAATTTGTAGTAATTTCACTCAGAAGAACCTGAGTTTTTTGAACAAATTTAGGTGGAGGGGCCTAAAAATATCACACCATAATGGTTTCATTTTTTCATAGTTCTGGGCCATCATAAATGTAGCCCTTTCAGGAGCCAAATATAGGCTCTGAGCTGTGCCTGTTTTTAATACAGTGACATAATTTTATTGATATGCAGAGTTGCTGTTTTACGTTTCATCATTTAGGGATACGCAAGTTGCTAGTAAGAACTGAGTTTGGACTCTGCGAAATGTATGTTTACTGAATGAGATATAAAAACCTAGAATAAAAATAAAATTTGCAAACATGGTATATAAAATATGGTTTACAAAACATTATGTTTTTAAAGTGGTGTATGATTTTTTTTAAATTCTCTATCTTCTGCTAGAATAATCAACTTCATATTTGAATTCTATATTTTATGTTTTAAAAATCATTGTGTTTTTATATCTTTTTACATTATTAATCATATTTTAATATTTGTATTTTGAATCAAATTGTATTTACTAACTCTACTATGTTTAACCACATTAGAACATTTTGTCTTTTGAATAATGTGCTTTGCAAATTTCTATAACTAACTAATTATAACTATAGGCAATTTGCTTTTCATAGAATCAAATCATGTATTCTATACTTTCAGATTGTGCGTAAGTCTCTGCACGACTTTGACAAACACGACGTCCAGCGATACACGTCAGCCGCTCAGGAACTCATAATAAACGCCAGAGGACTGCTCAAAAAAGGTAAAATAATCAATCAATCGATCGATCAAATCCTAAGGTTATTTGGACAGGCCCTTATTATTCCTCAATCAGAGTGTTTGGCCTGGCTGCCCAGACTACATGTACATCTCAACCATCCCCTCGAAGCATTTCATAATTGATTGCTTGTGATTTAAGAACTGAAATTTTAAGTTTGATAATATTGAGGAAAATCCACTGACATGATGATTATTTCTAAATTAAATGACAAGACAGTGACTTGCGCACAATCTTGCTGAAGAAAGTTGATATATTGTAGCACAGTTTAGTGATTTTGATTTTAATTCAATATATTATGAAAATAGGAAAACGAATTTAAAAATTCTAAAACAAAAATAAAATAATATGGAGGCAGATTCTGTGAACTGATGATTATTTTAGATTAAAAGGGTTTGCAGTCTGTTGGTAAACGGGCAAGGCTTGTTGAAGAAAAGCAACATTATATATGATAAATAGCATAAAGCTAGTGTATATGAACTGATAATTATTTGAAATCATATAGATTTGAAGTCCTTTAAACATATAATTGATGAATAATTGACTGCAGTGCTCTGAAATAAATTTCACAATATTGTTTTAAATGGGTAAACGTGAGATAATTTACCAAATTAATATCATGTTAATTAACTAGTAAATAGATAAATTTTTATTTTTATTTTTTGATATTCTTATATTATTCTGTGGAGAAGGCTGACATTGAAATATAGCTAAATTGCATAATCCACTCATACAAGTGAAATATTTCTAAAGCAAGTGCACATGTGTTCTTTGAATGCAATTCTCTAGAAATAAACTGATTGTTCTTATTATGACAGGTTAAATGATTCTTAGATATGTATATTATATTATCCAGTGCTTTTTAAGAATTTTTTATGTTTACTTGGATTGTAATTCTATAGAAATAAACTTATTTTTGTTTTTATTATGACAGGTTGGAAAACCGCAGACAATCGTCAAGGCTCCGGTGACGACATCACAGCCTTTGTCATCCCGCTTCACTGTTACTCCGGCCACAGTGTGTCAGAAAGTTCATCGACGGAGTCCGCTCTGCACAGTAACGGAGCCGCGAAAAGAAAGGCTGGACAAAGTAGTGATGTTATTGGTGGAGGCGGCGACAGTGTGAAAATAACAGCCTCAGATCTCAACTCTAATAATGTGGAGCTAAAAAAAGGCGAAGATTCCCCGACTGGAAGCAACAAAATTGTAGAAAGTAATTCTGCAGCAAATGCAAGTGCAAGAAAAAATGCTACTTCAAATAATACTGCAAGAAATAATACCACAAGAAGTGGTGCTGCAGCAACTGATACTGTAGTAGATAATATGTCTAGTATGGATACTGAAGAAGACTTTGTGGATGTTGCAGAAGATGCGAGTTTGCAGTTGGACTTTGCAGCAGACGATGATGAAGAGGTTGTCAACGGTGATGATTTGGCAGGTGCCTCAAAGGAAATGGACCAAAGTGCTACTTTGGCATGATGAACTGTGTCGTTGATAGATTGGTAAATAATTTTCTGGTGTCGTTAAATTTCTTACACGTCTCGCAATTTTGTCATCATCAGAGACTTCCAATTTTGTTATGTAGCATGTTAAGTGTAAGAATTTTAACGATTTATCACAAAATTATTTATGTTATCTATTAAAAAAGAGAGTCAATGAATTTATTTTTGCATGTATCATTGACGTTTTTTGCTTTTATGATGGTTGTAATCAGGGATAAAATTGTAGATTTGAGAGCTCTCTTAGGTAATTCTAGGCTCATAATAATCTGTGATTAAGTCATTTTTTTAACTCAAGTTTTTGCCATGTATTTTTTTCAGTAGACCGACATTAAGCAATTCTTTTTCAGCCACATTAATTCAAATATTGCAACTAATACTATGATCATTAGTCATCATAAAATCATGTTTTTATTTGGTGATAATTAGGTGTCTTATGCAAACATATTTTATTAAAATCATTCCTTCTCGTAGATCAAAGTTAAGTGTGAAACTTAGTTTCCACTGTTGTTAAGCATGTGTTATTTGTCAGTGATGACATGTAATATTTTCTTTTTAATTTCAATTCATACTAGAAGTATGCAGAAGTTTGGGGATCACATGGTGCCTTTTTACAACACTGGTTGGTGTAGATTTTGGTGCTATTCACAAATAGATGACATGAAATATACCCATTAAAAAATCACTCTTTGACTCAAATTTATCTTCATATTCACAAAATATAATTTTGTGGAAAATTGTCAATTTTTTTCCTTTTTCTTTATTCAATCATTCCAGAGTATATGGATGATTTTAGAGACTTGAACAGTCTTGATGTTTCATTTTTTGCCGTTTGAATCTGTTCACTTGTGTTTTCAAATAGTAACTGCCTTTGTGAGAACTCCTTTTGTTTTAAAGTCTATTTTATGGCTTCTGAATTCATAATTATTTACCATAAATATTCTAATTAGGATTCAGAAACTCTAATACTAGTGGTAAATAGTAATGTGTTGTGTCATGTATCTGATTGCCATCTTAGTTTTTATACTTTCACCCACGTTCTTGTTGATTTTCATGTGTCTTGTTGATTTTATTGCGCCGCATATAAGTTGTTCACGTTTATTTCATGTTTTGTGCTTGTGTCTAAATTGCCACAGCTGGCTGTTTGCAAAAGCTCACCACCAATGGGCCACTTTTACGGGGGCTGGCTACTATCAGCACTGTGGTTTGTGTGTGAATTTTCATGAATTTTTATACCCTGTTTTATATCCAATGTTTGTTATTGTGTGTGCTAATGCCTTAATTGCCAAAATACAAAAAATAAGTACCATGCTATTTGTAAATTCTGTCTATAAGGTACCATTCAGTGCCATTTTTATATGTTGACTTTAAAAAAAAAGCAACCGTGCAAATTAGGTGTTGATTTTCAGCTAACAATTTTTACCAAATTTTACTTAACAAGTTTTTTTAATGCTGAATACATTTCTGTATTAGCTAAAATCTTAAGAATTATTCCTGATATATTGCAGTGCCAGTAGGCCGTTAAATATTGGCTAAAATCATGCAAATTGCATAGTCCAAATTTTTCAATTCATCTAGTTTATTGTTGATATGTTCATGTTTTTCTAAAATCATACAAATTTTGTAAGATTTTTTAAATTCAACTAGTTTGTTGTAGATATGTTTGTTGTTCGTTATTTTTAATTCAGCTTGATTTTGTAGAAATGTTGATATTTTGCTAAAATTATGCAAATTATGTTTAATATTAAGTAATCAAATTGCTACTGCCCACAGTATATGAAGACTTATACCCAGTGAGAACGTACAACATTCGTCATCTTTGTGGATTGTTTCAATATGTTCTCTACTTTATGACTTCAACAATGTAGACAATTCGGTTGTTGTAGGTGAATTTGCCAAACAGCATTTGTGAAAAAGCACGTCTTATCTATAAGAAGGGACAAGAGCTAAAATTACTATTTACATTGATATTGACAGGCCAGGGTTGAAATTTAACGTTTGCAAACTGGAAATTTGCTATTGGAGTACAAGCAATTTTTTCCCTGTCAGTATTTTTGTCATGAACACACACATTTATCAAATAATCATGTTCTTTTAACATCATTTATTGGTGAAATGTATGTGTACATATGTGTACATTTTGTTCAGATATTTGAATTTGTTAATTAAGTACTAAAATGTTTTTACCAAAAATTTGATATTGATTTTATTTGTTCATAATATGTAAGATGTATCAATATAGAAACAAAAATACATTATCGAGCACATAAGTATATTAATCCATGTATTGTAGGTATCTGCGCTTACACTGCCACCAATACCAGCCAATTTGATAGTTAAAATTTTAGACACTGGCAAAACTTGGCCAGCAGTCATAAAAATTAAATTGGAACTTAAATAAAAGGAAAATTCTTTGGCCGGTGACAACTCTATATATTTACAAATTTACATTGATAATGATTTGGTGATTAACACATTTACGTACGCCAGGAATATTGTATACTCATAAAAATCAATGCATGTTAATTACTAATGACAGTAACATACATTTTATGTAATGAGAATGTTGATAGTTCAATATGTTGTGACTGAATTATAGCGTGCAATAAATGGATTGATCTATTTATTTATATACCTTTGAGAGTACAAACAACGACCGTAAATGATTAATTGGTATGAGTTTGTAGCATGTTTGGGCCTGTACAGTGTCATATGAAGTGTTGATCAGGTGTATCTCTTAAGTGCCCCCTCCCGTCACTTTTTCAAAATCCTGGATCTGCCAGTGCGCCTAACAATAATGGAATGTGAGTGGTTGCTGCAAAAAACAAACCCTATTTGGGCTAAGCTTTCATGCAAATTCTCATGGGCCTCAAATGTTTTTTGCGTCGATGGGCGAGTCGACGAAAGTCTGTCTGTTTAGCATTTCATATTGTTCTAATATTGCATATATTAAACTTACATGTATGACTGTTGTGTTATATTCTGAAAATAAATTTCACTTTTTAAGAAAAAATAAACATTTGCTGTTGTTGTTATTTCGAGAAATCAAATGGGGATGCACACTTTTTTTAAATCAATAATATTTGAAATTTTTGGGTCAGTTGTGTCAAACATACAATCTTACAAGGCCAAGTAAAGGAAAACAGATTATTTATTAATTGGTGTTGTTTGTGAGTCTAACTGTCGAACTTCTGCCAATTATGAAAGGGGTGATTACTGACTTATAACCCATGGGTAGATGTAACTCTGGATGTGTGTGGTGTGTGCAAGAGATTCTCGTAGACTAACGAGATACAAATTTTAGTAGTTGAGATTTTGGTATGATCTTATTTCAGAAGTGGGCCCATATAATATAAATATGAGTGGGTTCTTTGATGGTTTTCAAGTTTCACATCTTTTTAGCAAGCGTATTTCTATCTTATGAATGATAGAACCATCATCTTTAATATACATTTTTTAAACTACTGAACTGCATATTTCTGTCACGATAGACTATGTCTAATGTTGTACAAATAGGCTTGCTAAAAATATGTGAAAGACGGAAGCTTGAAATCGTATCTGCAAGCATTGGGGAACATATATCTTAGATGGTCATTTACAATATGCATACGGTATAATAAACAGGCATATGATTTAGTAATTACCTCTTCACTAATGACTGTAATTAAGCATGTGCACATTGCATTAGGTGTTGACAAGAACATTGTCAATGCTTGAAGTGCGATTTTTCGCCACTAAGTTGTGGTTTTCAATGGAAAATCAACATGCCATGTTGAATATCCACTTGCCCAGGGCCAGCAGCACTATTGAAAACACATCAGTGTTGATGACTGTTATTTTTCTGTCAATATCATTGATGAGAGGTGCCAAAGTTGGGCAAATTCTGATTTCAATTGCAAAATGATGTCTTCTTGGAATTCATATTTCAATGCTTTATTCTGTTATACATATTTACAGTAGATGTAAACCAGTTAACAGATGAGATTGATCTAATTTGTGGAAATAGCATTGACTTTTACCATCAATGTTGCTAATGGCACAGTGCTAATATGCAACTTTTGTTTTTGATTATGAAATGATATTGCAGACTGTATAGTGACAGCAATTCTAATATAAATATATGTATGTAAATATCTTTTTTTGTAAAAATATGATGATTATATACAGGTAAAAGTAATGCTTCTTGGTGGATTACGACTATCTGCAATAGGATGAGCGAGGATAATAATTTTTCTTATTATGAATTTATGACAAATGAGCCCATAGGGCTGGTGGTTACTCACCTATTGCATTGAAAGAGATATTCATGCACATAAGTTTATGATTTGTCATGGATAAAAACAACCAAATAAAAAATCTATGGATGTATAAAGATAACAGTTTGTAAAGAGCTAGTGAGGACATGCAGCGAGTGTCAACATTTTCCATGTATTCATGTATTTTGTCCTCAATGGTCCTACTCTTGTCAATCATCATCAAGTTTAAGTCACAATGTAAGAGAATTTACAGTTGTAGAACACATTGTTTTCTGGTGAAATCAGCTAATAGCCTAGTCATTTGTTTCCTCACACACAGCATAACCTTTACATTTGAAACTTTAAGGTCTTTTGAGGTTTGTTTCAATGAAGAGGTCTTTTTGTAGATTTGCGACTTCGAACAATGACCTGGTTGTATTAAAAGTGGTCTTCAATCAGAAATGTTCTACATAATCAAGCGAGATGGAAGGAAATTTAAAAAGTTAGGGAAACAAATGTTGCTACATGATGTGACTGACATATATATCCATATTTTCTTATGAAAACTGGTCTCAATGCAGATGTCTCTTTCATGTATTTGGAAATGCAAATAATGGTTTATATTTGTACAGTGCTCTTGATTGCGAGTTATGTCTTAAAAACTTCTTACTCATGCATGTCAGCATGTGAAATGTAGGTTATAGACAACAGATTCTGCGACCTGCTATGAGCCCAGGGATATGACTGTCATGGCAATTGTTTCGTTATGAATGCTCCAAATAACCATGTCACTCTGTGTCTAGATCAGTTCTAGATTGATGCAGGTAAACCCCCCAGCAAGATCTATTATAAATTTATCAAGTTTGCAGAGTAAAACATAATAACTGTGTATACATCTATATACTATGTATTCTGATAGTTATGTTTTGTAAAAAAGTTCATTCGGTACAATTGAATGTGAAAAAACCCAGTGTACACCACAAAATACTAACTCTGTCACATTATGACGAGTTTATTCTCTCCTTATGTGTATTTATTCGTCACTTGATCTTTCAGGAAATGACATGAACAAACCTGAACCATACATAAGTTCATCTGCAAAACGTGTGCTTCTTTTCTAGACGTCAATATAATACACTGACAAACTAACACTAATGTTAATGTTTAGAAAACTAACAAAAATCCAACACAAAACTAATATACTTGTGTACTTGTGAATGACTTAGGGTATATAACTTATCTGGAGTTTCAGAAGTGAAAGGAGGGGTGGGGTGTGTGCAAGGAACGGCTGTCCCCTTTTCATGTCGTTTTTTGTATGTTTTTTCTTTTGTTCATGTGTGTTTGCTGTTTTATTTAAAAGGTTTGCTTGTTTATATTACTATTGTGCTCAATCAACTTAATATTCACATCGGGCCATTGGCATCCTTGTCACACTATGATATCCTCAACTCCCTTGGGAACATACAAAACTTATTACATGTATCGTAGCGTCGCATGGTGTTCATTATTCATATCATCATTATATTAGCGTTCACTCGTGCCTGTGCCTATTTAACATATAGATGCTGTGGAACAGTGTGCAGTTACTGTATTTAAGACTGAGTTTACCCAACACCCACCCACAGAAGCACACAATAGCAACTGTGCAGATACTATGATCGTAATAATTTGCATTAAGATCTTACTGGTGCTGTTGTGGATATTTTACAGGTGGCTAGATATGTTGCATTATTAATTGTTTATATTTCAATTTAAAATAAATATTTACTAT